>JAIWQS010000258.1:200000-202500 GCA_029891385.1 Erythroxylum novogranatense | reverse complement strand
AATGATTCCGAACTATCGGAACTAAGAAGGCAGCTCAAGGATCTTATTGACGCAGGCTACATCAGGCCATCAAAGCGTTGGGGCACCGGTTCCAAAGCACGACGGAAGTCGTAGCCTGTGCATTGACTATAGAAACCTCAACAAAGTCAAATAAAGAACCGATTTTGATAGCCGACCTCTTCTTCATCCGTGATGGACGTTGCAGATCAAAAGTAGAAAGATGCAGTTAAGGAGATCATCGCCACCACGGCACAGTCTAAAAATGAAGATCATAGGAGCTAGAAGAGGCCATATGATGACAGCGTGGCCAAGAAAGCATTCCTGCGAGACTACGTCCCTCCGAAGTTTGATACATTGGACGGGACTGGTGATCCAAAAGAACATATCGCTCATTTCGAGCATTTAGCACAATTTAAGACACAATGCGTTGAGATCGCTCAACATAACATAAAAAGCTGCTTATCAAGCAGTTCCCTAGCTCGCTCCGAAGGAACGCTTTCCGCTAGTTCTCCAGACTGAAAGCGGGATCTATTAGGTCCTGAGACACGTTGTTTGAGTTATTATGCTCCTGATTTCGTTCTTTGAGGAACGGAAGGAAGATTGACGGCGTAGTCAAAACCCGAGGAGTCGGTTGAGCTATGGAACGATTCCGTTTATTAGCAAGCCTTTCTCCCACGAAAGAAGTTAGCAGAATCTATCCCAAATTGGTTGAAATGTGTATTTCGGTAATCCGCATTGAATTGCGCTCGGGCTTGATTATTGCTGGAGGCCCTACTACTTTCGATGAACTCTCTCAACGTGCTACTGGAAAAGCGGAAGAGCCTAACCTGATTGAACGACGCGCATATGCTAATGTTGCAGATATCAGTCGGAGACCTCCTAAAGGTAGCAAAGACAAAGGGAAGAAAGAAGGTCATCGAAAGGATTTGCACTTTGACATCAAGAAGAGCTCAAAGTCAAACGAGCCCTTTTTCTTTATATAGGATATAGGCAATGATATGCTGAAATTACCGAAGTCTGACTACCAACCCGAAGATGGAGATGATCAATGGTTCTGCCGTTATTGCAGGAAGAAAGTAATGTCCCAATCCCCAAAGCTACAAGAAACCCGAGACTACAACAACCGCTGCCCGAGATAATACTTTTTTGCGATGCGGCGTGATTCAAATTTCTACGCCTTCCGATCTCGCATTCGACGATCGGGAAAATAACAAGAGATGGGAGATTTATCGTATAGAAGAATCGATCCGCGGACCTATTGATTGACCATAGATGCGAACCGATCGACTGCTATCTAAGAGAATCAAAGTCGTTCTTATATCGTTCAAGGGCAAGGGGATTCAATGTAGCGGCTTGCCTAAATCTCGTATTTCCCACGTAGTCCGTCGGTCAAAGCAACGATTCTCTTCTCAAAGTAATAGAAAGATGATTTTTATTTTTCTGGTATGTAACTCCGCGAGCTAGGAGCGCATCATCGGGACAGGACGAAAACGAACATAGGATCATCATCATGGCCCTTTTCTTGTTTCTTTTGTTTGTGTACGGTCCGTTGTGTGTGTTTTTTTTTAAGGCTTATCCGGGGACTGCTGCTCTGGGGCATCCAATTCCTCTTCTTGATTTTGCTGCTGATCTCGCATCGAGAGCTGCTCCTTCTGATTCTTGTTTAGGGTCATCAGATGATCCTCCGACTCCCAGAAATCGGTCAAGCGGGGGCTGCCCTCTCCAACCAGTCGAGTGTCTTTTCGATCCTCGACTCACCTCTCTATCTATAAAAACCCCTCCCCAGAGGAGGGCAGAAGCTTCAGGATGAGTATGTCCTGGATTCCCGGATTCATTCTCCACGATCTACCATGGAATTTTCGGAATATACAAAAACATTCTAGGAGAGGGCTCGTAATGCTCTTCTCAAAGATCAAAAGGTGCTGAAGTGGCAGGATAGGGGGGGTCCGCAGGTTTTTGTGAAAGGGATGCTCTTATCATGTTATTGCTGAAAAGAAAAACCGAATTCTGATATTGGATGTCAATTCATCTACACTTCCATTCCTTGTAGAGGAAGGCTAACTGCTTGCTGGCTGGGAGCTGTATGAGCGGTAACGTCCACGTACGGTTCCGTGAGAAGGGCGGTGGAAGCAAGCTACCTTGTTGTACCTCACTCTCGTCTTCAATGGGGTCTGCTCTTTTTTTTTTGGGAGAGTATGCCAATATGATCTTAATGAGGTGCGGGACTTTGCATCTGACATTCGTTGGACTTCCCCCTTCGGGAGCCTGCGTCCCGGCGTTTTTGTGCAATAAACCCCTCCGGCTGAAGACTAGTGGTAGGTGGTCCCGCGGAGCTTTCGGAGAAGGGTAGCCTAGTGTGTAAGCACAGCAATGAACCGCGGCGAACCCTCAGACGACCTATCTAAGATTAGGGGGGGATCCTCAGTAGTGGTGACCCTTTCACTCTTCCACGGGCTGAAACATGTACCGAATGCTCATACGGGAAAGTTGACTCCTGGTC
>JAIWQS010000258.1:170000-190000 GCA_029891385.1 Erythroxylum novogranatense | reverse complement strand
CAGAGAGGGCGGCGGGTGGTAAGGTAAGTATGGAAGGCGCGGTTCGGTTAATGCCACATTTTTCTGCTCATGGGTCGAGTAATTCTACTACGAATCTAAGAGGAAAAGTCCTCTTATCTCACCATAAGACTTTTGAATGGTTGGCTAGCCTATTTCTTATAGTTACAGCTGGAAAAAAAAAGAAAAAAAAAATTATTTGCGACATTAATGCGTACTAGAGCTTTCCCGTACACGTACAGAAGGAGTGAGGCCGCTCGACTGAAAGGAGAGGAGATGGAACGTGAGACTAGAAGGAAGTAGTTGGTTTGACACGCTATCTCCAATGCTCTTGCTTCCATTCCTCGGCATTCGCCTCTTTCGGGATGTTCGTTGACCCCGCTTTCCTTCTTTCAGGCAATACATTTTTTTTTTTTCTTGTTTCTAAATACTAGTTGGTAGAGTTCCTTCCTTCTCTTGCAGGTTTGCTATAAAATGAAATGAATATAAAATTACCTCGATCTGCTGATGGGCGGGAAGCTTTCAATCGACTACATCTGTGGAATATTGAATGTAAACGCCCGGGCACCCATATAAAAAAGATTGTTTATCCGTTCTAGAGATAGAATTCGGGAGTCAGTTGAGTTGGAAGTCTTCATCCTGCCCTCCGTTTTCGTGCAAATCGCTGGCCACTTTCGAGATCGAATACTTTACCAGCTAGGGATACCCTATCAAGAATGGAACAGCTTGGGAGAAGGAGAACCCTTTCTTTGAAGAAATGGCACAATCTACCAAAAAATTATTGTAAAGCATATTTCTATTGACCCAACACGGAATATCGACTCTCAAGGAAGTCCCCTCGAATGGTCTCTTTGTCTATCTAGGGTTTCATGCAGCTGGGAAAGTCGGAGATGCACCTTCCTTCTTTAGATTGTCCTACCTTGGAACTAGAGCTTCAGGAACTGTGGATGTAGGAGAATGCGAACCAATACCAAGAAATAGGGTGTCACTACGTGCGAACATTTTTATATTAAACAATTTCCCGCATCATCGTTCATACCGGATAGTCTCAAGGTTCAAATCTACCGGTCTGTTAGGATGCCTCAGCTGCATGCATCACCGCACTTCCACTTCCCGTCCGACTTGCATGTGTTAAGCATGGGAAAAAAGAGAAAGAACAAGTTTCATTTTCCCCGTATTTTTGGTTGAAAGTCAATTTCCTTTCCTAAGTGAGAATTCAAATCCATTTTTTTTAGAAAACCCCGTATTTTTGGTATAAAGTGCATTTTCCTTCCTAGACGAAAATTCAAATCCATTTTTTTTAGAAAACCCCGTATTTTTGGTATAAAGTCAATTTCCTTTCCTAAGTGAGAGTTCAATCGTGCCATTCTTTCATTTTCCCCGTATTTTTTTCCATTTTTTTGAGAAAAAATTCCCTACTTGAGTTTAGGCCCAAACTTTATGTCCAACTGAATGAGGCGCTATCAGCCCTTTTTTCACTGTCATAGGCAGCAATCGTCATGCCCGATGGGGTGAGACTTGACTCTCGGATGTCCCAGATATCGGAACGTGGAACATGGGCAAAGATTCAACCCCAGTCTCGATCAGGGAGGGAGGAAGAGCAAAGCGAGAGAATGCCACTTTTTACACTTAGTTTAGGCAACTCATTCCCAGATGCTAGTGGTTCCATTTCTGTCAATCGAGGAATGCAAGCAGCCAACTATGATAGCTGTCAATAGCTCTCCGATGGGCCTAGATGCCCGATCAGGATATGCCTGAGCTTGAAGCCCGGAACTCACTTTTAGCTTATCCATCAGCAGACGGGTAGCGCACACTACTTCCTGTTCTTGTTGGTTAACTCCTATTTGAGTGTTTTGTCCCCCGCCTGCCCTGGAACCAAAAAGTAAGAGATGCTTGCAAGTCTCCCTGCAGCGGGTTATGACATAACATAAGGGAGGTTTCATCCTTCATTAATAAAGGATCGAGGTTTTGTATCGGACCACCATATGGGAAAATTCCTCATGCTTGCCCGAAAAGTCACCGAAGTTGCGATACATTGCCTCTTTCTGCCTCAAATAAAGGAAGAAAACAAGGACACGAGATTCTTTCCCAGGCTAGGACGTGCTGCTCAAATCGCTCCTCTCCTTTCAGTCGAGTCATTCTGATCCCTCTCTTGTCCGACTTGCATGTGTTAAGCATGGGAAAAAGGACTATACCATAATTGTTACCCTTTAGAGTCAATATACCTGTGTCGTTCTACTGCTGATGTCACTGACATTCCCTGGGCGGACGAGAGACCTCTCATAGCAGTAGGGAGTCCAATAGGATTCCAATAGGGTAGCGACAACTGATATCTATCAGGGAAAACCCATAGGTTGATCTCTACTGTTGAAAATAAACACAAAAATGACCAAAATGAACGGAAATGCCATGTCTAAAAATTGGGTTGCTCAGTCGTTGAAAGATTATCCTAGAAAAGAATCAGACAAACTTGAACTTATACGCTTTTTGACTGAGTTTTACGAAAAAGAACTATTGAGATAGAGTTGCCTACTCGGGCAGATATTCAAGCTCTGCGTACGAAATGCTCTGACTTGGAAAGGAATTGAATGCCGGCTAAGGCTAACTGAAATCAAATAACTGATCATGTCATGGAAGGGAAAAATTAGACTTCTAAATGAGTTGGTACCGGCCTCTTCCTTTATGTATATGGTCTCACGATCACGATGTGCAAAAATCTTTTTACAATTAATCACATGTTATGTTCCTAGAGGTGGACCACTAATTGGATCGATGAATGATCCCCTTTTTGGCTCACTCTTGGCACCTTTCTCAAGGAAACTTCCTAAAGAAAACAGCCTTCAGGAAGCTACTTTCCCTGGTCACTTTTTTCCATTCTCAAGCAATAAAAGCGAAGCGGCCTGACATGTCCATTAAATCATGTTTTTAGGCTCATCCGTGGAGCTGGGTTCAGGCAAGATCGAATTTCAGTATTCATAGGTATTCAAATCTATCCGAACGAGGACCTTATCTTCCCTTATTACCCGACCCTGTCCACCCTTGCAGGTTTCGATTCCAAAGAAATAGGAACATATGCCCAAAAGCTCTCACCAGGTGGGTTTCCGTCCGTAGAAAAAGCACTCGTAGAACTACTTTCCAGAAAGAAAATGTTTGGTACCAGTTGCAACTATAATGAAAGCTGGGCTTTCTGACCCACATGTGAAAAAGAAGATCTCATGACCGTTCTTTACAGAACCCATCAAGATGGGATTCGCATCTTTCTTCAAGTCAAGTAAGGGCACTCAATGAGCTCAACTCTTGCATATCGACGCTTTCCCTTTTCCGTGATTAAGTTGAAAATGTTCATAGTCTAACTACTGATCCATTGTGTGTCACGCCATATGCCTTATCCGCTGGGTTCTCCGCTGGACTGTAAGCGAAAGACATTGGATGCTCGGCATTGACAATATTTCATGATATGATCTCGTATCTATCTGAACGATGAACTTCTCTATTCCTAGCCCCCCTCTTTGGAAAAGAAAAAAACAACCTCTCTTCCTTCCTTTCAGGATTCTATCGAAAGCAAGAAAAGGAAAGTCTTAGCGTGCCCTTACTCTAATTTGTTATAAAGCTCTTTCGCGTTCTTGGTCGTTACTCTACTTGACAGTATAGGACTTCGTTCCTGTAACAAGTATCTCAAAAATGCTTGATTTTCGGCCTATGGAGCAAATCCCTTGCTTGAGTCAGTGCGCGAATCCCTTTCTTTTATAAAGTCAAGCAATCCTTTACTTTACCTGTATCATTGGTAGTCAATCCATCCAAAAATTCCTTTATAACAATCTATCTCCCTTGTTCCCGGCTTTGAATTCGCGAAAAATCTTAGCCTCGGTATGCGGTTGACAACTTCAAGCCTTTTGCCCATATTGGCCTTCACTCCAAACGATCGGTTCGAGTCTGCTGCCGAAATTGGGAATGAATTGGATAAGCGGAGGTCGTTCGTAGGCTCATTCACCTTTAGCTCTGATTCTTTGGGATGAAAACCCGTCCTTTCTTCACCTGTGTCAAATTCCTCGAAATAATTGAATAGCTCATCGTCCTCGATTTGGTCACCTCAGTCTTCCTTGACCTTGGTTGAATCTGATTCCACGCGAACTGCTAATGCGTCTGCGGCTGGTTGAGGTGCCGCTCTTCTTTCTGATGCGGGAGCCCCTTTTTCCGTAAGTGAGAACACTAGCACCATCCGACTCCACTGGTCTTATTCATCTATATATAGATCGTGTGTGCTTTCTCCCCGATCGAATGACTTCGGTACCTTGCAGAACGACCTCTAAACATAAAAATGACGACTTCTGTCTGAAAAGCGTCCGATAGGTCAGTGGCCGGTCTAAATTGATGTAGATTCACGCCCTAAGCGCCCACCTTTGAGAACAAAAAGTAGGATGAAGTTCTTGCTTCCATTATCTTATTCAAGGAGGCCTCATCCGATGTTGTTTAGCAATTCGAAAGTCGGGATTACTTGCTATTTGAATGCTTACCTAAGGGCATAGCTCATAGAGTCTAAATCCCCGGCAAACGCCGACAATCATAGGTAACTAGAAGAGATTACTTACTTCTTACCTAAATTCAATTTCTCTCCGATGGGAGAGATTATGTATTCCTACCTTTTTAATGTTTAACCGTCTTGAAAGAGAGTGAAGTGACCCTCGGGTGAGGGGCACGAACGCCTAATCAGTCTTGCTGCTCCTTCCCGCCCCGACATTTATAACTTTAGAAAGAAATGGAGTAAGGGACGACCTACCTTTCTTAATAGTATAGGAACACTTTTTTTGATAAAGTGGATATATCCTGAAGGCTTTTTCAAATAGTTCAAATAAGGAAGCTTTTCAGTCCAGTTCTGTTCTCAGTTCCAAGAAGGGGCGAGCGATAATCATTTGCTCAGGCGAACGTTCCTCGTCTTGATCTGATTTTAGCGTTTGTTTACCTTGGCGCGTTTTAGCAATAATCGGTTTACCTTTACTTTGATTTTAAAGGCTTTAGCGTATAAAGATGTCAAAAAAACGATCGACAGGGCAAGCGAGAAAGTCCTGAATGAGATCCCGGTTTGTTTGGATATTTTTCAATATATCAAATACGATTCGACAGCAGGAGGAACCTTTTTGAGACGATTCGGAAAGCCAGAAAAGACCTCTATCTGTTTGAAACTTTTGCATTGCAATCCACAATTTCTTTATCTCTATTTAATTAGCCAGTTTTCTCTATTTATTAGAAAGCCAGGAGAAACGAAAACTTCCTATTCTATTGATCCAATTACATTGCCATTGCCTTTTCTTTCTGCATTTAGCTCCAGAAAAAAAAAAATGTTGTAAAGTGATCACAGAAACTTCATACCGATATGCCAGATAGAGCACTCCCAATTCTGTTAATTCAATCATCCCCTTGATCTGGTTAAAAGCTTCTGGGCTATGGTGCGCTTCCTCAGGCTTAGCCCGGTCATCATAGAAGGGTAGCCATGTCCCGGAGACACTCCTCCTCAAGTGGCAACAGTACAGTCCTCGCTCGACCGGATCCATCCAGTCTCACTCGGCTTTGGGCGTGTCAAAAAAAGACACAAATTCCCTTCGCTCCGCTCTTCCCGGGTGAAAACCTTCCTGACTGGAGTGCCGTTCACTCGACTTATCCTGGCGGGAGTCTTTGTTCCCTTCACCAACCAATCTTCGGATTCAAAAATCTTATGTATATAAGCATAGAAAGCGCACCGTTTTGATATGGCAGTTGAAAATAGATCTGGAGAGTTGCTCACACCAACGAGCCCTCCGGACTTGAATATAAAGATTTTGGTGCCTTCGAGACGGCTATGGTGTTGCACAGGAAAGTCTGTTGGGCAGTAGAAATGGAGTAATGTAATTAAGAGACTTTAGTGCTTGTATGCAAAACTTTCCGGGAAGGTAGGTTGCTTGACATACTGTTACGGTGGCTCCATACGGGATCGATCTTCTTGTCACATTTTTTTAATAGCATTCTGACTCAGAATCATTTATCTTGCTTTTTTTTTTGAAAGCCAATCGTCCTGGAGATTCATTCTTTCATCACCTTGGGCTAGATAGAGTGGGGTGACGCGAAGTTCCTTTCTAAATGATTGAATCTCGTGATTCGTGGGGGGTCGTGGAAGAATTGTGGAACGCAGTAATGCCATTTTTGAATTCGTTTCAATAGTCTTTGAGCGCGTCTCTTGAGGCCCTGCCGCAGCCGAAGGCGCCAGAACCGGCGGAACCACCCCGCTCCCGATCAAGAAGAGCGCACGGCACTTCGAAGGGAGCTTCAAACTTGGATTCGTGAGCAATTGCGCGAAGAGAGTGAAAGGGGAAAAGGACGGCTGTCCGTGCTATTTCCGGAAATGACTGAAGTATACTCCAGTGCCGCGGAGACAGATGCGGAAAGCCTCCGCGGATGGGTAAAGAGTCTAAAGGAGAAGCCCAATCTCCTAAAGCCACTCATTAGAGAATACCGGCCAAAAAATGAGTCTGTCTGCCGCTTTCTTTCACTGGGAATGGGAATAACGGCTGACATATCAGTCTCTCGAACGCAAGGTACTGCTGGATGTCACGGTTCTGGGGCGCCATGATCCTTCTCTCTGGAACAATCACAATCGAGGGCACTGCCTTCCTTCAGCTTTCTGAGGTAACATCAATCATTGCTCAGTGAGCTATTTATTATTGCAGGGCTTCGCTTGCATGCAAGGCGGCACGCCAGGTAGAGCTATCGCACGCGGGCGAAGGAGATGCATTTCTGGTACTGGTTGGTAGTACTGTACAAGCTCTTAGGGAATAATCTCTTTCTTCTTTCTGCCTTTTTTTCTCATGACAACTAGGAACAGGCAAATCCAAAATTTCACTTCGAATTTCGGACCTCAACATCCTGCTGCTCATGGTGTTTCACGATCAGTATTGGAAATGAACGGAGAAGTGGTGGAACGTGCGGAACCACATATTGGATTACTCCAGTGCGGCACGAAGCCGCTGACGCCGAGTCGGCTCCTATGCCGCGAGCTATGCCCTGCTTGGTCCCCCGGCAAGGTGGGGGTTCCGTAGCGCGTCATGAGCACCGGGCTAAGGGGCGGTTGAGCAACTCAAGCAAACCGCCCTATACTAATAGGGACAGAAGGGAGAAGGTTGTGAAGGTGGCCTCGTTATCCACACCTCCGGTCAGATGAATAGAAGACCGACCCGGGTTTTCATGAGCGTTGGCGGGTCCTGGAGTGCCTGTCAAGGGTGCTAGCGCATACCCCGGGGTGATCATCACCGCCTGTACCTCACATCTCGGCACAGTAGAACGTGTAACCCGCCTGCTGTCTCATTCAACTCCATTTTTCCTTGAATCTATAGCCTAACAGAACGCAGCAGCGAGGGGCAGCCCATACAGCCAGCGGGGAGGATGGCACTACTGGCAAAGACCGTCTGACGCAAACGCCGCAGGCGCGAAGCGTGGTAGGCCTGCGCCGGGGGAGCATAGGGAGGAAAGGGAGCCCAGACGGTGGAAGAGCCAGGGTAGGCCGGGTCATTTGACGGAAATGGAAGGCTTTTCCCCTATTATAGAAGGCCCTATGAATTAAAGGGAAGCGCATGAATTCTTGGAAAAAGAAGGGAGCGAGCCTCAAAGAGAACTGTAAGAAAGTCAATTCAATGAATAGATAGAGTCAACGGTACGACGGATAGCGCTGCCTATACGCGAATTAGCTTCCGAGGTCGAGCAGTCTCAATTTCACTACAGGATTTGCGAATGAATGCTGGGCTGGGCCAGGCCACCTCGAATGGCGTGAGCCGCATGCGGGGAGACCCGCACGTACGGTTTTTAGGGGGATTCGGTCGAAAGACCGGCCGACGCCCACCCGACTAGAGGGACTGAGAAATTAATAGAGTACAAAACTTATCTTCAAGCTTTACCTTATTCTGATCGTTCAGAGGGCGATCGCGGAGTCACTGAATGAAGTCCTCCGTTTCTTTCGGAGGTGCTGACCCGCAGCGAGGCAGAGATGACTAAGTGACATATGGAATATGGCGACGACAACAGCATGTCGTAGAAGGAGATAACAGGTGGAGCCAACGATCCACTAAGACTAACGTATCTACAACTACATCCCCGAGCGGCAGTCAAACGGAGGCGTGAATGCAAGATGCCAGCGGAATGATCGTCCGGACAGAGGCTAGGGCTGCTTCGCTTCCTTCCCCCCGCGTCCTTCCTTGTGTGTCGGAGATATAAAGCGAATGCACCTACAAAGAATGGGAACTGGGTCGATCTATTCTATGGCGAAACATCCGAAGCATAACTGCACACTCACACGATCTTTGCCGAGAGATAGGAGCATTCGGTGGAACCGGTGAACTACACTTGCTTCTGGATAGATGTGTGGGACAGAGGACTCGTGGTACCTGCTGCCCACCCTTCCTCCTCCGCTTTGAGAACCGTGTGAACGGAGAGTGGGCAGAGCAGAAGGGAAGGAGGTCCTCATACGGAGTCGCACACTTACACTTACTTGAGCAGTGCGTGAGACTGGGGAATGAGTCGAGTAAACTGCCCTAGAAAAAGAACAGACGAAGCTTTACCTTTACAATGATAGGGCTTTGATTGGTATTGATTTTTTCTTAGTGATTAGAAAGGAGGACGCCTGGGTATGTTATATAAAGAGAAGGCAGAGGGAGCGAATGGCGAAGAGAGGCGGCTCGGCAGGGAAGGAATGGGAAATCGTCAAGGATGACGGATTTGTTGGCGAAACGAAGGGCGCCGAAAGCGCCAGTGATTCTCTGATCCGGTCTGGATTTCCAACGCCTCGGAAAACTGGTCGAGATAGATGACAGCGTCTTTTTCCTCTCTTCCTTACCGGGAGGGAAAGATTCTCTTACGGCCTTCACCCCCCGCCCGGCCCGCAAATAGAACCCAGCCCCCTTCTGAGCCATTCATTTCTGAAAGCAGGGGGGATCCAGAGCTAAGCCCCTTCTATTGCATAACCTAAAAAAGCTATAAGCAAAGTACCAAAGCGGGGCCCGGTGACTAAGAAATCAATGGGTTTGCGCTTGAATTGAAGTGATGAGGTCGCAAAGAGGGAAGTAGGGCTCCTCTCCTTTTAGTCGAGCTCAATTACATCGATCCTATTGAAACTCCCTCAAAAGGCGACCAGCTTTCAATACTAGTTGTTACGTTACGCTGTCATTTTTTCAATATCATTGAATAGCATGGCCCGGGGCTAAGGTAACTCAAGTGGGAGAGCCGTGTTATGGGTGACCTTATTGCACGGTTCAGAGAGCACTTGTGTATGTGATGCAAGTGAACGTGTACGAAAAAGCTGTCGTAAAGTTTCGTTCTTCGTTCCGTCGTTGACCCTATCTATGTTTCTACGATGGCCCAAGAACACGCTTATTCTTCAGCCGTAGAGAGACTTTTGAATTGCGAGGTACCATTACGAGCTCAATATATACGAGTGTTATTCTGTGAAATAACTCGAATTTCAAATCATTCACTTGCTTTAACTACTCATGCTATGGATGTGGGAGCATCAACTCCGTTCCTGTGGGCTTTTGAGGAGCGGGAGAAATTGTTGGAATTCTATGAAAGAGTCTCGGGAGCCAGGATGCATGCCAGTTTCATACGCCCAGGTGGAGTGGCACAAGATCTGCCTCTTGGCTTATGTCGAGATATTGATTCCTCCACACAACAATTTGCTTCTCGTATCGACGAATTAGAAGAGATGTCAACCGGCAATCGTATCTGGAAACAACGATTAGTAGATATTGGTACTGTCACTGCACAGCAAGCAAAGGATTGGGGATTCAGTGGTGTAATGTTAAGAGGTCGTGCGACATGAAGACATTGATAGCAATATGGGGGAAGTTCCCATCAGGCAACAACGGTTCTGCCTGACCCTACTTAAGCATGCATATTATGTCAGTGAAGACTTGGTGTGAAGCCTTGGAGCTTACGTTAGAAGAGCAAAATCAAGGCCCTGGGCTAGGGTGAGCTGAGGGGGGACAGCGTAAGCGAGCGAATGTGTGTAAGCCCAGTCAAACATGACTGTTCTAGGCGGGGCGGACCACCCACCTTCGAATGGTGTTGGTCCTACGGACCGTGAACGGATTTCGCCTCTGGCCTCTGGGCACGTCGGAACCGCATGAGTTCACCGGGGTGGAGCACGGTCCGCCAAAATCGGCATAGGTTAGGTGCTATTGATGGAACATGGTAAGCCTCTCTTTTTCCATATGGAAGTGCTGCAGGCACATAGAGATGTGGGTAGAGGAAGCCTCAAAAACCGAAGGCCGAGCTGTAGGTCACGTGACCTGCACCGAGTTGGTGGCTGACTGGGCTTTTTCCTGGATCAAAGCAGATCCGCTCGCCTTCTTGTTATCAAAAAGTTGGTCGAATCGGGCGGGCCCCTGCCTCCGAGCGTCGAATGAAATAGGTGGCCGGGCCCATCATATCAAAAGGGGTGTAGAAAGAGAACCCGGCCACCTTTCCCTTATCCCTTATTTTAGGGGCGGGATTCGCCCAAGAACGACCAGTCTTGTGGTGGTACGGAAGGCACGGACTCCGCGAACGTCCCGCGCCCCCTTTTTCTAATAAGGGAAATCAAGCCTCAACCAGAACCACATTCCTTTTGCGTGTGGATGTAGCTAAGTGTCTGACTCTATTGGTCATAGTTTCCTGCTGTTGCGGCTGGTGCTGCGCGTGCGTGAACCAACCCAACAAGAAAGGATGCCTCTCCGGGCATCTGAGAATGATTCGAGCCGTATGAAGGGAAACTCTCACGTACAGTTCTTTTTTTTTGGGGGGGACGGAGGAACCCGACAGGGTCCCCCCACTTTCTTTTTTCGGGCCTAAGTGAAAGTGAAGTGGTGGGCCTACCCATCCCAACCAGGGGTATGCTGGGATTTGCGAAAAGCAGCACCTTACGATGTTTATGACCAATTGGATCCTGACGTACCAGTAGGTACCAGAGGGGATCGCTATGATCGTTACTGTATCCGTATCGAAGAGATGCGACAAAGTCTTCGGATCATTGTGCAATGTCCTAATAAAATGCCTAGTGGCATGATCAAAGCCGATGATCGTAAGCTATGTCCTCCATCACGATGTCGAATGAAACTATCCATGGAATCGTGTGCCGTGTGAAACATAGATCATCGCCGTTCTTAACCGAGACTCAGGTTAAGCTCCGTCTCGGAACCTTGTGGGGTGGGGTTAGGAGTAAAGCATCCCGAGGTTGGCGCATCTCGTTGGGCGTGGAAAAGCATTGGGAACCCACATTTCTTTCTTCGGAGCCTTTTCTTTTCCCGTCCCCCCGCCCCGGCGTAGCGCTTCGAAAAAAAAAACTTCGGAAGAATCAATTGACTTCTCCCTTCTTCATTGATCTGGGGGAAAAGGAACCGTCTACCAGTTGGGAAGCTAGACATCCAGTAAGTGGCTTGATGAGGATAACTAAGCTGACACGCCGGAGTTGGCTGCTGGCACAACAGGGTGGTGCCTTACCGCGCCGCAGGCGAACGCGCGGTAGCGTTCGTGGTGGTGCTTCAGGATTCCAATGTACTGCGTCCAAGATCAGAACGAGCTTGCCGGCGGACCACTGCCGTCCCATTCTTGAGTGAGCTGGAGCGCAGCCATCTTATCCACTGAACTAGCTATCGCTTCGGGTCGAAGCACTCAAATCAAAAGACCGGGAAACGCGGCGACATAGGAACCACGGGACCCCCAACTAGTAAAGGGAAAGCGGAAGTGCGCTCCTGCGCACCAGCTGAAACTTTCCCCTTTCTCTAAAAATGAAAATAAGGTAAGCTTCATAGCTTCAACCTATACAAGGCTTTTTATTTCCTTTTTTTAGGTTGGGTTGCTGGATACGGGATCCTCGTAGTAGGCTGGACCAACATCTAGCCGAGAGAGGGCAGCCTTTAGAAGCAACAGGTTGGGAAACCAAGAGAACGCTTCGCGTTTTCTTATCTTTTTCCCGCCCTAGGAGTAGCACAAAACAAAAAGAGGGATTAGCATTATTGACCCAATGAAAAAGCACTAACACCTTCCTCGTTGGGGCTCCGGGGGAACTGGGAAAACGCTGACGCGACGGGAAACCGGCCACTAGTTACAAAGCTCCAATAAGGTATCGAGAGGGCTATCACAGTCAGGTGCGAAGCAATTAGCCCCTATTGGTAAAGTACCCCTCCTCCTATTTAGGGGGTTGAGGCAAGAAATGGCTTGATGAATCGCCACGCACCGGCCCCATTCACTTGCTTATCGTAGAGGCTGTAAGTACACAGTGCCCCACAACTATTAATAGTATAGTGGGGTTGAAACACCAGACTGCCCGCCCCTTTCTTTCAAGTAGGCCACTTTTTCCGGAACACAGTCCGGGATAACCGTGACCGTGTATATCTCTTCGATGCTTTCATTTCGAAATGCCCGCTTCCACCGCTGTTTCACCTCCCCAAAAGCAAGGTTGGCTTGACGAGCGCAGATGTGGAGCAATAAAACCAAAAATATCTTTCTTGTCCTTCTACTTAAAGGGCAAAGAGAAGCGCTTTTGCTACTGAGAAAACGAACGGTCAGCACGAAGGTTCAAGACTTAGCCGAGCATTAGCGAAGCGTCATTCTCATAGCGAGGCACTTCGAGTTAGCGAAGCGCTGTAGTAGCGTCGAAGCCCTATGTGCTATAATGCTGAGCCAAGGACGCTCCGCCTTATCTATCAGTCAACTGAGTTCTGAACGACCGTGGTAATGGCTTAATCTATAGATGGAAAGCCCTATGATGGGAAACTACCACGTTAGGTTTGGAGAGAGATGGGACCGCTTATGTTATATAATAGGGAGAGCAGATGCAAGCTTTTTTGTTTCAATAACTGGCCAAATGCCTATAGGATCATCGGTCTACTCTACCTCAATTCACCATTTCGAACTTTATACAGAAGGTTTTTCCGTACCAGCTTCTTCTACCTATACCGCAGTTGAAGCACCTAAAGGAGAATTTGGTGTCTTTCTGGTCAGTAATGGAAGCAATCGTCCCTACCGTCGTAAAATAAGAGCACCTGGCTCTGCCCATTCACAAGGACTCGATTCTATGTCCAAACATCACATGCCAGCAGATGTGGTCACCATCATAGGTACTCAAGATATTGTGTTTGGAGAGGTGGATAGATAGGAATTTTCTCGATCAGGACCCTAGCTTTATTGCAAGCCAAAAAGTAGAAATAAGGGGTTATTATTTTTGTTTCTCATACCTATTTTATCAAAAAATGGCAGATCAAATCCTTAACTCCCTTCTGCACTTGATACAAAATATCCATGTTGGCATTCCTATAGTCGTATGGTTGTTGGCCACCTGGCGCGTCGCTCGGTTACGGGGGCTCAATCAGGAAAACTTTCAAGAGCGAGTAGAAGAGAGCGTAGCGGAAACTCTAAAGGAACAGATTTCCACAAAGCTCTTGGATCCTTTATTTATGCAACAGAGAATTCCACTCCCCCCACAAAGGAGTACCTATGATTTGGTCGAGCGAATGGTAGAGCATGACCCAAATAATGTCACGGTCTTAGCCGAAATTTATAACAATTTGGAAAATTTTGGAATTACCAGTCCTTATTATTCAGAAGCAGTCAATATAGCTTTTTCACTCTTTTAATGGCTGGCATCGATTGTACAAGTTCAAGAAGGAATACCAAAACCTAGTTCACTCGCTGAGTCTCTAAGCATCCATGGCTGAATGGTTAAAGCGACCCAACGGTTTTTGTAGGTTCAATTCCTGCTGGATGGACATTGCCAATGGTAAACTTCCTCTCACTTTAGTAAAGCAAGATCGTTCCTATCTCTTGACTGAGACAGCACCCGTGGGAGGCGGTAGTGAGGGAAAGATCGATTGTTTGATTTACCCACCCGCCCTTGATCTTTGGCTTAGCCACGCGTACCGAGTCGAAATCCGGACAAAAGAATTGTTCACCCAGCAAAACTCTAGCTATTGACTTGGATGTGTCCTCACTCACAAGACAAGTCCCATTTTGATACAAAAGTATGCCCAAGAAACGAAAGTTTTCATGATCTTGATGCTTTTAGTTTTAGATTGAATTTCCATAGGCAAGCCATACTAGCCTGATCCTGGGACTCCTCTCTACGTGATTTGATTTGAAGATAGGGTTTGTTCCCAGCCCTTACTGATCTACGAGATTTGCAGATCTTTGTTTGAAGGCAGGTGCAAAGAAATGGGACAAGATAAGATCAGCAGTTCGCGTTGACGGACGGAATCGGAGAATGAGAAGCCTACAAAACCGGAAGCCCTTTTTCAGCTTTTAGGGAAGCTAAGGAACGTAGTATTCGGATTGGACTTCACTGAAGATATTTTTTTGCCCGATGTGAAGGAAGAAGAAGTTTCAAGTAAAGTCTTAAAGAAAGGTAGAAGAAAGTGGGAATCCGGTAGCCTTGTAGGGTTCATTTCCGAAGATGAAGGAGTGAGTCCACTTGACCCAGTGAAAGATGTTCCGGAACGATAGCCACTCGCGGAGTTTGGTGTGGTAGCTCGAGCCAAGAGAAAAAAGCACTCGATCATCGGATCGGTGAGGGCTTAAGTAAAGAGAAGCGGCGGATCAAAGATCGGAATACCTTCCTTTAACAGCTAGAGGTGGATTGAATGAGAGGCCGCTATTTGCTTGCTTCTCCTGTTCGCTCTAGTTCACCTGGTTTACAACGGTCTGTTTGCTAGGTTTTAGACGAGGGCTAAGGGCGAGTCAACCCTCTTAGCAGCTCTTTCCTAATTAATCAGCTTTTGTGCTCTCCGCGGAAAGACTTTGAAGAATTCCACCAACTACTGATCTCATGAAAGGGAATACAGTTAAACAAGACTTTATTTCTCTTGCACCACGCCGGAACGTATGGACACTGCCTAAAGTTAAGTAAGAAGGAATCGGGGGCTAGCTTTCCTGCTTCTGTGCTTCTTATTAAGAAGATAGAAAAGATATAGCTATCTCCCGTATCTTTAGAGCGTTTCACTCGTTTAAGGAAGACTCATACAGCCTAAGAAAACAGGGTTTACGAACAGGGGTTATTCCCATATAGATGTGACTTTTATCCCGCTAGTCTGTCACGTAGTTCAAGCGTGAAGTCTTTCTTTTTTGCCTATGCCTTTTCCCTAAGCATGCATATCCGGCTGACATAGGTGTCAATTCAAGAAAATTGTGTAAGTAAAAGTAAAGATAAAAGTGTTTTCTTTCACTTAAAGCTGAATGAAGATATCCTGTCGAAAGTCTTTTCTTTATTAAGTGACAATTTCAAAGGCATCCCTCTAAATTTCCGATATAGCAGGTGATCCATAAGAGACTGGATTAGCATATATAAAGAATAGACTAAGGGAACTATGAAAGATCGATCGATATTAAGATAAGCCCCGCTCCCTAAGGGGCCCCTCTCTGAGTTGGTCTGTAAAGAACTCGAGTGAAAGGAGTAAGGTCTCAGATACCCTCTAACGACAGTTAGGTGGCAGAGAGTTTTGGAAGTTGTCGATTACCCAGAATGGGTAGCTAATAGAGTACCAGTCCCCAAGAAGGATGGGAAAGTCAGGATGTGTGTGGATTATCGAGACTTAAACAGAGCTAGCCCAAAGGATAATTTCCCATTGCCTCATATTGATGTGCTAGTTGACAATACTGCAGGACACCACATGTTCTCTATCATGGACGGATTCTCAGGATATAATCAGATCAAGTTATTCTGGGATGACAAGAAGAAAAACATGCTTCATCACCCTTTGGGGAACCTTTTGCTATAAGGTGATGCCTTTCGGATTAAAGAATGCTGGGGCCACATACCAAAGGGCCATGGTCACTCTATTCCATGACCTCATGCACAAAGAAATGGTTGAATATAGGTACAGGACTGACTAGGGTAGAAGACTTTCAGAAAGGTTACAACCCTGATCTCCTTCCCCCTTTATTTCCATCCGATCAGCCAGTTGCAGAAGAAGCTCAGCTTAAAGGCAAGTTAGACCAATAGAGTTCTAAAAGTTCTTTAGATGGCAGTTGCTAACCATAGAGTTGAATTGAGTTGCTAAGGCTATTTTCAAGTTCTCTTTGGAGTTTACTTAACATCAAGTTCCTGCAAACTAGGTTAAGAAATCCTGTGGGCAAGACAGCCAGTGAGAGGTCTTTCATGGACTAGATCCCAGCAGATAGCGAGATTCTTACTGAGAAAGTCACGTTTAATGATGAATATGGAGGATTATCCACCGGAAAACGCCTTCCCTTAGAAGGCTATATAGAGCCCTTAAGAACGAAGTAAGACATTCTCTGGTAGTCACGTAGTAACCCAAGATAGTGAAGAATTTATGGCAGTGAAAACTATATCTGTCTAAAGGTGATGGATGGGCACAAAACCTATCCCATGTTCTAAATGAATCTATCTTTCCAATAGTCTGAGAGCGATGAACTGACCTTTGTGGAAAAACTCTTTGATAAACCCTGATGATTGAAACTGGCCACACAAAGGAGAGCCCGAAAGAAGAGGAAATCGAAGAGCGAACGTACGTTGGATATGTAGAGGTACACATATGTAAGGTCATTAAACTGCTCAACCTTACCCCTTAATGGTTGCATGACGATCCCATAAAGAAAATAGATGGATTGTCAAAAAAGACTACCTAATAAAGATCAAATGCTTAATCCATAGGATCAGCGATTAGCAACTGAGACCGGCCAATGGCAATGGGTGACAGATTTGAATCGAGATTAGCTTGGCTACTTTTCCGCCCTATAGGAAGATTAGCTTCACTGGTTACTTTTTTCGGCATCCGTCCAGAGATCTAAATACGATAATCCAACCCCTGGGTGAAGCGAAGTCAAGTTTACAGCTTCTGGTGGAGTCTTCTCTAAAGCGACTGGGGGGCAGGTTCTCTAAACCAAGCCTTTCCTTCTGTTCTTATAGCATAGCCCTTGCTTGGGCATAGTTTTGTGCTGAACAAGTCAATGACTACTTCCTTTTTCCTTTCGCCGGTTTTATAGAAAGTGTTCCGGGAGTGTTATCCGCGTAAGTTTTGGATTTCTTTTGTTATGATATTTTTTTTGCCTTGCCCCTTGCGTCTGCTCTTACATGCAAAATATCCTCGAAATTACGTAGGTGATTCACTTGCTGTAGACGGACTTGCTTGGTTTACCGGAGTGAATTTCAGTATAGGTGGGATGGAGACAAGTACTCACTCTCCTGGCTTTCGGGCAGCTAGTTGGCCTTTTAGATGGAGGGTTAAAAGACCTTTCAGTGGCCTCTAGAAGCCCAGTTATCGGATCTTCCTTAGCTTCTGAACCCGGTTCTTTCTTGCTATCTCTCTTTCTGTTAGCAGATTAAGCCAAAAAAGACGGTAAAATGATACTTTTTACAAGAGGGAAGTGAAGAGGGAATGCTTTGTTAGTACACCAAGGCTTCTGGCTGATCTGGTCTCACTGGATAGTTTTTAGACTTCGAGGGATGCGTAATAAAAGAGTAATAAAAAGATGTGAACATGAAGACAGAGCTTACCCTACCAGGAAAGGAAGCTCTTGGAAGTTTCCCAAGCATACCTCTCTTCCAACTTCTCTTTTCTTTTGCGAGCTAGTCCAATCATTCAATAAAGGGCGAGGCTAGAACCAGCACATTAACTCACCTCTATGATCTCCCTATCACATCTTGGTTCAGCAGGCTGGCGGGTTGGTCTTCTGCTGCTCTACTGATTCCGAGCTCTATCTCCGGGTCGTCCGCGCACCGGTCCCCTTCCTACGCAAGGGTCGATGTAATTGAGGGTTTTCTTTCTCTTCCACTGAAGAAAGAACGAAGAGGCTAAAAGAAAAAAAAGAGGCTCGCTGGAATGCTTGAAAGCGACTTGGCACACTGAACCGAGAACGTCCTACTGCTTTGACTCACTCCCCTTAGCCTTTTCTCTTGGGTGGACTAAGATCGATCGATCTATCTTATATGTTCTTTCCTCCCCAGATCTCCTAAAAAGCATTGAACACTTTCTATATCCGAGAATGTCTATCCTGACTTCGTTCACTTTCTAACTTTACTTTGACTCGACTTCTTCTGTCAGAGACCTATCTTCGGCTAGCGGTGACCGGCGAAAGCACCTTTTGGCTTGGCGGAGCTTTCTTGATCCACTATACTACTAATAGATAATAGAATAAGAAGTTCACTTTTCTTTTATTATAATCCCACTCAAAGAAAGATGAAAGGTTGGTTGGCAGTAAAGGCTATTCCGGGAACTGCTAGAAGTAGCCATGTAGGCAACTGAACCTAATTCCTATTGAATTGAAAATGAAAAAGAAGCTGCTTGACCGAATAGGGCAAGGAGTGGCTACTAGATAGAAAATCAGTTCCGAGACTAAGAGATTGGGCTATCGGCCGGTATCAGTTGAAGTCAACAAAGAAGGAAAGCCTTCCCACAATCCAAAATTGTCAGGTGAAAAGAAGATAGATGACTGAGAGTCACGGGATTTTGAAAGCGCCGCATCTAGCTCAGCAGCTTCTTCAAAAGAGATGACGGATACAGAGCGGTTACCACTTGTAGGCTCATTCACCAACTAGGACTTGCGGGCGAGCTACCTGCTTCTCTCTCCAACTCCGCGTAGTCCCAAAGAAGCTAAACGACCTCTACCTAATGGGCTAGCTCAATTCCATCGATCCCCGGTTTTTTAGTCGAGCATCGCTTTTCCCCCATTGGTCTTACCTCTACAACCCTTGGACTATCTAACTAAAGAGCTGTCTTGTCTTTTCATTAAAGCAATCGGTCGTGCTGTCATCCGGAATATGTCCCTAGTTTGGTGAATCTCTCCCGTGCGTCTTCGCTAGGGCAGAGCGCTCATTCCTTTTTGAAAAACTTCCCGGAGAATCTTTCGTACTGTATCGATCGGTCATCCGTGAACTCTCGCATTAGCGAATCGATTTTCTGTTTAGCTTAGCTCATCCCGCTTATCTCCTGTTGTTAACAGGGAAAAGGTCCCTCTTCTAGTCGACCCGGAAGTGATCTCGCTACCTTAATTGAATCCCCATTTCTCTTTCCTCTCTTTGCGAAAGACACGCAATTTCCTTCTCTTCCATTCATCTCATTCACTCTTTAGTCGGATCTAACTTGAGCTCTTGAGTTTCTGCTATCAAGCGAGCTTGCTTTTGAGTTCGCTTTTCACTACTCTGAATCTCTATCGCTTTCACAGAAACCAAGGGAACCCAGAGAGAGGAGTTCACACCGACCGCTACCCTCTTCTTCAACAAAGGCGGATCTAGAACTGTCACCTTTCTATTGTATTGAATAGAGAGATAGAGTCCAAGTCAAGCCAAAAAGGCTACTCTTCGAAAGCCTCTCTATTTTATTACCGTGGGAGGTTTTCGATTCCGCCCTTCCTTTTTTATAATCTTTCTCTACCCAATAATCTTTCTATACCCACCGTCTTATATAGCAGGGGGTAGGCCGACAAGACGTTAATCGCTTATTCCGGCCCCTATTATCTTAATTCCAAAACAGGAAGTCACAGCTTACTCTCTTTCTCGAGGTTCTTCCTATTCACATCCAACTTGAGGAATGATTGTTTCCAGCTTAACATTTCTGGCAGCTAGTTTCGGTTGTAAACTCCTAAATCCATTGAATCCGGATTCTCCTCTCCTACTGGCCTTACTAAAACTAAAGCACCAAGACTTAGCCTAGCTAGCACAGAACAGACACCATAGGAAAGGGCACACCAAACCATTTTGGAACAAGGTCACCCTCACCACAGACAGAAGGGAAAGTCTAATGAGAATGAGATCGACGGTCTTTTTCCTTTCTCTATTCTATAAAGAAAGAATCTAAATACCCAGTTCTTCCTTAAATAACATACCAACTCACCTATAAAATGGAAACATGCCCAGGTAGAGTAGAGAGAGGATCAAAGCAAACTAAGCTAAAAAGTGGCTCCTAAAAAAGTCAAAGAGTCAAAGTCAAGCATTCCAATTGTCAAGATTATAGAGACAGAGTTACCATTGAGAGTTGCCTACCCCCGCCCTCGGGTCATGA
>JAIWQS010000258.1:122500-165000 GCA_029891385.1 Erythroxylum novogranatense | reverse complement strand
AAAAAAATAAGAAGAAAAAGAGACAGAAGTCAATAATAAAGAGATTCGATTCATTCGTGGACAGGGCTGTAACTTTTCTATTTTACATTCTAAACTCTTTCGGTGCGACGATCCACTTGAATTGGTGTTATCTTTCTCCCTTAGAACAGTGTGATTTCATGCTGGAAATGTTCCCTGATCTGCTGTGAAAAAATAGTGACATTCTTTTTATAGGATAGTTGTAGATCGCTTTTAGTGATGCCAAAGGGCGCCTTTTCAAGGCTAAGGTGGTTAGGAGAATCGCCCCGGAAATATGAGTGGAGTGGATCGGATCCGTTTCTTTATTTATGTCACCACTCGATTGATTATGGTAGCTGTCTGTCTGATCCTAGCACGGTCGTATCCGAACTAAGCGCTTGCCTTGTCTCAGGTTCCCGGCTTGGTTTAGTCTTTCTTTCGAAGAGCGAAGACCTTTGGCACTTAATCTAACCACACCTTTCTTAACTGAATTATTTCCTGACTGACATGCTTTTTTCTCTCTCAGCTAGAATTGGGTGCCACAGCTTCTACCTCGAGTGGCTCTTCGCGGCTTGCAAAGCGTGCTTGACTTGTCTCAAAGAAGAGTTTGATCGGCGAGGCCAGCGAAGGATCCAAGTCTCAAAGCGAAGCCAGCACGGGTGTTGCCCCCGAATCCATTCAAGGGACTCCCAAACCAAGCCTGCTGTAGCCAACCTAGCGCACTGCACCACAGAGGCAGAGACGGACATTTCTCTCGATTCCTCTGTTTGACCATCTTGCAGATCACTCGATCTCTCAAGCATTGTAGTTGCATCACATACGAAATAAGTGCCGACCCGCGCAAGTGAACTAGGACGCTTACCATTCTGCCGTCGGTCAGTTATTCAGCTAGGCAGGGTATCAACGGTCTAACTACGAAAGATTGATTGCAACGCTTCATCCCACACTCTTTCTTCTTTCGCCTAATAAGGGAAGCTTTAGCTTACTTCGAAAGCTTTTCAAATCACATAAGGCGGACCCGGTAACATTAGAGTTGATAAAGTGCGTGCCACATTATGACATCCAATAGCAGAGAAAGAAAGCTTGCATCTCCGTCTTGGCTCGAATCCTTCTTATCTTTCTCCTACAAGCCAATCATGCAGTCTAGCTCTACTTTACTACGATTTTTTCTTGCTATTGTTTTGTTCGATCACAAACAGTCAAACTAGCTACCGAAAGAGAGAGACTCAATCCGTTACCATGACTGATAGGATGATCAAGCAAGGCAATGATAATTGTTCCGCTTCTTCTGTTAGTTAGAGAGTAAGGGATGATCTCGGATTTCAATCCAAGGCATGGTCCCATTGAAAGCCCATGGAAAAATTCCCAATTCGTGTTATCCCCCGAAGCGAAGAAAAAGGAATAAGAATGACAATCCCTAGCCGATTCTCCTTTGTTGCCTTCTATCTTCTTCCCCCGTAATAAACAGCAAGGGTAATGATTTCAAGCAGCAATTCCGGTACATCAATAACCGAGTGGAATAATATTTTTTTTTTAAGTCGTATTCCCGGGGATAAAGAAAATGACTCTTTCTTCAGAAATCGTATCCATAGCTTAGTCGCTAGTACGGAGACTGCACCGCAAGGGCAGAGAAGTAGTTTACTTGTGAAAACTTCACTCGTCTTACCCTGAAAACTTCACTATAGACTGCTTTCTTAGCCAATAACTCTATCTCTGAGAAGTAGTGCTATGAGGAGGCTCTTTCCTTCTTTCGTCCCATCGAGTAAATACCCGTCAATCGTAGACAAAAGATACTATTTAATGCTAATAGGTAAGGAGTATGAATCATTTACCAGGCTAGCTCCGACTTGAAATCGAGTTCTTTCACTTCTAAATGATTCTTAGATCGGACTTTGCCGGGTGTTCAGGAATCGATTTTTTTTTACATATCCTTTTAAGAAAAAATTCCCCGGGTTCTATAAAGCGCTCTTTGATGAGAAGCCCTGTGATGCTTGATCTGACCGAACTGGGTCTAATGGAAGACCGCTAATAAGGAGATTTCCAGGTTCTATTAATAAGGAGATTGTTGCTTCATCAATCATCCTAGGTCTATGAAAAGCAAGGCAGGCTATAGACTGTGAGTAGACTGCATTTGTCGGCCTTACGACTGCTACTGCCCCTTTGAAGTTGAATTTCTTTTTTGATTGGAATCTCAAGGATTGGATTCGGTCCTAACTCTCCCTGCTTTCAAGAGAATGATTGAACTTCAACTTTCTTCCTCAGAACAGAACCCGATGCTAGGCCAAGTCCCTCAGCCTGACCGTTAATCAGGAATACTTGGCCAATGCTATCGAAAAGCATCTCGCAATTCATTTTATTACACATTTCGTAAATGGCACTATGCTTCCTTGCGCCCTGGCCTAAGCCTAAGACCTTGGTCATTCTTACTTTGCTACTTATGTAATTAGATTCGAAATAGTCAATTGGCAATCATCTTCAATGATTCTTTGCTATTTCCTCCCTTTTTGTCTGATTTTCTTATGCCTTATTGAATTGAGTTTTTTCACAAGGGAGTCTTAATCTGTTTTGCTACTAGATACCTATTCCACTTCCCTGGCTCGAAAGAAGGAGGAAGCTTTGAATGCTAAAAAAGGATTGTCTCATTCGTAGACGTTGGCGAATCGCGAAAAGAGTCTCTTCTTTGGTAAGAAGCATTTCAATATTTGTAGCTAAGAAGAAAGAGATTACTTGCTAAGAGAGTCGAGATACTGACTTGCTTAGTCTTATACCTTTCGTGCCCCTTGGCCAGTTCCACTCCTCGTACCCTATCGTTCCAAGTACTAAGCTCTACCTTGCTCTAGTTCTCTAGCTATCGAAAAAAGTATGGAGCTATTACGCGATCACTATTTCGCTCGTTCTCTCTATCTCGTTCCTCTTATTCCACGCTTAATGCCCTATGGTCGAGCATCTGAAAACCTGGGAAACCAATCTTTCGATCTCGGAAGCATCTAAAGCGTTTTTTTTTTCTATCGTCTATCGGGTGGGGTGGTAGTCCTAAATGAAATGGCTTACCTAACCTTATAGGAAATATGTTTTATAGGGCAAAATCAGGGGTTAGTAAGGGAGCAGGCAGATAGGCTTAATCTGAACTCACTTTTGGAGCGAAAACGTGATTCCTATATGTTTAAGATAAGGTAGATTGTCCTTGCTTCGGAAGCAGCTACAACAAAGACTACTTATGGACCTTAGATCACTAAAGGATCAGGGATAATCAATCGGCTGATTACAGAGATGCAAGAGCTCTACAAGCAAATCTGGAGAATGAAGAGCTGGCTCAAAGGCTGATGCGATTATCCTAAAACGGGGAAGGCTGAGACGATAGGCTTTGATTCATCAGTTTTAGACTGAAGGGCTATGGTGCTACACCCGGAAGAAAGCTCGATATGATATTCTGACTTTCCTTTCAGGCTAAAGGAAAGCAATTCGCCAAGCTAATTGAGTAAGTGAGACGAGTGCAACCATTTCAGGTTTATATTGGATGAATAGAGTCTTTCATACTTTGAATATCCTGAGAGACTTCGATGGCTTAGAAAGGCTTACTGGAACAAAAGATCCTTCTTTTTTACGTCGTGAAGGGAAAGGCCCTCAACTAAGGGACAAATGAAAGAGTAAAGTAAATCAACACTTAAAACACTCGAATAAATATACCGAAGCTAGACGGACTAGACCGCTTGAAGGCTAAGAGAGAGGTGGAAAAACGTAGGCTGTTTGGATTGCATACGGGGTAGTAGATGGAAAGCAAAGGAATTTCATGGGGCCATTCTATTACACAATCACCCAGAAAGCAAAAAACAATCAGTCCTTGTTCTGAGAGTTCAAAAAAAAAAGTAAGTAAGAGGATATAAATTGGACATTGTTCGTGACTCGACTGAAAGGAACCTCGCCAAAAAGGGGAACAATTTCTCACTAATCTAGAAAATCTCCATTTTTGAAATATTTGGCTTTAAGGATGTGATACCAAAGCCCATCACAGCCTTGGAGCATGCGCCAAGCCAACTTCATGAACATAGCCTCATTTACCACCTCCGTTTTCCTTAATCCCAGACCTCCTAAGTTTTTGGGTTTGCATAACGTGTCCCAGGGCAGCAGATGGAGTTTCCTTTTCCCATTAAGCTCCCCCCAGATGAACTTTCTGCTAGCCATGTCAATGTTCCTACATACCCCAGTGGGCAATTTCGTAGACTGCATAGTATAAGTGGCTATAGTGGACGCAGCAGATTGCACTAAAACAGTCCTGCCGGCCATAGAAAGTTGGCTCATTTTCCATCCTGCTAGTCGCCCTTGCACTCTGTTAGAGAGCTCTTCATAGATAGCCTTGGTGACTCGTCCGTGTAGCATGGGAACTCCCAGATATTTCCCCAGGTCAGACGTTAGTTGCATTCCTAATTTGGAGGAGATGATCCACTTTTTCTGTCTTGGAGTGTTAGGTGAGAGCCACACCCGAGATTTCTCGAAGCTAACTCTCTGCCCTGACGCTTCACAGAATTGATGCAAACAGCCCAGCATAACCTCATCCTGGGCTTCCGATCCCTCACCCATGAACAGGAGGTCATCAGCAAAGAACATGTGTGAAATTAAAGGGCCTCGTGTCCCTATTCTGATTGGCTTCCAGTTCCCATCACTCACTAGCTGCGCTATCAAACGACTCAGTTTCTCAACACACAAGACAAATAGATACGGGGACAATGGGTCCCCTTGGCGGATCCCCCTGCTAGGACTGAATTCGGGTTTCTTGTCTCCATTCCAAAGTACAGAGAAGGAGGTGGAAGAGACTAGATTCATAACCAAGTTAACAATGTTAGCTGGGATGTTGGATTCGAGTAAAACCTGGTGTAGAAAGGCCCACCGGAGCCTGTCCTAGGCTTTCTCCATGTCCAATTTGATGATCATAAAGCTTTTCTTGCTCCCTCGTTGTCTAAGAGTGTGGACTATCTCCTGTATGGATATAATGTTGTCGACACCTAACCTCCCGGTGATGAAGCTACTCTGGTTCTTGCTAATCAGTCCATCCATCCATGGTTTGATCCGTTGGACCAGCACCTTGGAGATAACTTTCAGAGCTACGTTACATAAAGCAATAGGCCTGAAATGTCTTAAAGTCTCTGGCCTCTCCACCTTAGGAACAAGGGAGAGAAGGGTTTGGTTTAGGGAAATAGGAAACTGACCAGTTTCAAAAGCTTTTTTAACAAGGGTTATTAAGTCTGGTCCAACCACAGCCCACTGTTTCTGATAGAATGCTGGAACATAGTAGGAAAGGATGTGACTAAGTCCAAAACTTCAGTGAACTTAACTCCCCCTTTAGAGACCCAGTTTACTACCACCACTTCTTTGCTTCTGCGGGTTCCTTAGGACCCACTTCTGCACCATGCGTGCACGGTGGCGGGCTCGACACACGTTTGGTTGGAGAGAAAGAACCCAGAGGAGCGACCAGTTGATCGAGTACACCAGCAGATCAACAGCCCACATCTTATCTTCTTCTTTGTCTAGAGAATCGTCGGGCTTAACCGAGACCAGACATCTGCTTTTACTACCATTGGTTTTGTTCGTCGTGGCCGTGTCCACACATACGGCTATTTTAGACGTCCTCTCGAAAACGAAAATTGGAAGTGGTCTATAATTCACTTAGTACTCGGTATAACTCATGCGTGAAAGAAAGCCCTTTACACGCGGCGCTGAATGAAACTTTTACAGAATTCCTTTCTCCCGGCTTACTATTCTTTGGCAGAGGGGTTGTCGGGTGAACAATATGATTCGAAAGAGGAATAAAAACCTAGCGCTCGAGGCAAGGTAGGAATGCTCGGGCTGAGCAAAGACTTCAAAGTCAGTTCAGGCTGACTTCTAAACTAACCAACAGAATTGAATCGAGAAAGGGATGCTGCTTGCCTTTCCGGAGTCCAAGAGGCCGATGCAGATCGACAAGTAGACGTTTCCTAAGCAGGTCCATACTGCCGGAGTTGCTAAAATGGAAGAAGAAAATACGTTACTTGTCGACGACGATGAATGAATAAGGGAAACCCGGATTTGCCCAATATAGCATCTCCGTTAATCGTATTGAGCTAATCTCCGCACCGAGAAGTCATTCACGTCCGAAGCCGGAGGTTCGTGCTCAGTCTCAAAAGATCGTTCAGCACACTGGAACCAGGGACACCGTAGGAAGCTTCTTTGGAAGGCTTATTGCTTTCCGAAGCACAGAACCCTTCTTTGGCTGGCCATGCTTGGCCGACTGCCTACTTTCTTATCCCATCCACCGCCCTTCATCTAACTGCTTTAGTCAAGCAGTCACGTGCCTCTTCCATCCGTTCGGTCTTCGCTCTCAACGCAAACGGTAGTCAGTCCGTCCGCGGGATACTGATCCGGCTATATCCACAAGTTCCTTACGAGGGACCATTCGTGTTTAAGTTAGCATTACTCCGCAAGGAAACCCGAAAGACAGGCCTGCTTGCTTAAAACCTAGTTTAAGAGGGGCTAGGTGCCTCGCGGACCAAAAGACAAAGATAGAGAAAGGTGATGATAGAAATGCTAGCTAACAATCGGATGATCCACTCTCTTTATTTCAATTCTCAATCATCGATTTGTGTTTGAGATTAGAAGACCACGCGTCGACAAAGGCTAACTTGACCTTCCGCCCCGGGGACGGTGAAGGACATTGTTGAACGCTCACCCTACCAAGGGGTTGCATTTCTTGCCTCTCGGAAGGATCCTCGAACCTATTTTTGGAATCCTCCCATGATGGTGCAAGTGCCTCGTGCCATATCAGCATGCCGCCTACGCTACCACAGCTTATCAGTCTCGTTCAAGTACATAGTGGCAGTTCCTCTTTGATTTTGGCCTCTTGATCTTTGATTCGAGAGAAAACCCGCCAAGACTAATAGACAAGTAGGTCAAGAACACGAAGTCAGAACTAGCAGGTCTTTTATCCTATATAAATAGGCAAACTCGCCAAACAGATCAATGACTCCAGCTCCAAGCCGAAGGGACTTGTGAAGCTGCTACACTCATCAAAGATTTCGAAACTCGCCTCAAAACCTGTGTGGTAGCATTACCGGTGCAAGTTTATCCTCTTTGGTTGCGGGCCTTAGCTGGATCAGTGGGTGGAATCGAAGTGTAAATAGGAGTGTTCTACTCCGAATCAGGTGGCCTTGGGAGCTCTTTAGTTAGGTAACACAAGGAAAAAGCCTTGTTTGTAGGCTGCAGGGGCTAATCCAATTCAGTGCTTATCGTAAGAGATGACACTTTTTTGAATGCTTTCTCATGGTCACTGATTCCCTAACTTGGTTTCGAAAAGCCAGCGCCCAAAGGTGCTCTATTGAGCTGGTCACCGTCAGGAGCCAACAAAGGAAGTCATGGACTGATCGCTTGGAGCATTCAATTGCATGAGAAAGGTCGATCTCAATTGTCCATGTAATGTGAGGAAGCAGGGACCAGACCCGCAATAGGCATCTTCCATTCATCTCGATTTGGGTTTTTCCGTACCATATTTTGATCTCCCTCTTCTTCCAACGAAATAGTCTCACTTCTCACATTTCCTCGCCGAGGTGTTGTAAATGCGAGTTTACAAACAAATGCCGTCGGTAGTCCTTTCCGCTCAGTCCTTCCTTTCGGAATAGGGCTCCGTTCGACAGTCAAATCGGCCAATTTCAGTAAGCGGATTTAGGGCTTGGCTTGCTTGGGTTAGCTTCCTTACTTGCCTCACCTGGGCTATCAAGTCGGTACAGGTCATACAAGAAAGAAGATGATTTTCATGCCCGGACATTGCCCTATGTCCCACTCGCTGATAGGACTGACTGACTAATAGGATCGGAAGACTGACTGGTTGGCTCACATAAGACCAGTACCAAGCCAGTAGCGAGCAAGAGAACCTTGATTTTCTTTAGAACTAGGATGAACTAAAGTGACGTGAGGGAGAAGGGATGGATCAGCTGGAACTGCTTGTTGCACAGTGGATGATCGGATAGTTGCGGATAGCTAATCCCTCTTTCAACGAGAGTTGCTCTCTTACTTACTCTTAGTGCTGTGCGAGCCTCGGTTTCATTTCTTCTTCTTCTAAGGCAGCTAGCTAGGCCTGTTGAGAGCTCAGGATTGGACGAAACCCTGACGATTGGACTATCGAACAGCTGTTGGTGGGGAAGAATCTCCTTTCCCTTGATTGCTGCGGGCCTTCATTGCTGAAACTAGACTGGCTAGGACCACTAGAGGGGGCAGACTACCAGGACTAGTGACATCCGCTTCCCAATAGGAACACGGAACTGCAACTGCGGGGTTAGCTTCCCCTACTTCCTTAGGATAGGATGGCCTATTGCCTATTTTTGGAAGCAAGAAAAGGTATTCAGCAAGAAGTGTGGAAGAGATCCTGCTGTTAACGAGGAAATTCATTGGCGAGACCATCACACCTTTTACAGTCAATTCAATAAAATCAGTGTACTACGAAAGATCTTTTTTTGACTCGCTATCGCTATAAAGGTTACAACCGGCGGCATTCAAAAGGAAGGTTATTACATCAGTAATTAGAGCGATGCCCCTTGCTTTGCAAAGAGTTGAGTTCTTCCTCTTGAGCGCAGGATAGCCACTGACTCTTCCGATTAATTAAGATATAGGACAAGCCAAAGCCAACGCGTCAAAGTCAAGTCAGGTTCAGCAATCGACGTAACTGGTTCAAATACCAGAAGCTAGGTCATAGAAGGTAGATTCGATTCGACAATCTTAAGTAGTTGAGTTAGCCCTTGCCGGGATACGAGACTGTCAGCCTCAGCTAATCACTAGCTTCTGAAATCATAATATCGTCAAGTCGGAGAGGAAGAAAAATGCCATCATAGAGGGATCAGCATGTAAACTGGAAGGGCTAGGGAACTCCTTTAGCTCCAGAATGATTTAGAATGAGAGTTAGGGTCGATCGGGGGAGCCTTACCTCTTAGATGACCCAAGCAAGTCAGTAAGCTATTGGATTTGGATTGGATGGATCCCCAGTCCCTGCTAACTGTAGTTACTGAAGGTCGAGTAGTAGACGGGCGAGGCCCACTGTTATAATTGGGAGGGAAAATCCAATCCCTTGCTGCAAGTCATCTGGTGGTGAATCATCTTGACTATCTAAAAATATGTTAGAAAATCACAGAACGCTTCGCATTGGCTAGCTTGCTTGGCCGCACACATATAGATTCAAATAGCCCAAAAAAGTAGATTCCGTGGGTTGGATTACTGATTTTTGCGATGATTCAAAAATGTCAAGCTTCACAAGGAAATATCATATAATGACGATAAACGACCAAGTCGTCACTTTCATCTACATATAGAAAGTGCAATCGAGCAAGCAGTCTTTTATGTAGTACGATCAATCAAGCCTACCGCTGATTGCGCGGCCATTGATTTTTCATTTCTTTCGGCTTTTAATCGAGATTGGGTTAGTGTTCATTTTTTTCTAAACTATTGGGATATCAAAAATCTTCCTATGTTTGCAAGAATACGGTGTTTGAAGGGTAAAAGTTCAGAGGCTTCCTGGAGGAGGAACTCATCTTCCTTTTGATAAGATGATAAGAGTTTCGGTATCGCTCTTCGCCAAGTTATAGTAGTAATTCTGCCTATCCCGACCATTCCGAAGAGTCGGCAAAAGCCCATATGGGCTGGATATCTTCAATACAACAAAGTAGTAGGTAGGAAAAGCCTTCCCGATTTGTAGGAGTTGGCTCTACTCGTGTGCTCGAGAGAACTCCCACCCGAAAGGCCTTAAGTTAAGCGCGAAAAGCTGCGGAAGCAGCGAAATCAAGCATTTCACCAGAGAAATACATTGATCAAAGAGCAGACCCCTAAGAACGAAGGGAGTGGTTCGATTCCCTTTAGCGGGACTTCAAAGCGTTACGCTCGTGCTTCTTTCGAAGAAGCTAGCTAGCGGACTCATTCAATACCCCTATCTATTGAGCTACCTTTGTTTCAATTGGATACTCCTACTCTGTTGAAGCCTGCCATGGAAGGGACAAAGCTCCCACTTTGTCAAAATATTGGACAGTTTTTTAGAATTTTAAGCATAAAGGCAATGATGACGAATGGAAGCACTTTTACCACAAGCAATTGAAGAGAAGTCCACCTTCAGGTGCAGAGGGACCTGGATAAATGTTAACTGGGGAGGCCTCTTTCTTACACTCCGAATTCGCTGGTCCAACGCTTATATCTTTTAAAGTTATTTTATTTCATGCAGTTCCTTCTTTGCCCCTCGGTTCACCTTTGTTGCTAGAGATAGCCGGTTGGCTTTGCCAACCGGGATAGGATGCCGCGACAAAAAATCCAGTTGGAGTCTATCGGAGAGCAACTACAAAGCAAATGGGGCTGATTAGAGAAGGGACTTTTTTATCCTTCACCACTGGTACACTTATTTGTTCTTGGTTAGCGCTCATTTTATCCTTGTATACGCTACTGTGTTCGTCCTTCTTCTCGCAGAAATTTTATATCAGAGTCATGTAGTCCCATTTTCTGGCTGCAGGGCCCGGCCCAAGTAGTCAATGGTTGCTACCGCTCTCTGCGCTTCTATGTACCATTTTTAGTCAAAATAGATGCTGGGCATATCTACGGACCCGACGAAGCTGACGTAATTCTATCCATAGCTGTCTGTACCGCTACCTCTATCCAGCAGATCCAGCGCCAACCGATCTATACCTAGCTTTGTCCGGCCCGGCCGGGCCAACCCACGAAAGCATCCAATCTTTCAAGAGCTGTATGCCAGGCCGCAGATCCAACACTCCGCCTGGAGGGCAACCACCAAAGCACCTTCCTACAGTACACCTTCATCCGGGACACGTACCTGCATTAAGCCCTTCCATCGATGTGAGCGCGTCACCAGATAGTCAAGTTGAACCGCTTACAGCGCCTTCATCCCCTTCGGTCGATCAACCCTATAAGACGAAAGCAGCTAAGAGTTACACTACCTCACCTGCTGATGCGGATTCTAATTCCGATTTCAATAAGCCCAACTCCGCTACCTCGGATTAAGATATTTTGGAAGGAGCTGGAAATCTAGCCAGATATTTCGTTGTTGGACGATAAAAAAAAAAAACTTTTGTTTCCAAACCTTCCCTGAATCCCGATCTTCCACTGCCTTCCTCTGATGGATAACCCCTTTCCTTTCCCATCTATCGGAGTATTGAATGCCTCTAACGGTCCAGATATTTAATAACCTGATAGAAGTGGAATTCTTCACCCCTATCCATTATCCGGATTGACTTAAGACTTTGAAGTCGGCGAATCCGCTGCCGCATATCCGCTGTGAACCGGGAGTTGAAGAATGGAAAAAATGATCTCCTACTGACAGCCCACCTGGACCATGCCCGTCCTTGGATGCCGATCCCCCCGATGGGGCCACCCACCAGAAAAGGGTCAGTTGTTCATTCCTCCATCTACTACGCCGTTTCGTCGAGATAGGCCTCTCCTTTCTACTGATCTAGCTCCACTTCTCCCCTCCTTCCCGAGCTTATGTCAATAAAATAAGTCACTCTCGCTTTTCTCTTTAGTATAACAATCCCTACATTCTCTCATTGAGTACTTTGCTTTGCATACAATGGTATCCAATCAATAAAAAAGGTTAGATCTTATATCGTTCGGGACTCTTCCCAAGAGTCCCTTCACTTACTTTATCTTTAGTTCTTATTAGCATAAGTGATGTTCGTTCGAAATCGCTCCTCTCCTTACAGTCGAGCTGAGCTCATGCAACAAGGGCAGCATCAACTGAGGCTTGATGTGGGGCAGGCTTCCGTGAACTAGAGAACTAGAAAGAATTGAGAACCAATTCCGGAGTCATCGCCTATGTATCCAAAGCCTATTACAGACCCTGCTTCAACCCCAGTTCCATATCATATCTTGGGCTTAGGGGCACGATACCGAATCTTTCTACAGGTTTAGGAAGATGTTATTCCGACTTCCGGCTACCAATGGGCCTGTATAAGTAGAAAATGGTCCCTATGTCCCAGAGACGGATATGAATTCATTCGAATGACTCTTTCAGACGAACTGGAAGTCGAAAAGAGAAACTCAAACTTCCACAGGCTCCCAGTCCCAAAGAATCCATAATATATCTTTTTAGAAAATATTATGTTCCTAGAAAAACAATCCGTTATATGTCGAAAATCCGCTGTTCAATCTTTCTTCTCTATCTGTCGCATAGCGGTTGTCGCGGATCAGCTGTCGGAATAGATGCCTGGGTATGTAAAAACTATCCTCAATCTCTGTCCTTAGACTTCCTTCATTGAACATATGCTCACGAATTGGATTTGAACCAATATCTCCGGGCGACTTTCCTTTTAGTAGATCGTGAGTGGTCCGTCGTCCTCCTCATTATAGTCCTCCTAAAATCAATAGCATTTCGTCGAAATATATCCTGTCTTTTCACCTTGGTAGTCCTATGCATAGTCAGTACTATAGCCCCAATCATGGCTACTAATAAAATAAGACTAGGAACCAAAAACCAGACGAAATAGTAGGTATAAAGTAAATTTCCCAATGTTTCCAAATTAGTCCAACTTCGTACCTTTCCGGCATAAACCGTATATCTCAGAGAGGTCGTCTTTCTTTGGGTTGGTAGTAATGGAATGGTTTCATTATCTATTATGAAGAATATTTCCCACCAAAAGATCAGTCCAATAATACCACTCACTGGTAAATAGCGCAAGACTTCTTCGTGAATCTCCGCTATTTGAATATGGAACATCATAACAACGAATAGGAATGAAACGGCTATAGCTCCTATATGAACTACTGGGAAGATCATAGCGGAGAAGTCGAGACCTAACAAAATCAGTAAACCTGAAGTATCGCGAAAGACTAGGATGGGAAACAAAACGGAATGTACCGGATTTTTAGCACGTGCAACCATCAACCCAGAGACCAAAGCAGGGCTCGACAAAACAGAAAGTATCATGATACGTCGTCCTTCCCTGAAATGGAACTTTCATACTGGAGCAAGAACTAGCATGAAAGTCGATCTATTACGACCAGCGCGGTTGTTCCTATTTCATTTGATTTTGTCTTTTGCACTAGGTCACTACGCTCTCTCCAAACCAAAGCAAACCAAACTCACCATGACAAGGGCCAGCGCTCTCACTGCGTAACTAAAAGCCCCTCTCTCGCCAAAACAAAATATCCATTTTTGACGAGCTTTCCATGAAAGAATCAGTTACCTATAGGACCGCGAAATGGTCCGTCGATATGAAAAAAATCCCGGGCCTTTATAAGCTCCTTATATATAGAGGAGCTCGTGGCATTCTCACCACCTAATTGTTGTAACTTTGCCTCCAAAACGGAGATCTTCCATTTTCCTCTGCGGGGAGGCAGTATGTAGTCACGAATTAGTTTGTTCCGGTGACGATGCCAGAATGGGTTCCCATCCAATTGGGACATTCTATTAAGAATTTGCCCCTTTAGATCTACAATCCTGTCGATTTCGGCTTCCGAAACAGAGGCATGCCTTTGTCCCAGGCGATGCACAAGAAGCCTGTTCCTTATAATATGATTTACAGAATCGAAATCTGGTTGGGGGGGGAGAGGCGGGAATGGATTAGCGTGGGGGTTTGGCTGGGCAACTTCAGCCGGTGCTGGCGCCTGCGGCAACGCCTCTTGAGCCGCCTCCGTGGAAGGGACTGGATTTGCGGGAGGTACAGGTATAGCCGCCTGCTGATTCACCGGCGTGCCCTCTCTTGATGTGCCTGTGCCATAGGTTTTTATTCCAGGACCCCTAATTCGAACGAATCCTCCTCCCACGAGGCGGAGCTTGGTGCCCCAGAAGTTCCCGCATTCGAAGGCCCCGCCGCTGTCGATGGTCCAGCTTCTGGTTGATTCAAAGATGTGCCTGCCTCCGTTTCCGTAGTCTTAGGCCACGATTCTAAGAGCACATCAATGGCGAACGAATCTCCATCACACGAGGCTGAGCTCGATTGGCCGGAAGGGGCCGGAAGAGTCAGTGCGGGCCCTCCCCCCGAAACAACCCCATAAACTACAAAAAAAGTGAAAAGATTTTATAAATAAAGACCTAAGTGATAAAAAAAAAAAGTATAGTCCAAATTTGAACCTAATAAAACAAACACTAAACTAAGCACTACGTGCGCAATTTTTGACTTGTTCAAGAAACTTTTTGAGTATGCCTAGTATCTCGTTGGAGAACCACTATGTCTATCTTATTTCTCCTAGAAACAAAAATCCACTTAAGTTGAATTTAAAGTTAAATAATTATTTTATTATAAATAATTAAAATAATTAATTTATTATAAATAATTAATTAACTTTAAAGAATTAATTAAAAAATATTAATAACTAATACAAATAAATATTAATAAAAGAACTCCTTTCTTTTCTATTTGAACAGGAAAAGGGTAAACAAAAAAAAAGAAAAAGTAAAAAAAAGATTCCGCCTTTCTTCATTTTCTATCTCTAACTCTGGTAAGAGCGGGTTTATCGAAATAGAAGATTTAGTAAGAATTGAATTGGGTTGGAATCCATTTCCTATCATTTCTATTCCTTTTACTTTCGAAATATGAACACGGGAATCATTGAAATATTTGTTTGATTATGATTAAAAAAGGGGGTATTATTCCTATAATACATTACTCTACTCGAACTACTCGAATCCAATATAATTTAGAAATGGAATTCAATAATTTTTTTTCAATTCAATTTGAATGGTTAAATTCAAAAGTCTTTGCAGAACGATCTATAAAAAAACGGATACAGTTTGATTTCTCAACTCACTTAGTAGTCCTTCTAGAGCCCACTTCTGCCCCATACTACGAGTGAAAGGGAAAATGTAAAGACTACCATTAAAGCAGCCCAAGCGAGACTGACTATATCCATGTGAATTATGTCCCCTATTTCTATGAATATGATCGATTCATTATTGTTCATTAATGATTATTGTTCACTAAGAAAAATATTACTAATATACTAATAATAATAATAATAATAATAATAGTAGAATCGCGGATGCAGATTAGAAAAAAAAAGGATTCTGTCCAATACCATTGATGAAACAATCCAAAAAATCCAATTAATGATTAATTATAATCAGTTCTTATATGATTGCTAGTAGAATCGGAAAACATTAAGTACAAACAAAAGACGCGAAACACTTTATTGCCATTTTGCTGATAGAACTTGTCGAATTTGTCCCCAACAGAAAACAGAAACACGTGGAGGAAAAGGACTCTTGATACTTCCTTGATTTAAAACATCTTCAAGTTCTATTCTCTAAATTGCTGTAAATTCTTGCGTCTAGGATTCAAGGAAAATGGATAGTAGTGAAAGGGGGGATTGGTCCATTTTGATATAAGAGTCCTTCCACGACTAATGTAGTGTCTACTGACTGGGTCTTGAATTAGATTGGATAGCGGAGCAGGGAATCCTTTCCTTTCTATACGATACGAGACGGTCCTGTCGAGTTATCTTACCCAGCCCGTACACCTTTTTGATTTGACAAATCCGGGTTAAGGACTGACTCATTGACGATACATACTTAGCCCCCAACAGCTACCTCCCTGAGAGCCAATCCCAGTTCCCTATTAACCAGTTCCTTGCCGGTGTCAGTTTATAGCTCCGCCCCCGGAGTGGAGTTCCCAAGTTCGGATCGATCTACAGTGAGATTCCCAATTCCAAGCCATATAGTGGAAGTGCTAGGATAAGCTCTTGATCTAGTTTCAGTACTTTTTCCTGACCCTCTTAGAATAAGGTCTTTTCTTTCCACCTGTGAATGTGAAAGTTCCCTTTGCTACGGTTGAGTGTTCAGTTCTACGTGCTTCGATAGCGTGCCAGGCAAGCTTACTAACTCGGCGATGGGCCCAGACCTCAACCACTCCCTATCGAATACTCGACAGACTAGATGGAAAAAATCAACAACGCAATATGAATATGCAAATGGGAACACACCCGCAGCAAGCACACTAACTCGCGCAAGAAAGAAAAGCAAGAGACATATCAATATCAATAAGAGACCTTAGGGGCGCAGTTTTCATCCAACTCGAAATATCTTAAGATAAGAGAACAACTTTTACGCCCAACAATCCCATGTCTTTCTTAGTTGTACCAACGGTGATTTCCGACAAGTCTTTCTTCATTTTTTGGGAGGGGAGCAGAGCTGTCAAAGAAAAAAGAAATGGAGCAACTGGATAAAGTAGTCGAACAACTTATTTCTCTTCAAAGAGCTAGGAAGCTGAGACTGGACCCATTTCCTTTGGTATGTAGCAAAGAAATCAAGGACTGAACTTCTGCCGAAGTCAATCTATTGAATTGATTGTTCCGCTGGGGGGAAAGGAACCACTGCACCGGGTTGTTCATACTCTTACCTCTAACGAGAAAGAAATCTGCCTCATTTGTTCTTGGCGTTCGATTTCCCTTCGGACTAAACAAGAAGTGGGTGAATCAACTAAACAGTAGGAGATCAATTTCCTTCCGGGTAGGTAGAGCGGTTAATAGCTATTAGGCCTTTTAGGTAAGTTCCCTTCTTCCTATGCAGTTAGCTCGACTCCTGGTATAGCTCTTAATAGGCATGTAGCCGTAGGTGTTTTCTCTTCTTTCATCTCAAGCTCCCGGGAGAAAGGCATAAACCGCTAAAAGAATTTAGGAGAAATGCCCAACAAAGTCCTTAACCACGCGAAAGAGAGATGCAATCCGAACCTCAGGAAAGATCCGATCCCAAGTGCCGTTCTGTTCTCTTTCTTTTTTAGGGCTTTAGCGAGCCGCTTAAATGCTTTTGAGTAAATGCCAGTTTCAAGATAAAGAACTAAGGCTAGTGGGATCAATCCCAGACCTAGGACCAAGTGACTGAAGAAGTATGGTTCGGTTGACCGAGGTTGAGGTAGAAGGAGCTCCTTTCCGACAAGAAAGGAAGAAAGAAAGGCGCCTATGTCTTGGGGAGATGCAATTCCCAAGCAAGCAAGGAAGCGTTACAGCTTTCTTTCTGAAAATGATAATCAATCTGACACTGTGAAAGAAAGAATACGATGTTCTGAGAATAGGGTGAAAACGAATTCGGTCTTTAAAAGAAAAGTAAAAATGAAAGTAGTGAAGTTAGCCCTTAGAGTTCGGGTTCAAGCTATCTATCATACCTTTGTGCTTTCAAGCCTTTATGCTGTCAGTCTCTATGTAAGCATGAAGTCAGCATTCTAAGAAAATAGTAATAGTCATTGCATGGTTAATTACGTATATAAAGAAAGGGCTTTAACTGCCGTAAAAGAGTACATCCATAGTTAGTCTTTTCCATAGTCTAAAGGGAGTGAAGGGATCCGAGGGCTTTAGCGGGTAGAGGCTCAACCGATAGGGCAGAGAAGTAGTCTGGTTTGATAGAACCAGGGGCGATGGTTTTTCCTACTAATATTTCTGCTACTGATAGATTTAGCTCACACAGGGGTCTGAAAGCTTTTCAGTTAAGACTGGTCGGGGCTCTGGACAGGACATCGATCACGATGCGAGCAACAAGGTAATGGTGTCCTCGACCAAGCCGAAAGACAGATCTCATCACAGCACTTGTAGTAACCCTCCTAGTCCCACCTCTTCGCCTCGAGTCTGATAGTACTAAAAGGCTTTGCTGCTCTTCTTATTTCTGAAAGATAGCTATTCTTCGCCTCTCGAAAGAGGCTACGTACCTGTTAAAGGATAAGCGCTACGCTTTTCCCTAGGGCAGCAGTTCAAGTACGAGAGAATGAATTCCTCTAGCTAAGTTCCCTGTCGAGAGGGAAGAGAGGAGAAGTTACTTCGGGACTTAAGGTAGTTCAGTCACCCTCAGGTCATAATAGAGCCTAGTATGACATCGGTAGGAAGATAATGCAGCTAAGCCAAGACTTTCTTCTGTTCTAGGTTTCCACAAAGGGGTATCAGGGTATGAGAACGCCTTTCTCCTATAATCAAGTCTTTGGTTTAGATCAATCAATCCACCGGTTCATTTTCTGATTTATTAGAAAGACCAACCCCGGCCCTAGTGAGAAGAAGATGGTTAGACGCCAATTGAAAGAGTGGTAGTTTTATCCATGATGACCGGGTGGCTCTCTTTGCCCTTTCGATCTACTTCCTAAACTAAAGGAAGATCTAGCTGTGGATGATGTCCCAGCTGGAAAGTCAACCTTTTCATATTAATGCCTGCCCTATTGGAGATTCCAACTATATATGCATTTATGCATTTTCTTTTTATGCGACAGGTATGTGACCTTAGGAATTAGGTTCGGGAGTTGCTTTAGCAATTTAAGCTGGCTCCAGGTGTCAGTAATAGAAAAAGATTGGATTGGGAAAGACCATGGAGGTTGACAAACCAGTGCTGTTGGGGAAGCCTCTCATCGAGAAGAAAAAAGAAAATAGGACAATAGCTGACTAAACCTCTGAGCTCTTTTTCTGTAAAGATCCTTTTCTTAAAGGGACATTTCCGCACTCATTTCAGATCATAGAGGTCGGGCTTCAGTCGAACAACCTTCTCCCTCCCTTCCACCGATGAAACTACTCTTGCAAAGTAAAAAAGTCGTATAACGTTCCTTCCAGTCGAATATAATCTATTAAAGCAAAGCCAAGAGGCGATAGTGGCATCGGTCTTATCGTTCCATGAGGAAAAGGTCCGGAATGGTCTATTTTATTTGCGAAATCGCGAGGGGTCGGATGGGTCAAGTACGGCCTCTAAAAACATGCGATAATCGGCTTTTTTAGTAGCATCTGTCCATCCCGGTCTGCTGTCGTCAACGGTCCGCTTCCTTGAATGATAGTAGGTCTTCCCGATCCACGAATACTGTCCGTTGTCCTTTACTTGTTTAGTGGCATCTGTCTGAGGGCATCTGGAATTGTCTGTTTCGGTATTAACTCTTGTAAACGGTCGCAAACGCTCATCTGTCCACGAATAAGGTTCCCTTCTTTTATTCAAGATAGCTTTTATTCAATTAGGGCGAATATCTTTTTTCCGAATTTATTTCTTGAAAGATATGCTACTTCCCGGTCGAGATGTCTGAGGGAAACTTTTTCGGTATCAACAACTGTCACAACGGTCCTGTAACTGTGGAAAAGGGTCCTGTGTTTCAATCACTTGAATCGGTTTATTAGTTATTATATAATATTATAACTGTAGCAAACGTTCGGCAGTACAGGGTAGGTGGGTGCAAAAGAAAGATAAGCTTGAGATGCTACAATAGCTTCAGCCTGATCGATCCGCCTTTAGTATTGGTAAGTTCCCTTGTTAGTCTCTATCGCTAGAAGGCCCTTTCTTTTTAGTGAAAAGGAAACTTAAAAACAGCTTATAAGGTAAGGTAAGCCCTTGCTTTTTCCCGTTTAGGAGAGTAGCTTTCCACGGTCTGCTATTCCTTTCCTCTAATTCAATATCCCCCCTTCCCTCTATCTAGTACTTGCTCGGGACTCGCCATTCTCACTTATATTTTAATTAATTATAGATATAGGATTCCATTTCGTCTCCACAAGTTAGCCTGTCTGCCTGCAAGGCCCAATCGAAGCTGATTGTCCCCGTGGCGGATAGCGCCCCTTCACTCACTTGTGGTTTCGCTACTCTAGGACATCAAGACCAACTCAGGCTCCAGCCCTAACTTCAGCTTTAGATTCAACTTCGACTTAGTCCTCAGCTCGTGAATCTGGCTATTTCAAGATATCCGGATTCCTTTCTGATGCGCCTTATCTATCCAAAAGGATGCGGTTTTCCTCTCTTGCATAGAGCCTCTATGTGCTTTCCTGGGTGGGCTACCATCCTTTTCCATTCCACTACTTTACATCTTAGCTCGTCTCTGTCTTCGTCTTCTTCGCCTAGCCTTTCTTTGGGACCTAGCCTTAGAACAGGACCGAGTCTTGCTTCTAGCTTTGAACCTGCGATAGGGACGACCTCGGCTTTCGAACCGAACTATGTAGCTGCTTCGCCTTGAATGTGCCTAACTAGCTTTTCGCCTTCAGCTTTTGAACCTTAAACTTCAACCACAGGCACTAGCTCACAGGCTTGACTTTTATGGCAGCTGCAAAGAAAAAAGAAAGGAGACCGAGATGGGCACACTCACTTCAGGTACGCTTTATCGGGATAATGGGAAACTAGTCTCATAGTTGCCTGTTCATATTCCCGATTCTAAGCGGTCAACGTTCTATGCTAAGGCCGATTTCGCTACTTCCATCCTTGAGTGTTGGGTATCGTGTGAGTCTTCTCCCAGTTCTTGCTTAGCTTCTTTCTGGGCATCGCTCTCTGTTTTGACAAGCAAGTCCCCTGGCTTTTCTCAACCTTCTAATCAAAGACTACTATGGAAGGGAAACAAAGCTGTAGCTGTAGTTGGCAGTTCGAGTCCTTAGTTCTTGTTCCTGTGACAGGGCAGAGGGGAACTGCAGTTTGTAAGTTTGCTCTGACTTCTGAATTCTATTCTAGTTCTTATCAGCACAAGCGGGAGCCAGGGGGAAGGCCTGAAGGCCGCTAGGAGTGAACCATCAGGCAGAATGGATACCGAGTTCGGGGGGCGGGTTATAGCTTTCGAGCGAGACAACTCATCAACGATTGGTGCAGGATTGACCACTCAGCTATCCAAGTTACGTAAAAGACAGATTTGGAAGTTTTTCCCTGCCTCATGAGGGCGCACTTTGAGTCCCAAACTTTCTGTCTGAAGAAAATGCTGGAAGTCCAAGATGGTGGTTTGGAAAATCCAAGAGGACACCTGATCCACGCTCTCTTCCCTTGGTAAAGAGGAATTTGAAATCTAAATCAATCATTTGATCAAACAAAAAAAGTACTTGGGCCTTAGAGGCAGCGGCTGGGGAAGCGAAGGGAATAGGAAGACCAGGAACGAAGTCACTCGACCAAAAGAAGGTCTTATTTGAGTTCAAAGCGAGGAGCCAGAGACAGATTGCAATTGCAAAAGCCAACTCTAAGAAGCAGCTTTACTTTACTTTAAAGAGGGGCAAAAGCAAGGGAGAGAAAAAAAGGGGAGCTTAACATATATAAATCGGTTACACACTAAAGGAAAGATAGATTCTAGTTAGCCTACCCGACTACACAAGATATTCTACATGTGGTTAACAAAAGAGTCACTGGTTATTGGCCTCAAGGCAGAGACGAGCTGGCTAGACTCTTATCGAAATTGCGTATAGAAAGAGATTCGTCTTGAAAGCTAGAAAGACAATTTATATGTTCACAGGCGCTTCCCGTCTTCATTGAGATTGGGCTGGTGTTGGTTCCTGAGCTGAGGCTTCAAAGCCAGATCTTCCACTTTCGTCAGAGAATAGAGTCTTTGGTGGATCTTTTCATGAAGTAGCCTAGCCCCTCCTTCGCCTCTTGGGGAAGCGGTTGAAACCCTTGGGATGTCTTGAAAAAATGAAAAATGTCAATATGGCACCAAGAAAATGAGTTCATTCCTGCCCAACCTGAACTAAAACCTTTCTTGCAAAGCAGCTTCATGAGAAAGAAGTGCAGCAAGTACTTTTTTTTTGAGAAAGAAGTTGTCTGTGTATTGGATCCGCTCTTCTGTTAGCATGAACATGAATTAGATTCTATTCGTCTTATCGTATATAAGATAAGGAACGCTAGCTATATGCTTTACACATGCAGGTCGATCAGTTCGCCCTTCAGTTCAGAAAGAGGCTGAAGTTATCGGTTCGAATCCGAAGAAGGGCTTTTTTTTTCCGGTATGCCGCTCCGCGAGCAAGGAGCGAGAGAACCAAGTGAGCTGTGGTGATGTCAGAATTTGCACCGATTTGTATCTCGTTTGTGATCAGTTCGCTAGTGTCTTTGATCCTACTCGGTCTTACTTTTCTTGTCATGTCCGAAGAATCTCGTAATGGTAAGCACTTGTTGTATTCATTTACACTCTTGTTGACCTGTCTGACAATGGTCTATTCCGTTTTTCTCTATCTAGGTAAGATTGACCTTTTCTATAGCCTCATTTCAAAGGCGCTCATCTCTCTGGGGGGTCGAGCCCTCTCCTTTGCATTATGTAAGTTGGGCCTCCCGGGGGGTGCCTTGCTAATGGCTTTTGGGGTGAGGTTTCTTATTACCGAGGGAGCCTCAGAAATAGGAGTGGGTCCTCGGATGATGGCCACTGGGTCAGATTCGGGTAACAGTGGCTCGGAGAGTTGGCTAAAGTACCTTAAGAGTTCACCTGATTCAGTAGGTGAGGGTAGGGAAAATAGCGAAGCCGAGCCCGCTTCGAGAACGAGGAGCTCTGATCGCAGAGACGACGTCGGGCCTTCATCGGTAAGACGACGAGTGGATTCGGTGAACGCTCCCGAAACCTCAACCTCATCCGGGTGGAGTGGCTCCTGGATTGAAAAGTTGTTAAATCCGGGGGACACTTCCTCGGCCCCTGGCGATGGTCAACAACCACAGGGGGAGGTGGATCAACCAGCAGCCAATGTCATGGGGCCAGAAGCCCCTGATCCGATGTGGTTGAAAAACCAGATTGGGAAAGTTTTCTTCCAAATAAAAGGAAGGAAATCCGGGGAGAACGTTCTCAGGAGGCTTTTTGACGAGCTTAGACTGGAAACGGGTTCTCCAGAAAAGCGGCGGCAGATCGTCCAAATTCTAGACGATATTTTATCAGAACAAAGACTTAGAGTTGATAATAGAAATCCAAAGTTGAATCTCAATACAGAATTATTGGTCCGCATTTCCGATTGGGAAAGGGATCAGTGAGGGATCTTTATAGGTAGTCAGTCTTTACTTAACTCGATCCAAGCAATGCCCAAAAATCCCATTTCTTTCTTGGTTGGAAAAACAACCGGTGATTTCCGACAAGTCTTTTCCCCTTTTTTGGGGGGAGCAGAGCTGTCAAAGAATGAAATCAAGCAAATGAAATTTCTAGAATGGTTATTCCTCACAATTTCTCCTTGTGATGCAGCGGAACCATGGCAATTAGGATCTCAAGACGGAGCAACACCTATGATGCAAGGAATAATAGACTTACATCATGATATCTTTTTCTTCCTCATTCTGATTTTGGTTTTCGTATTACGGATCTTGGTTCGCGCTTTATGGCATTTCCACTATCAAAAGAATCCAATCCCGCAAAGGATTGTTCATGGAACTACTATCGAGATTCTTCGGACCATCTTTCCTAGTCTCATCCCTATGTTCATTGCTATACCATCATTTGCTCTCTTATACTCAATGGACGAGGTAGTAGTCGATCCAGCCATTACTATCAAAGCTATTGGACATCAATGGTATCGGACTTATGAGTATTCAGACTATAACAGTTCCGATGAACAGTCACTCACTTTTGACAGTTATATGATTCCAGAAGATGATCTAGAATTGGGTCAATCACGTTTATTAGAAGTGGACAATAGAGTAATTGTACCAGCCAAAACTCATCTACGTATAATTGTAACATCCGCTGATGTACTTCATAGTTGGGCTGTACCTTCCTTAGGTGTTAAATGTGATGCTGTACCTGGTCGTTTAAATCAGATCTCTATTTGGGTACAACGAGAAGGAGTTTTCTATGGTCAGTGCAGTGAGATTTGTGGAACGAATCATGCCTTTACGCGTGCGCCCGGAAACATAGGCCGACTGCTGAGCCCACTCTGGCTCAGCCGCACCACCCCGGGTGCGAGCCACCCGAGAAGCAAGCTATTACAGCGAACGGCTGGAGTTGTAGGGAGCCAAGGAGCAAGGCAGTAGATAAGATAGAAGAAGGGGCCAGGCTCCCGGTAGAGCAGAGGAGAGGGTTAGGATAACGAACTTGAAACGCGGAGCCCGAGCGGCCGGCGAGCGAGTGGTTAGTGGCCAATAGCGCCCTAGTTAATGGCATTCCTCTCTGCGGCTGGCACTCGAGGAATCACGGGGCACTCCATACAACAAGTCTTAGGGATGAGACGCCCGCGCAAGGACCTCCATTCTCATTAGGAGGTCGAACCAAGGACCTATGGAAGTCGGGGCTACCCCGTCCCCATGGGCAATGCAACAGTGTCCTGAGGAAGGAGTTTAGAGGCCTTATAGTAGCACGGACTTCTTTTCTAGGTCATGCGAAGAGGGCCAGTCCAAGATCGTACTGTTCCTCTACAAAGACAACAGACGCTCTCAACGGCTAGGCGCCACTATCTTTCTGAGTTATTCCAGCTTTTTCATTCTTTCGTGCCGCGGTGAACAAAAAAAAAAAAAAAGAGGGCCGTCTCAACAGAAGGAGAAGGACCTGCAACGGCAGAGACTACTGACCCTCTGATTGTTCCTAGCCGGCTGTTACGAGTCTGGTAAGCCTGGAACTCAGTCCCAGATATTGAATAGCCTGGAATGTGAAAGGATCCCTAAAAATAGAGAAGGACGGGCAGGGCTTCCGCAAGGGCCTCCCCCCTCTTTATTCCCGGTCAAGATAGATGGGAAGGAACCCTATCAAGTAAAGGCCATAAACAGCCTCTTTTTTTATGTACGTACACCTTTGTTTCAGGGCCCGTAACCGGCTCTGGAACCAAACAAAATACCGAAAAAAACAAGAGCAAACCGTCGGGGAAAGATATCAAGCTGAGTCAACCAACGACGGTCTCGGTTTGTCCATCTCACTTTAGGAAGCAAAGGCAAGCAGACTAGGCGGCAGAGGGAACGGAAGGGGAAGAGTAGGAGGCGCTTTGCTTTGAGTCAGGCATCCAAACTCGGCGTAGATAGAAAGTCCGCTACCCATTCAAGCAGCTTGTAAGGCTACAGTACTGCTTCATATAAGATGTACCAAGGACAAGTCAGATAGTGCACATTACTAGTGGGAAAACTTGAATATTGATATATCCTGAAAGCTTTTGAAACTATCCTCAAATAGGGTGTTTTTCGACTCTTGCCTTCTTAAGAAAGTGATTGAGGGAAAGCCTATACTTTCTACTGAGAGGAAGTATTACTTTCCTAAAAGCCGCCAATCCTTTCATTACCCGACGTTTCCAATCAGCCGCTTTTACCTATTCAAGCAAGCGCTCTCTTTCGAGTCAGCTAACTGATAGCCTGACTGACCTATGTGTCATGTTCCTCCCTGGCATTAATTAAAGGAAATCCCGAATAAGAGATTAAGGCAAGAATCAGAATCGGAAAGAGACTGTTCCCGGCAAGCGGTATGCTTAGATATCCATTCTCTTGTTTCAGCGCTATGGCTAGGGTCAATCCAGCCTTCCTCCCTCCCTTTATGGAATAGGCTATGGAATAAAGGGAGATTTGCAGCCAGTGACGATGAGTAAGTAGTTAATATAAGTAGTAGTTACTGGGCCGATCCCCTATAGATCCATAAGCCCGTAAGGGAAGATGAATAGCCTTTCTTTTCTCAACCCTCGTTCGATCCCGAACTGCATTCAAAAATGAAGCAAGGACTGATTTCTTTGAGCAAAGTTTTCTATAGTAAACACTAGAGTGAAAAAAGTAAAGTAAGCGAGGGGCTAGAAAAAAGAGAAGGTTTTGAGCCATGATAGGGAATCCTTTCAGTCTCATGCGGCGAAGAGAAGGATTTAGTAAGCTAAAGGGAAGAAGCGATGTTGTAAGGTAAGGATTGAGTCTTTTTGGAAAAAGAGGGAGCAAAGCAAAGAGATCCTATCCATACGGTTCAGAGAGGAGAGGATCGAAAAGACACTCGACTGGTTGGAGAGGATCGATGCAATTGAGCTCGACTGGTTGGAGAGGAAGACCTTAATTAAAAATGAAAAAGAGGAGGTCTTCGAAGCCGCGAGTATCATACTTGGAATCCATCCTTTTTTCGAAAGAAATCAGTGGCAAAGAATTTCGTTAAAGCCTCTCTTCCTAAAACCTAAAAGAGAATAAGAGCCACCCCTCGACCTGACTTATTCAGGCCGTTAGGTGAGCTCGTGTAATCGTAAGTATCTCAGCGAAACTCAACTCTTCTCCGGCGTCGAAATCGCTGGAAAGCCCTTTGCTCTATTTTTCTTATTAGATTAGGGGGGGTTCTGATCACACTCGGAATCATGAATATTCTTCGCCCCTTATCTCCTCATCTTCCTATTTATAAGCCACAGCTGACTTCGACGTTTCCAATTTCCCATAGAATCTCCGGGACTTTCCTAGTTTTGTTTTTTATCTTCTTTGTCCTGAAAATGAAAATGGGTTTTCTCAACTTTTGAATTTCCGTGATTTCAAAGGACATTTTGAACCCTATCTTTTTTTTTTAAAGATGGGCGGGTCTGACCTTGGACATTGTTTTTACTGTGAGGGCCCTCCTCACTACCGAGACCGCGCCCTCTCTTGGCCGCTGAGGCGGATTCGGGAGCGTCTACCTCATTTCACAAGCTGGAGTGGAAAAGGGCTCTCTCTCCCAGACAATCAGGAAGCGCCAGGTTGTCTACGTAAGCATGTCGAGGAAGAGTTAAGGATCCTTTTTTTTTAATATAGGTCGAAAAAAGGGTACTTTGAGACCGGGAATTCAAAGAGTACGTCGAGCCCTGGGGCTGTTCAATTCTGTGGATCAGAATGGACTGATTACAGTGGGCTTTTGTAAAGCTTTGCTAGAACGAGTGGACCACCTTTCTCTGCAGAAATCGAAGAACGGCCATCCCACCCCTTTTCCATTTCAAACCCAAAACGAAAAAGCCCGACTATATTATATAATGTGAAAGTATGCCGCCCCTTCGGACCTTTCTTAATAACATATCTTTGATTCCTAATTTTGGTACAGGAGGAGCTCAATTATAGAACGCCCCCCACCGCGATCGCTCAGCGAATTCCAAATTTTATTGATCTAGAAAAAGGTTGTCTGAAAGGACAAGAATTAATAGAGGTATTCCAGCATATTTATTATGTTAGCGGAACCTCCGTCGAACCTTCCATTCTAGAGAGCTGTGTAAAATGGGTTGGGTTCTTGATCGCTAACATTTTTTTTTTACGATAAAAGGGCTCTTGACCTTTTACTTAATAATCTAAATACAGGCCGGGAAAATTATTACTTTTTTAGGGGACGAAAACAGTCTTTTTCTTCAAGTGGTCGGGGAAGAAAAAGCAAGGCAGGAGGCCGCTGCCTTAGAAGAGAGAGCGTAGCCGGTTTCATGCAGAATTGGAAGCACTGGCACAACAACAAAAGCAGTATGAAAACGAAGTGCTACGCCAACGAATTCACATGTGATCGTACAGGCGGCGCTAAGGGATTTTATTTCACCTATGATCAGATCAGTGGGCAACCATAGTTGACTTTTTTTGTGATGTTGTTGAAAGCTAATTTGGAAGTAGACCTCGCTTTTTGGAGCTGTTCCCAGCTTACACTATGGTGGAGGAGGTCCTTGAAGATCTAGGAGTGTGAGCTGTACGAGCTGAAAGGCTCCCATACTGTTTGGAGGGCAGGGGGAATAGATGCCAAACAAAGCTGACCCCTATCTATCGTCGTAGAAGCCGTTTCTAGGAAAGATTATGGTTCTCGGGTATCCAATCAATTAATCCCACAAACCGAGGAAGCTTAAGTGGAAATGAAATCATAGGGTGAGGGAAAAGGGCGGAAGCCACTAAATGGAAGGTTTCGAGGGTTTGGTTTTCGTGAAACAGGAAGGCGATATCCAATTTATTGAGTTGAATTGAAGAAGACTTTCGAAGCTAAGATAAGATAAGATAGGAAAGGATTTGTTTTCAGGAGTGTGTAGGTTTAAAGAAATTAGACCGGAAAAATCAGACTGGAGAAGCCCCCGGTCGATATGTAGGTCTCCAAGACTGGAACCGAGGTAATGGGAGTTTGTGGGGTTGGGCGGGAAACTCTCCATCCACCGATTCGACTTAGGGAGAATAGCTTTCTCTATTGTTTACGAGCTCCCTTCCTATACCTATACTAGTTGACAAGTCTAGTTGTCACTCGGGGCCCTCTTTCAACAAAATCAGCTCTTAGTCAAGAGGTTAGTTACCGCCTTCGATATCGACAGAGAAAGCAGAAAAGACAATGACACAATAGCTCTAACAGAAGCAAGCTGTCAAGAGGGAGCAATGAAGTCAGTATACAGAGTAAGCTTTTTCCTACTCCAGTTTGACGAAATGGACGTTCCCACAAGGTACACCTCCTATGGGGGATCGACTGAAAGTGCCATCAAACGTTTTTCAGGAGCCTTTTTTCAGGAATTTGGCAAAAGAATTGCGTTCGCCGGCTTTCCACTCAAGATAAGGCTAAGGAAGTCGATCTAGGGTTACATAATCAGAATGCCCGAAATCGACACGAAGACTTGGGTTCAATACTTGAGTTGGACCAACGGTTACTATATCAAATCGATCCGCCAACACGGATGGCACTCTAAAAGAGAGACCGGAATCATCTAGTAATTTATCTGGATTTTCCGCTCCAGTTCTACAAATTGGGATGACTCCCATAACGGTGAAGAAATGGAATATGTTTAACCCAAGCAATTCGAACAAAGACCAGTGCTCTTCTCGATGATATTCTAGGCCGATGAGCTCTCTCTTCTCCTAAATTAGACCCAAACCAGGGTTTCCAACCTCTAAGCCTGTGCCTCACACGATGACTCTTAAAGGAATAGAGGTTTTTGATGTAGTTGCAATCAGTGATTTTGTTCACCGAGATTGGGCGGGACTCCTCTTTGCTTCTGACTGAGCGGGCTCGATCGTTTTCGATTTCCCGACAAGAGCCTCCGATTATCAAGGCTCCGGATTTTCCGTGCTTAGCTTCACGAATCTTGTACAAACACAACCATCTCTGGTACTCTCTGGAACTCAGTACCTGGTTTGGTTCTATTAAAGTAAAAAATTTGACTTCGATAGGACCAGGGAATGAATGCTTCGGAAGAAAAGTCAAAGTGAGCGAGTCAGCATAGGATAGGATTTTTGATTACCAGCTGAAAGAGTAGAGTAGTTAGTTTGAAATAGCGATTGATATGCCTGCTTTATGCGCAGGTATGGGTATGGAAGGAAAGACCAGCTCGGAAAGTGGCTCATGTTCTGAAAACGAGCGATAGAGTCTCCCTTTTGGTTGGATGCCCGGAATGGATCTACGAAAATGGTCCCTAAGCCCATAACTTGTTCTTGAGATGGTATGAAGTCCAGGCTATTTCAGGCTATTCAATATCTGGGACTGCGTACCAGGAGATCATCCAGGATGTTGTATGAAGAGCGAAAGGAAGAAGATAAGCAAGAAATTAGCTCGAGGTCATCGCATCGAAACACGCGGTGATTGAAAGTCAAGCAGCTAATCTGAATATCCTATTTGATATAGTGCATTTACTAGCTTAGAATTAGATAGGTAAAATATACCCCGTATGCCTCAATCATTCGACTTTTTCCGGCCCACCTTCATCGATAAGCACAATCACTTTATTTTATTTTCCATCCAAAAATAAATCCCATCTCCAACTGAGACCACTCGAAAGCGAAATAGTTTCATTTCTTTACTTATCAGTGCCCTCCTATCGTCCAAAGTGAAAGTAGTTTTCGGGCCTTTAGAAAAAGAAAAAACTCTATCTGAGAGATCACTATTAATAGGGAAAGGTCGAAAAAGTGGAATCTTTCCATATAAAAAAGGTATTCAATACAGTTGAAACTATCATTTGAGCTGCGAAGAAAACCACACTGCTTTCCTTGCAATTCCATGATTTCTGTGACTTTGGCTGTCAAGATCATGGGTGAGGTGGGAAGGGCTCTTTCAGTTCGCCGAAATGATCAGATAAAGGAATTGCCTTGCTTGCGTGCGCGCTAAGATTGATTAGCTCTTTCTAGCTAGCTTTCGATAGACTTATCTATCCATATATTCAAAGCTACATTTTCCTAATGGAAAGAAAAAGAAATAAAGGCCCCATTCCATTATCTTTGATTTTCCCTCCCTCTCCAACTCAGTTTCACCACATCAAACCTCAGTTGATTATTGGATTGGTCCAGCTACTTCCTGTAAGTGGAATGAAAGCCCTATACCTAGACGTACGAGACTCTTCAACCCGTAACTTATTGTATTGCACTAGTACTTTCATCCCTCTCTGTTATTCTCCCTTTGATCGCCTTCTCGCTACTCGTTCCTCTCGCTTAGCTCCTTCGAAAGCATCCCGTAACGATACGATAGCTATGAGTTCAATCATTCCTCCTGGCTGATTTTGGTATTTTGCTAACTGTCATATTCCTCTGCCGTTGATAGCTACTTTACTTCAAGGACGGCTACCATCAATACCAAATTCGAGAATCTTGCTAGATTGTTAGTAAAAGAGTTGGATATCCGTGTAAATAATTGAGTAAGAAAGCAGTCTACTTCAGATCCCAGAAAGAGAGAGAGTTCAACAATCCGAGAGGCGATCTCGAACAAAAAATATGTGAAAGAGACCGATCATGTACTAATGGCAAGGTCCGGGATGCGGATAATCGTCTTGATGAAGTTCATTTTTAGCTCTACCTTCTTTAGTGTTAAACCTACTCTAAAGCGGTCTAACAATCAGAGGTAGCTCGAGTCTCTAATAGGACGAAGTAAGAGAGTCTCGGTAAGCATTCCTTTAGCAAGCGCTTACGCCCTTGCTTCTTACCGCTCCGTGGGAACATACTTTGATTATTCGTAGATCGGATCTTGCCGGGTTAAGGACTTAAACCAAGCATCTTTTGAGTCCCTTAATGGTATTCGTTGCACTTTCTTCCCCTAATAAACACGTTGCTTCGACTCTACTCGTCCTTTCGATTTTGAGAAAGCTAGAGCCAAAGACGTCTTTTTCGATGAAAGCGGAAAGGAAATGCCAGTTAGGTTTTAGAGAAGACAATTAGAGATTCAAAGCGCTAAAGCCTGATTCTTTTAGTCTAGTCATCTTTGATAGATTTGGTGGGAAGTTCGACGAGTTTAGGTTTTGTTGGGAAGGAAAAGAATAAGACCAGACCAAAAGTTAGGAGACCAGAGCGAACGAAGGGATTGTCTCTAGTGGAGCGACGTAAGGAGCGCAACGCGACAAGCCCGAGTGGAGCGGATCCTTTCAGGCCGAAAGCCCTACCCTTTCAAAAAAGAGTGGGCGAGGTGCATGGCGCCAGAAATCGAGCCATTTTTTCCTTTCTTTTGTGCCAGCCGGAAGCAAGAGAAGCGAGCAGGAGACCTTTGATCCTAGGAAGGCTATTGGGTTGGAAGAGCAGGGAAAACTGTGGATTGGAAGAGTAGGAGCAGGGAGAGTCATCTGAAGAAGATCCCTATGTCGGAATGTTCATTGGTGCTATGACTCATCAGGCACAAAAATGGGTCTCCAGCCTTACTATCTTTGATAGCGGAGAAACCCATAGAAATGTATTCGCTGTGTTCGACTCGGGATCTGACTAGAATTGCTATAGGGCAGATCTTGTCCCTTCTGTTTACTGGGAGAAATGTTCTGAAAAGGCGAGGGCCGTTGATGGTTCTAAACTATCTACTCCATGGATGGTGAGATATATCTAGATCTGCAAGTCTTGTTCATGCATGAAGCTCGACTTTGTCATCTTGACTGGTTCAGAGTTCCCAATACTTCTAGGAAATCCCTTCCAACCACTGATCAAGATTGAGAATTATGTAGACTAATTGAATTCATAACCGTTATATTGGCGACACTTGTATATGTATGAGATCTATGCCCTTGCTTGCCTCAGCCCTAAACTATAAATCTAACTAAACTAGAATCTAAGTATCTATAAAGAGAACTAGATAGTGGGGACTAGCTCTCATTTGTAAGCAATTCGTGATTCTCGGGTATTCTGAATATTTATATATATATTTTATATATCTTTACTGAACTGCCTGATTTAATTGAACGAGAAAGACAAACTCATATGTAAGTAATAAAGACAGCCGTCTATGCGAAAAGGATGCGAAATGCATCTGATCGAGGTCAGCGGGGGCTTGAAAGGGCGGAGTAGAGTTCCTTCCAGGGCATCCAACTCTTTTTTTATGGAGCTGAGGCGGTGGCGGGGAAGTACACACTGTGAACTTTACAGAGAAGGGATAAAAAACATACTAGTTCAAAACTAGGGGGGGAAAAAGATAAGTATGAGAAACAATTACTAATCAGAATCAAGAGATAGCTTTTCAGCTAGCAATGAAGCACATAGCGCATAGCTTAACGCCTGGGAAGGGGATACCGCGTATACTACCCAACCCTATTAAGGAGTGGGGTATACTGCTTCTCAAAGCGCTTCATTCTATTCTAACTCTAACTGCCAGCCGAGCCGCTATAAAGCAGAAGGAATTGGTTGAGCGAATTGGCAGTCAAAGAAGTAGTTCAACTCACTCGACCGAAGTAAGAAGAAGGTTGTGCAGGTGAAAACCCAATAGATCTACTTTCGAAGATCGCTCAACCTTGCTCACGAGGGAATGTGGAATATTGAACTTTAAATAGGTTCAAGACGGGAGGCATGCATCTATGAGAGCCCAAAAAAAGCCCAATTCAATCTTAAGCTGTCCTTTTGTCTTCCATTTCATCCCCGCATTTGTCTTGTAGTCAGCCGGGTTGGGTTCTATCTCTTTGCCAGTCGGCCCACTTCGTTCCTTTTACTTCTAGGCCTGGGACTTCCAGGATGCCTCATTCACCACATCATGCTTACCAGCCACTGGAGCTAGAGAAGCAACCCTTCACCCTTTTCAGCCCTTCGTATCAACCCGCTTGTTTTTTACATCAACAGGACCCCCGGGAGCATCTACGACCAAGACCCCAAGGCCGGAGCTAGGTTTGGGCCAAAGGGGCCTAGGAGGAAGCAACCACTCGAGCAGAGAGTTTTCAAGTAGTAGTTTCAAGCCGGTTCAAGCCTTTTCTAGCCTTACTTCCTCAAGGTTTCTACAACCATCAAGCGAAGAAGCTTCTAGGACTGATCAAAGAATTAGCCCACCCTCCAACCGAGTATCCATAAATAGAATCGGAGGATGCAAGTGAAGCTAGCGCTTTCCTTGAGTAGCCAAGTGGTCCAAATGACTATCTTGTTATCTGTGGTTAATGGGTCTTGAGTTTGATTGTTCCTTGGGTTCAGATAAAATATGTAATTTATAACTGGTAATAGCTTTTTGTTTTATTATTGGATTGGGTGAATAACCCGAGTCTTCTATAGTTTGTTTCTTTCGAAGATGGATCCAAGGTTTAATAAGCTAAAGCTGATCGGGGGTGCTATATTCATTTCATCTTTCTTCCATTGTTCTTTGTTCTTGGGTGGTAATAGCTGCTGCGGTGGTAATTCCTTCGTTTGTATCCTCGATAAGCAGCTGATGTTCCACTTTTCCTTTCTTGTATGGATAAGTCGTTTTCTTGGTTTTAATGAGTGGGTGAGGAGGGGGGTACCTGTACCCACGAATGCTTTTAGTTTTTAGTAACCTATTCTATATGTGGCAGCCCGAGCTACACCTTCGAAGTGCTCTTTCCGCTTGTTGGCGGGTTCATTAGTGGTGTTGGGAAGTACTCTAAGCGGCCTAGTTGGAACGGTGCGAAATCCATCTTTCTATTTGATTTTCCTGGGGCGAGTCAATCCCAATCCTTCTACTGAATGAGTGAGCCGTAGCGAGCGGAGCTAAGCGAATGTTTATTAATTCCTTCTTTTAGTCGGTCATCAGCAAATGGTTCTTTATTTTTAGCAAATGGCTTTTTTTCGCCCTTGTAGTCTCTCTTACTACGGTTGGTGGAGCGGGGGTCGAACCCCTAGCTCAGGTTGTTGCGAAGTTTGCTTGCATGCTGAAAGTGAATGACTCCCTTTACCTGTCTTTGAATCATGCTGAGAAAGAGGTGCTTTTAGCCCTTCGAGAAAGCGTTCTAACAATCAGGGATTTCCGCTATATCCAGTCCACTTCGGTGCAACGCTCTATGGCTTCACTTTCCTTGTAGGGAACTGCTTTGTTCAAAACCTGGACAAAGCTTTAGCGTCTCGTCCCGGCGGCAGTCAACATTTCTTTCTTCAGGTCCCTAAGCCCAATCCATTAATAGAATCATTCCTATGCAATCAAACTCAAGCGCTAACGCCCCTTTATCGATACCTTTTGATAGATGATATTAATGCGCTCAAGAAATCTATCTTACTAAAGGCCCTATCTAAACCCTATGTTGTAAAGCTACAGCTGGAAAGGTTTTCTAGAGCAAGGGTGCGCCCCTTCTTTCTTAAAGTCAACTTTCTCGCTTGTTGCTTTAGAAAGATTGCAGCTAGCGCGCTTTACTAATAACATAGAAAGGGCCTTTCTCGCTTGTTTAGAAAAGTTTTCCGAGGCCAGAAAATGAAAATAAAATAGTGTTGATCCGGTCGAATGGTAGAATCATCTAGGGGGTCGTTAGGAATCGATAGTCGTTTTATGGGCATACGAGTCACAGCCGGCCGGGAGGAGGAGAGATCAACGAAAGAGCTACTAGTTGGAAAGAAAAGGACGAGACCCCCTTTCGTACATTTCTACTGGTCCAGACATTCGAATAGCCAACGAAAGACCAGGAGATTCGATCTATAAAGTACTTCCCGCAGGGTTGACGGCTGTGTTGTGTAGCTGGAAGTACGAAATCAATCCCGGCACGACCGATGACTTAGTCTCTTTCTCCGCTTCGACTCAACCACCTTCTTAGAAAAGATCCGATAGATAGCAGCTACCTAAGGTTTGGTACCTTCACCAATCACGGTTTTTCATATAGGTCAGTCCTAGTACTATGTTGTCTAAGACTAATAGGCAGGCCTCTTACTCTTAGAGAGCAGTAGAATGTTGGGTTAGCTCTGTCTTGTTGTGATAGGGGGGTGAGGGGAACTGCTCAGAAATGTCTTAGTTGGTTGAGGGGTGACCGATCCGGTCAATTAAAAAATAGGATAACAAAAAAAGATCTATCTGGTGTAGCTAATGTGGCTTTCTCGATCTATAGTTCCTACACTGCTCCGGCTTCCCTCACTCAAAAGATCAGCTGTTGTGACACAGGTGTCTCGAGGTAGGCCGTAGATTGAATAGAGAAAGACGGGCTCGTATTTGACAAATTTCGAGCAACCTCCAACCTTTCATTTTTATAAGGCCACTCCTATCTCTTCCGGTTTTCAGTGACCTGACCACTTTTATGCTTCAAATGAGAAGTTGCGCTTTTGATCTTGTTCTCAGCTCCAGGTCTGGTCCTTTAGGTGAGGCTCTTTACTTTACAGGGTGGTTGGTGGTTCTCTTTACGGTTCAGGAATTCGTGGTTGGTTCACTTTTGTTTGTTTAGTTACAGTTCATGCCCACTCGTCATGAACCCCCGCCCGCCCCGGCGCTGAGTCGCAACTCTTTCTGTAGAAAGTCGAAACCTCCTTCAACTGACTCAGTCAGTAGGTTTAGAACTATCCTGCAGGTCAAAACATTTCCTTTGAATAGATGTGGTTCTCTCCATATATATAATAAAGAGTGAGCGCTCATTCTTATTATATATTATGTTTTCTGTTTTTTATATCTTCTTTGTCTGAAACTTCCTTTCCTCAGATCCAAAACCCCGAAGAAGTCAACTGGTAAGCTATCTATCGGGGGCCTATTTCAGCGTCACAACTTCCAACCTTGGGAGCTTTTTTTTATGGTTTCTTTCCCTCGAGTACCCACCGCCCCTCTTGGTAGAGTTACGACCGCTGCTCCCCACCTTTTTCTTCTGCATCACGATATCATGGCAGACCTGCTACTGGTGAGAAAGGCATGTTTTAGATTCGTGGAATGAAGGCCGTAATAGATGTTGTGAGATTCTTCCCAGTATGGAATGAGCCTTGGATAAGTCCGCGTTTTTTTTGCTAAATTTCGACCAGTTGGAACGATTACGAAAGTTTCCGACAGTTAGACCGTTTGAGACTTTGCAATTGGTCAGCTACACACGTCGCTTTCATTTCCAGCTTTTGAGCCGGGCCAATGATCTTTCGAATTTCTCGTATCGTTTTTCGTGGATTAGCACGCCGCCTTTGATTTTAAATGGGATTTCTGGCTAACCCTTTTTTTGACCTACTTTGTTGAGGTGGCGAAAGTCGCCTAAATCAAACCAAGGAAAGAAAATCAGCTCGACCAAGGGGAGAGGAAAGCAGTCTAGCAGTCAAGAAGTCTCATCCCAGGGGTACTTTACTAAGCATTGAACTCTCCTCTGAGCGTCCTCAGTTTAAGGACGAGAAATGGCAACTACTGATTCGGACACAATGGCACCGCCTTAGACAAGCGCTTCCAGCAACCTTAAGAGTACGACGGCTGCTTTCCGTATTAACTGCCACCTCTCGCTCAATCCAATAGAATCATCAATCGTTCCTTGTGATGAGCTTGAAACTAGCCTTGAAGCATAGGCTAGGCAAGGAAGTTCTCCAACAACTCTCAAATACTCGACGCCATAGAAGCGCTTTTCACGGGCAATAGATAGGGAAGGAAGCATAAGCAAGAGCTGGAGCTGAGGAAGGGCTACTAGTTAGGCCAAGAGCTAGGCTAGCTGCTTTGTTGTTGTAGTTGTTAATTCATAAACAGAATAATCATAATCCGATCTTTCAGAATTGACCGTGGATTGAGTCAATCTTTGTTCAGTTCAGCATCCCCTTTGATAAAAAGATGCTCGAAAAGCACATTTTTACGCTTTTATAACGTGCGTTGAGCATGGTGAGCAAACGAAGAAGGTGAAGACCTATGCTTCTTTATAACGGCTTTTCCTTTCCCGTCTCGATCTGTTCCCGGTCCTAGCGATCTGTGGACGTACCCCTTCGCGAGCGAGAACAAATATCAGATAGAGAACGATGATTCTCGTATAGTATAGAAAGAAAGCGCTAGTTGAGTTTCGTCTTTCGAGCGAAGAAAGCTCTTTCGATTGGCCTTGTGTGATGAAGTTATCATGAGTTCCTCGTTTGAGTTAATGCTTTGGAAGTTTAGAATATGACGCTCTAATTGATTCGGTTGAGGTCCACTTCACTGTCCCTTTCTTTTTCTTTCTCATGCCTAAGGCCTAAAAGCTGCCGCTATCTCATAGCCAGCCTTGCGCCCCCTTATCTTAGAAAGCCCTTTCTGGCTGGCTAAAAAGACTTATCGATGCTATTCAAAGCAGCAATTCGCAGGCTTAAAGCGAGAGTTAATGGTTGACTATAGAATCGGATCGGGATGGGTAGTTTATTTTAGCCCACAAAAACCTCCGACCAACAGATACGGAATGGGCATCATCATTTAGAGGTCAGGCTTCATTAGTGCCAGTCCCTGTGGTTGTGTGAGAAAGCCTCACTTCACTTATGACAGTCGAAATGCCATTCTTGATTGAACTTCACCACGAGTGGAGTGATAAGCCAATACAATATGGTGGAACCTGGGAGAGGCAGAAGAGTAATCATCCTCATTTCGAGCTAAAACACTTCCTGGCTCATGCTCCTACTTGCACTTGCATGAGATCAAAGCAGGTGGACATGTCTTGGTTATGGCAGGCCCTGACTTAGGATAGGAATAGTGCGTCGTGCGAAATGGTTATCTTTTCTATTCCAGACGGTCTGTAAGAGAGGGCGGAGGAAGAGAGCCTGTGCGTGAATCCCTTAATCCTGCACCTGCAGCTGGCCCCTTAAGAGATCACAATTTCATCAATAGGGAGTGGGAGTTGAAGCCTTGCTCTCTCAAATCATAGAGAAGGAGTGGAAGGTGGTCCGGTATATAGAATGATTATTGCTTAGGAATCTCTAACACATGTGGGTTGCTCCTCCATAGCAAGAAAAAATGAGATCCTTACCTAAGAACTTGGGATGAAGGGCTTGTTGAATAAGACTGACTCCTTATGGCTTACAGAAAAGGTGCTCTCAAGCTAGATAGAGATTCGCGTCCCCAGAGAGAGTCATTTGATTCAAAGACTGAATGCGCTCTATGCAGCCTATGAGAGAATGCCCCACGTTGGCAGTAAGGAAGATGCACGATCAAAGGGTGGCAGCCCTAGCTAACTCAATCCAAAATGAGACCGAAGGAGAGGCGAGGCCCGGAAAAAAAAGTAAATAGCTTGCAAATGGAATAGAACAGAGAGCTTGGCTTAGAAGGGGACTTCGGACATACCTGTTGTAAAGCGAGATTCTAAAGCGGAAGGATCCAACCGGGAGGGTACATATTTCAACCAATGCTGTCACTATCTAATTAGCCTTCGTAGCAATTCTGCCTTCTTCTGGAAAATCTTTAGTTGCAACTGGTCGAGCTAGTTTACTTCCAAGACTTCACCACAAACGAACTCTGATTTCTCTCATTCAAGCCCTCGAATCCTATCCTTCTTTTTCACTGGATGAAGTTACTTGGCGCTCTTCTTCTGATAACACGAGCTAAGGGACGGTTGGTTTCACTAAAAGGAGAAAGGCGCCTAGGATCCGTGGATAGACCAAACCCTATAGCTGGCAATAGACCTCAATCACAAGCGAAGGCGAAGGGAGCGCTGTAGCGGTAAAAGGGCTCATTCTAGAGGTCACTTGAAGCGACATCACCCACTCTCTTTCTTCTTCTTGTTCTTGGCAAAGCCATTCTTCAATTGTTGATAACAAGCCGTTTATCACTCCCTAGGTTTCTCGCCGTGGAGAGCACCTTTGGGACATCCAATCATCGATAAGACCAGTAAGCATGCCTCTTGTTCAAAGCGGGATAATTCGATTTTTGAATGGAATCACTCTACCTCTGGCTACCGAAGGCCTTATTGTAGCAGCAGCTCCGTGAAAGGCAGTCCTCTTACCTTGTTTAGCTCTTGAAGGCATAGTTAGGAGGATGGTCTAAATCGTTGCTCAATCCTGGTCTTTCCCCTTCTAAGGAGTGCTCGCTTCTCTTTATGTTGTGTTTATTAGCATTCCCTTAAGCCCCAAGAACCAACTCTCATTCTTTACACAATCCATCTTCTTTGATTGAAGGCGTGAGGATGGTTCAAGGATGGGAATTTGAGTTAGGATGGGCCAATCAAGCCCTTTGCTGAAAGGTGAAAGGCTAGCTGTAGGCATCCACGGTGGTCTTCCTCTCTCTCCCGATGGTTTATATAGCTTTACTGACCCCTCCATCTCCCCTTTTTTATTTGAAAGTGGATCAAGAGCACTGGCAGTTGAAAAGAGGAAGATTCAGTCAAACTCATAGGATCCTTGGTAAAGAAAAAATGGAACTCGCTTGATCGTCCTCCCAACATTCCCGTAGCAAGATGAGTTGGCCTCAGTTCAACCATTTGATCAATGTTTAGGGAATTGGGGCTAAAGCGGATTCTTTGCTCTAGCCACTAGACATACGGTTAGAGAAAGAGAATTAGATGGAGGGAGTTCTAAGGGTTAGGTTCAGAAAGCAATGGTGGTAAGTCAAGCATGCTATCTTTGAAAAACAAAAACAGCAGCTCTGGCCGGACAAGTGAATAAAGTGTATATTAACAACCTCCTTGCCGCTACTTCGTTTACTCAATCATCATCTCTCGATATTCACAGTGAGTAAAGCCCCTCTTCCGCCGGTCGGTGGAATGCAAGCAAGTGAGTGTTGGTCCCTCCTACCCTCAATGATGGCAGCTGTCCTTGTTGGGTAGTTGGATATCAATGTGTCCTGTCAAGACTAATAGCATAGGTCACAGGGGATTGACTAGGGATCATTGCTCAACAAGGGGGGTTCCTATTGATTCTTCTCTTTGTTGAGCTCGTTCAAAGGCTTAGTTCCGATGACCACTGACCACTCTCTCAACCTCTCTGCTAAGCCAGAAAAAAAGAGGGTGCGGGTAGAACGATTTATTAACTATCGAGAGCCTGAAATACGATAATATGGGATCAGCGACTTTGAATTTGAATGAGAGCATGTTAGCGCAGTATCCAATCTCTAAACTAAAGGCGGAAGGTATAGAGAAAACTGGCTAGAATCTCTAGAGGGACTGTCTCAATCAGAAAGGGTCAACTCGATGGATTGAGGGATGGAGACTGGTTCACTACGATCTTTCCCTCTTGGTGTCTATACTGAAGTGTGTCTTTGGTGATTGGATTTCCCTAGGTCTAAGGGGTAGAGCCAATGCCTATGTATGGCCTTCTAAATGGGATGCCCTGCTCTTATTGTCTTTTTGCCCCGAAGGAAGAAGTTCTTTGCAAAGAGGACTTTCCCGCTTTCCTTTGTGAGGGAGGTTTGTGCTAGAATAGGCAGCTGAAACAATAAGATGGATGGCCAGTGGTCGTTATCCAACTTGACGAGCTGGAAGGCCCACTCAAATAAAGTATGGGAGGCTGGTTAGTAGATCCAACAACCATTTTGCAACGGATCCATTTTAGGGGCTATGGCACTGAGGGAGCCTTCTAGCCGGGCTTATGTGGTGTGCCCTTACTAAATCGGCCTTGCTGCTATGGATTCTAGGCTCTTTGATGTCCTCAGTTAAGGGATCCCATCGGTGTAGCTGTTTGCGTTTGTGCCTTTTAAGGGCCAGAGCATCCCGACGGTACGGAAAGCAACTAATGAAGCTGATAATCCTTCTCTTTGGATAATGCCAGAGTTAATATGTGCTTGGTAAGCAGCAAGAACAACCTTAGGGGATCAAGGGGACTCAAAGACATTGAACGGGGGTGCCAGATCGAGCGAGTTTATTTCCTTCTTCTCCTTTATCCCAAGCCAAGGATCCTATAAGCACAGACGGAGGATAGCCGCCAGCCAAGGGGCTTAAGCTGTTGATTGATGGGATTTCGTTCAATGGTTAGGTGATTTGTACGGTATAGCAAGGCTAGAAAGGATAACGATCGAAGGGAGGCAATAAGGCAACCAATGGGGAGCATAGATCCATTGCCGCTGATTGTATAAGCCGGCTTGGCACTTGCATTTGTCATTGAATGAGCCTAACCCAGCAAGGGGGGCAGGGGATGCTAGCGCTATCCCTTCCATAAGGATAGGAAGATCCAAGGCTGACTTGGGCCATAACTGCAAAGGGTGTAAGCATACACAACAAGCCCGCTATCAATATGCAGAGAGTGAAGATGGCCTTATGCCCAATCTAATCTCGAAAGGAAGCCCCTATAGATGAATGAAGATGGAGGCCAAAAGCCGCGCTCAATCCCCTAGTTGTCACTAGAAGAAGTTTCGGATTGATAGAATGTGAAGGGGCTCATGCCAAGTTAAAGATTGAACTAAGGGAGGGCTTTTAATGATAACTATTTAACAAGATCTCAGAAGCGAGGCATGCGCGACTCCATGCAATCTCCTCAACAAGTCTTATCACCGGGAGAGGGAGTTAAAGGCTATCTAGATCATCGTCCATGGGTCCATCCCTTCCTCTCCTCCGTAGAGCTTGGATGTATCCTTTTTGAATTGATATGCGGAGATGACTAAGGAAGAGGCATAGAGTTCTATAGAGAACCCTTAAGCTTAAGGAATTCTCATTCTTGAGTTTAAGTCAGTTCTGATCACCATCGAAAGAAAGTCCAACTGGAATGAAAATGGTTCGAAAGGCATCTGCATGGACTGACATCAAAGGCAACTCGCCTGTAACTGGCAGGGAGAAAGAATGCCCGGGTAATACGTACTATCCATGTGTCTTTTTCTTACTCTGCTAGCTTTCCTGATCGCTTGTAGTTTAATGCTTGCTTGCAAAGATTCAGTTTATAACTGGGACGAAGGTTTAGAATGCGTAAGCACTATTTATGGCCAGAGACTGCTGCTGGCACGAAGACTGATACCACTATGTTAGCCGCCTCTCTAGCCTTCCACCAAGAATGTCACTATCAATGGCTGGACCCATTTTCGGCAACTGGCAGGGATATTTATTATCATCTAATCTAGGCTGGCTTGGCATATTATCTACTTCGGGACTGACGCTTAGTACTGCTACTGCAAATAAGGTTACAGGTACAAGACAACGACTGGCGGGAATGCCAACGGCTTCCCCCTATTCTTCCTCCCTTTCTGTCAAAAATACAATAAACATAGAAGAGAAAAAGACTGGCGTCCTCCCGGAGGTCTAGCCGGTGAAGGCCAACTTAAGTACTGACCTGGCTTACTTAACTTAATAGGCTTGCAGAGGAAAGGCCTAGCCCTTGGAGCCGTACCACCAAGAAGAAGATCAGGGGAATCTCTACCATCAGGCTTCGAATCTGAGGTTGAGGTCTAGCCTCTCTTTTCAGTGGAAGTTGAGCTCGTCGGATCTGCTGCCCGTGACGTGAGTGATCGTTGACCCTGCCCCTTCTTATTGATTGCTATTTGTGACGTCGAGTGCTTAAGTGAGATCAGCAGTCTGGCAGGTCCTTGGACGCTGGCCCTTATAGTCTAGTCTACTCGGACCTCTACTAGGGCTAGAGCTAGCCGGAAAAAGAAAAGACTTAGCCAAAAAGAAGTACATAATAATAAAATGCTCCACGCTCTACCTTCCGTCCTCCTTAAACTAGGCTTTCTTGCATAGTAGCCTACCTTTGGTCTCAGGTTCGCTACTTGCTAGCCTAGAGCTGACCCTGGCTGTGATCAAGAAGTCTGCAGCTAATTCTAGTTTCGGGGTCGCCAAAGCATTGAGAGATGGAAGGAATGCTCTGTCTAACCGCAATGCTTGTCTGGCCTCTCCAGCCAAATCAAATTGAGAAATTCTGAGAGAAATTCATCCTTCGTTCTATCTTTTTCCCCGGGATATAAATCAATCTCTCCTCCGGCCTACCTTGCCTATCCTTGCTCTGGAAAGCCTTACTCAAAGGCCTGATCCTTGTAATCCAAATAGAAATGAATAATAGAAATGAATAGGCTAATATTATATATTTGATATTT
>JAIWQS010000258.1:92500-117500 GCA_029891385.1 Erythroxylum novogranatense | reverse complement strand
CTGGCTGCTCTCTCTTCCTAAACAGGAGGAGGAAGGGCTTTATGAACGTTACAGAATGAATGGTCAATGATAAAGAACCTTCCCTTTAGAGGAGGCAAAACAGTAAAGAAGGTAGAGCTCCGCACTAAGATTTCGCTACCAAAGCTTCGGAATTATGTTCTATTCCTTCTTGCGTCCGGAAAAATGAAACCTAACTCGCACTGCATGAAAGGACATAGCGCCTAATAGGGCATTCCTTGCCTTAGGGCACGATGTCGTCGTGTATATGTATATACCCGGAAACCCGGCTGGGCTAAAGAAGAGGAAGGAATATCCCTCTTTCGTGCCCTTGGGAACGTCGGCATTTTTCTCCTACTGTAGCTGCTACAGAAGACAAGCAATAGGAAATCAATCCCAATAAGCTACTTTTGAAAGGGAAGTGAAATTATTCAACGGCTTTCGATCTTCTTTTCCCCATATAGAGCCAAAGAAAAGACCTCCTCAGTCACAGAACCTGATATTCTATTTTATTATAAAGGGCGAATAAGGAACAAACCGGAATAAGAGGAATAAGACCGTACCATGCGACTAGGAAGAGAAGAAAAGGATTACCTATAAAGTTCCCTAAGGGATAATCTAGATCTCATTCTTTAGTTTTTATGCCGGACAGCTAAAAAGAAAGAAGCGATTGGACTGACTGACCGATGACATTGGTATTGAGACCGGCTTGGAGGACTTTTCGAGGTGTTGATGACTGAGCAGCGGATCTTGCAACAGCCGATTCTCGGAAAGAGACGACCGACGATTTGGTAATCAATTGGTAAGCCTTACTAACTAGTTACCTCGGATTCGTTGCATCAATGAGAGTTAGCTGTTAATTGCAGACGATTTGCGGCATCAATCAAAAAAATATCTTATTAGCTTATTCTTATTCAAAAGGTCTTTCTATCAGTATTCAAGTCAAAAACTCCTAAATCAAGAGGCTAAATGAATGGAGGCGTAGCTGCGAGAGCTAGCTAGGGGATCTATACTATTGGGCTACCTTGCTAGGCACCTCTTATAAGTCACTTTCCTTCCTTACACTCTACGTTCTCGCTTTCTTTACGGACCAGAATCAGAACAAAGGGGAATGTGGTATTATCAGTCCTCCTATTCCATTCCAGTTGGCACTAGTAATGCCGCATCCCGCTCTTCCTTCTTATTGATAGCAAAGGGCCTTCTAATTAGCGTGTCGGCAAGATCCGAGATTCTATCTAGGGGATTTCCTGCTTACCCGCTACCCTTGAAAACAACCTTTTTGCCACCTTACGACTGAACTATTGGTGTCAAGGAACTGATTTCACTAGTATAGCATCGAAGACATGCCCATAAGAGGATGCTCCATCTGCTCTCAAAGCTGTCGTAAGGTAAGGTTTTTACGTAAGGTTTAGCGTAGCCCTTTAGCCTTTCGGAATAGTGAATCATAAAAGGTTGTTAGTTCGACTGCCACAGAAAGAGGGTACTATTGAATGTTCGAGAAGCACTTTGTTTGAGACCATGAATCTCTAGAATGGCTTGTTTGCGACTAGGTGCCTTACGCGGAATAGGAGGTTTTTTCAATAGTAGAAAGAATATGGCATAGAATGAGATTGATGGACAGTTAATCAATAACATCAACTAGACTTCGGTGGTTAACAACCACCTACTTCTTTGAAACATCAAACTGGTATACTTCTCCTCTTGGCTTTAATCGAATATATTCGATTGGAAGAGAAGCGCACCTTGACTCATGCACTCATAAACTCCTGAAATCAGGAACTGGTTGGATCACTCATGAGCTATCTTACTAAAGGAATTCCAGTTTCCTAAACAGCTTATTAGAGAAAGGGGGAACAGGCGATAAAATAGAAGTGTGCCTTTTTTTTTTTAATTTAAATAATGGCATCCCTTTCCTTGAATTTTATTATCGAAATGCAAGGGTGACTATGCCTATGCAAGAGTAAGAGTGAGATAGAAACCACGTCTTATTCTTAAGTTAAGAGATAGAATGACTCGAGAACCTCTCTCTTTTAGCCCTTCCTAATTCTAATTCCACATCTCTACCAGAAAGCGACTGGCCTTGAGGCGCAAGGTTCTCTCGTACGTATCCAATCCTCTCGGTCATGAGAGCAGCTATCGTAGTCCTAGCTCTGACCTGAAGGGCGGCTAGCAGCTATCGAAGCTATGAGTCCCGGGATCGTTAAGTTCTCTATCGAGGTGAAAGGACCCGACTACTAATAACTAATAATAAGTAGCGAGGGCACAAAAGGACTCAACTACCAAGTTACCAAGTGGCGAGGTAGTCAGCCCTTGACCACCTTCCTTGTGACATACACAAGAGCGTTTTCAGCTTCAGATTCAGAGAGCAGCACCTGCCTCTCTTTTTCCCGACGAGATGGAGGGCATTCTCCTTTAGGGAGAAGAGACAATCAGCAACTAGGTCACAAACAAAAAGAACAATCTCAACATCGAGAACCTAGCTAGGCAACTAACTTAGGATTGAAGATAAGAGAGAGAGGAACTCGGCTTAAGCTCCATCTACTAAATCTAAATGAAAGAAGGACACTTTCTGAAAAGGCCTCTTTCGTTAGGCAAAAACGCTATAAGGCGCGAATCACATCTCAATCGTAGAACAGCGCTCAGCTGGGTGGAAGCATTCGATGAGCTATGTTTCGGGTCGTGTGGTAGATCCTCAATGGGTTTGGGAACTTGCTATACGCTCTAGGTTATCAGCAAACCTTTTGGATCAGATCCTGTCCGAAAGGAAGGATGCCAATGGGCCATCCCTGGTGCATCCGAACTCGCTTGTCGGCGAATCCACTGATTGCCATAGGGAGGCAAAAACAAAAAATGAGTCGATTTGTAGAAACCACAGATTTTTTTTGGGCCCTGATCGAAGACCCGGTTAGGCTTCGAAGGTCATAAATAGCCTAGCGCCTAATTCCTCACTGGCCTTAAGGATGGCTTAGATTATCAGCCTCTTTTGGGGGCTTACAAGGGGGATCAATAAAATAAAAAGTACATTTGACTCTTCCAGCGAAAGCAATTGTTGTGATGGATTCACCCTATCAGCTAAAAGAAAAGCCAAAGTGAAAGGGTCACCCATAACTAACGGGTAGGCTTACACTACACAAATTTATGGGAACAACTATGTTAAGATAATCTTTCTGGGGTAACCAATAGAGCTATATCTCATAGGCACTAGAGAAGAGTTTAAAGCCTTGAGTATAAGAGCTCGCCGAAAGTGCTGAAGCCTGCCTCACATCAAGGAATGAGTTTCTTCCCTCAGTGGATGCTGGTCTAACTGGCCCTGTCCCATGAGTTAGGAATTTCTATGTCCGTGAGTTATCCATTGGCTCTAAGCCTTCAAGTCTTCGCTCTATTGCTGTCTCATTTCACGTTCACGATAGAAAGGCTCCTCCCTTTCTTGTCTTCTATTCCGTCCATAAGTCAACTCCTGTCGAAGCTCCTTTTTAAGTCTCTCTTGAATGCTGATTTTTGGTCAGTCTTCCATCGGTCCTAAGAGTTCATTAAGTTTCCGTGGAAGTTCGGTTGAATGCTTTCGATTCGGTGCTAACAGGTAAAGGGCCTAACTAACTTAAGGGAGTAATATGCCAGGCCCCATATATTACACTATATTATTCTATGATATCATAGGTCGATCGAGGGCCAGTCTTTTCTTACTCATATATATATAGTCAGAGGGCTAGTTGCCATCCATATACTTGAAGTCCATTCATCCTAATCTTGTCTTTCCCTCTTCTAGCCATGGAGAGTGCCCTGTAAGCCAGTAAGGTTCATACTTTTTCTAGGATCAGTTAGAGATTTGATTTCTAGTTAGATCAGTTATGGAAGTGAGCAAGCAAGCTAGACACGAAAACTCAGGATAGACGCGCTGGGATAGCAAGCAAGTTTGTTGAAAGAGGGGCAGGTTATGCAATAGAAAACCAGGTTATAGGGCTAACGCTTTCCATGGTATGAGCATTCCCTCTTGTAGCAGTCTCAGTCCCAGTTTTTTGGATATGGATAAAGATAAGTCGCCTATGAATAACCAGTATTTGCCTACCCGTCCTAGGAAAAGTGCTTCCCTTTCATAAGGCTCTAACTAGCTAAAGGAATAAACGAGCGTAAGGAGCATACCGCCGGGACTTAGAGGACTCTCTTTGATAGCTTTTCTTTTTCTCCTTGCGAACAGCATAGATTGTGATTCCATCTAAGGAGCTAACTCTTTCAAGGTTTATTGCTATCATTCCTACCTTTATCTATTTACTATACAGTGCTTAATATAGCATAGCTAGTAGGAGCTTCCTTCACAGAAGGTCTAGTTACTGGTAACATTCTAAGCCCCATATAGTGGGAGTGCCTAATCCAAGGCAAGGGGTGAAATAACTCGTTGGATAGGTTAGGTTGAGATCTTATCTGTATTTCCAGTCTTTCTCGCTTCCATTCCTTGGGCTTTCTGTAAGCATGTTAGAGCTTTACTTGTGATAGCGTAAGCCAGTGCTTTAGTAGGATTCCCTATGTAGCATTCTCACCAGCCTTCGTATCCGCATAAGTGTAGTTGTATGAGTCCCTCGCCCAATATCAGTCTTTTTATAAGCCAAGCATTTTATTTATTTAAAAAGATTTTCTTTATTCAAGTTAACGATGTTCCAGGATGTAATCCAAATCTATCTGTTTCAGATTCTAATGATAAAGAAGGTAGCGTCCTCACTCTGATCGTACGCTTGTCCAAGTCAGCCGGTATTCACCTCCTCTTGGGCAGGGCATCGATAGTCTATAGGGATTTGAAAATGATGATTATTTCCCCATCTCCTATCGTCGTTGATCCAACCATTTCATGCATGTGGGGTTGTCCAGGCCGGAGAAGGGAGGTCTTGAAGAGCATCCGGAGAAGAGAGTTGTCCAGGTGGGGCTCAGACCAATCAGTCACAATCAGAGTGAGGTTCTCAGGGGAGGACTTTTAAATGCTGATTCCGATGTATTTGATTTCTATGACATTGAGTCTACCCTTTCTTTTTTATTTTTATTGTACATGACCTATTTAAAGTCTTTTTTCAGGCATTCAAACTAACTCATCTTGATTGAAATCCTTGCGATTATACCAAACCGTTCTTCCAGCGAAGTGGTGTAACTCGATTACATCGACCCTCTGTTCCAATCAAGTATCTCGAGAAGCGAGCGAGCGTGTTGAGGTAGGTGAATCCGGGTAGCGCGTTATAGTCTTGACCCGAATGCGTTCTGTAATTGTTGACCTTTCGCCCCTGGCTCTGTCTCGTACGGTATACATACTTTCGTATATCGAATCCCTGTTAAGGTTCTCTATGCCCTCAGACATTTTTTGCTATACGGAATGTAGGATCAACTCCTTTATTATTTATTATTATTAGTAAAGTAAGATAGGGCGAGAGAGGAACGAACTGAACCAAGACTCGAAGACAGAAAACGAGAGTGAAGGTCCTTTTTCTCGTTGACTGGCCCTTGGTGCACTTACTTCATCCTTCTGTTTATTTCACTCTTGCGGAAGTTTGTTTACCGCCCGCTTTTTCCCTATTAGTAAGTTGCCTCTCTTTCTTTCCCTTCTGTCCCCCGGGTTTCTGATTCCTACTTAAGGTATTAACCAACCGAACAACCATCCGCCCTTCCACCCTGATTTCCGACAAGATTGGATATTTCATTCCTCTGCTCGGGAGGCATCAAAGAAGTAGCTAGTAAGGGCTGGCTTCTATCCCTGAACTCGATTGGCTTCTTAAAGTAGTAGCATTCGATAGGATTCCTACCTCGAGACGTAGAGCTATTAGTTCAGGAAAGAAGATCTTGGCCAGCAAGCTTCTGCCCTTGGCCCCTTCCGGGTGGGATCCCAACTCCTTCGCTACTGGTCGACCGATTCTTATCCTTCTATCCACCTCCCGAGTTGACTGAATCTCGTCGGCAGCCGTCTCAATAGTAGCATTCCCCGTTTACCGTTTAAGAGGATTCCTCCCCTTGAAAACTTTTAGCTGATTCGATAAGCTTTGTGATTCCTACATAAAGGGATGGATTCAAGCAGCTCATATGCTGATTTAGTTGTAAAACGGCCATTAGAGGTTCTGACCCAAACAAGAGCATCCCTATGAGCCAATCTGTTGGGAGGCATCATAGAAGCTATCCTCAAATTGTTACACTCTGGCAGCAAGTGTGCAAACTCATGCCACCTCCACTGTCCCACATCATCAACAAATTCAGCCACAGTCTTGTTCAACATCGCCTCAGGTATCACACCCAATGCTTTGTGGACAAGCGGACTATTTCGCCATTGCCTACAACCCATTTAATTCCCTTGAGTACCTTCTGCCATACGCCACAAATCCCTTTCCACAGAGGGGGTTTAGGAAGACGCTTTTGCTTTTAAATCCGGAATTACAGCGTCCGACTTCACATACTTACTACGTAGAACAGCAACCCAAAGACTGTCAGGCTCTGACAAAATGCCCCACCCCAACTTAATGAGGAAGGCCTAATTGTTCACAGACATCTTCCGCAACCTCAGCCCACCATTCATTTTCGGTTGACATATTTGATCCCAGTTAATCAGATGGACCCTTCTCTGATCATTAGAATCGCCCCAAATAAAACCCTTACACAATCACATGTTCCAATTGGAATTTTGGCCGACTGCATGGTATAAGTTGGCAGGGCTGATAACACCGATTGAAAGAGAGCAATCCGACCTGCGAGTGAAAGCTGATTGACCTTCCATCCTGCTAAACGCTGCCTCACCTTCTCCACAATGTGATTCTAAGTTTGCCTTGTAACTCGATTATGAAGATACCCAAGATATTTACCCAAGTCATGAGTAAGTGAAAAACCACTCTCCAAGCTGATTGCATGGGACAGAGACCGGGGTACATTCTTTGAGAATCAATTCGGGTCTTAGCTACACTAACTCTTTGACCCGACGAGACACAAAAAGTATTGAGGCAATCCATAACCGTTTTAATTTGCTCAATAGAAACCTCTGCAAAGAGAATCAAATCATCTGCAAATAACAGATGAGATAGCGCCGGCCCATGACGACCTACACGGATAGGCTTCCATCTACCTTGATTCACCGCCCAACTGATCAAATGCGCTAATCTCTCTAAGCAAAGCATAAAAATGTAGGGAGAGGAGTGAGGGTGGTTGTAAATCACCTAGCTTCCTAACTTGCCGAAGAGAAGGTATTAATTAAAGCAGTAATCATCGAAGGCATACCGATACCGAAAGAGTCAAGGTCAAAAGTTTCCCCAAGAAAGCAAGCCGGGAAGGCATAGAGTCGACGCAGGAGATTCGTGAACAAGCCAACTCCGTTCCTAGCAGTAGCAGCCCTTATTGCGACAGAGAGAGCTTCCACCAAGGAAAGCTCAATCCCATCTCGTGCCCTGTAAGAAGGAACGTCATCAGTCCCAGAGCATATTAGATGTCCTCTTCCGATGCAATTCCTTCTACTATTGCTGCCCCTCTGATTCGGAGAAAAGGAACCGCCGCTAGATTCAATAGCACCGCATTCAATAGGAGCATTCGATGCCTATCTCCTTCCTCCTGTTCTAAGATTGACTCTTCCCGGCCTTCCCTTGCCTTGGTACAGCTATAGCTGCCCTAACCCTTAGCCGGCTGTTCGAAAGCCACACTAACAAGTTCCGATAACAGTTAGCTATAACCCCATGATCTGTAAAGGCATATGCCACTACATGGATCGCTACCACTTAATCTTACCCCAGGAACTGGAACTGTAAGGAAAAAAGAGGGCTAAAAACTGGATCCCCCAATAGCTCGAGGAAATACACTACAATTGGGAACAGCCTAGAATCGATGCTTTTACAGAGTGAACTCTCCTTCCTAAGCTAGTTTTATAACCTATTTAAAATACAGATAACTCTCTTTAATCTTACACTGTATGGAAGGAAGGCCTAAGTCTCTTTCTTTTGCTCTGGATTGCCTAAGAGAGTTTGCTTACTCCTCTATTACGAATTAAGCCTGGCTTACTAGCACGAGATGTAACAGAACTAGATAGGAGAAAGAGGCTCAAAGGTCAAAGCAACTAAAACTTCTCCAACTACATCGGCGTAACAAAGAAAAGAGTCTCTCTTTACTTGATAGGTGATAGGCGTACTGCGAGACTCTTCCTCAAAGGAAGGGTTTCAGTTTAAGAATGAATGGATGAAAGGCTAGAAGGGACGAGCGAAAGGCTGATTAGGCTTCCTGGTATTCAAGTTAGCTCGGGACGGGGGGTTCGGGACGAAAGCAGATGCTGAATTAGATCCAGTATCTCTCACAGACGAGAGAAAGGAAGCAGAGAATGAAGAGAGGATGTGACTACTACTAATAGATCCAGAACAGTCGTAAGGTAACGCTAGTTCACTCGTTAGGCCTCAATTAGCAAGCATTAGCCCTCGTAAGGCTCCCATTAGTTCACGTAAGGCCGATAGTGCTTTCTTCTTTTATAAGGTGCGTAGCCTTTGCTGACAGCTTCTTAAGTAAGGAAAGTGATTGACCGTATTAATTCTGTAACATGAGTTCATACCCAGAAAAGTCCTTACTACTTCTACCGGGTTTTTGAACTCCTAAATAAAGAGAAGGTTTCAGAGTGAAAGGAGAAGGTTCGGATTCTCTATCTCTTACTAAGGAAGGAAAGATCCGCTTATAACAGAGACTTCCCCCGAGACCAATGAAAGGAAAGCTTTCCACAGTGCTATAAGGAACAAAGCATCGGTAAGAAGCTTCGTGAACCCCCACCAGGTTCTTTGATTTTTACCACTCCGAGGGTTAGGATCTAAGGTTGATCTAGTGCGCCCGCCTGAAAGCGACTGCGCACATTCTTCTTCTTCCCATTGCTTACCTCCAAAAACCCCTCTTCCTTCTGCTTTTGAATAACTGCAGCTATCTCTTGCTGCACAAGGTAAACTGCACGGTGCGAGTGCTGTTCATGAGTTGTAGAATGAACAGCTTTCTTCCCTTTTTTTTTAAAGGGTACTTCTTTACTCCACTTCTTGACTTCATTGACTGATTTTCTTCCTTAGCGGAAGCACTAAGTAACTTGATTAGTGTGAAAAAAAGAAACTGGAAAGAATCGCATTTCCTTTTTACTATAGACGGGGGCCACCGTTTTCAAATGCTATTGCATTGTTTGCCCTGCCTTTTTTTTTAATCTTATTTGTATTCTAAATAGATTCTTTCTTAAACTGGCTCTGTTGGTTGAATCAAATCCAATTCTAATGCTTTAACAAAATCACTTTATTATACACGATCTACTAAAGGGTTATAAAGGCTTTTTATAAAGGGAAAGCCGCTTGATATTGGAACAAATTCGTGCGATGGCAGTGATCTATAATAGGAAGAATGATTCTGCAGCTGATCCAGCGGTAAAAGATTCTCTCCGAGGGTCCGAGGGGCATTAGTCAATCAATGAAAAGGAAGAAGTAGTTTTGCTTCCCTTCCCGAGTGTTGGTTTGGAGTTTACCCAGTAGCAGGAGTTGAACACAGATTGATCCGCTGAAAGATCTGTTGCCAGTTCCGGCTTGCTCCGCACAGGCTACATCTCGGCCTTTCATTGATATGATTTTCAATTCATTTTGGAATAAAAACCTTCGGTCCGGGGGTACCACGAAATCCGTTTAGATCCATTTCAGTTGCCAATTAAATGGAATATGGGGAACTCTCCGTCTAAGTGGTTAATCCGACGAGTCAATTCTCAATGCGATGCTGCTATCCGTTCGACGATCCTACTTCTGATGTCACCCTCCCAGTGGAATGGAATATCCCAACTATTCTCTATCCAATTCCGGAATGGATCATGAAAGATTTATTTTATTCTTGAGATGCCTTTAAGGAAAAGCCAATTATAGAAGCGGGTGGCAGGGAATGAGAGTACTCCTGTGATAGCAAAGTATAGAGATTATTTAGAGCTAGGGGTAGGCCATCGAATCTATTCCTGCTTGACTTGATTCTAAGATGCCTTAGATCTCTTTCTCGTTCGAGGTGGGAGTAGGCAGTTCTCTATGAACTGGATGTTGAATTATCAAAAAGATGATAGGAAGGCGATGACTGCTACTAGTCGAGCAAGGGCATCTGATCTCAAGACGAGGCTTTTCAAATTGAAAAGGGGATATGGCAGTGACTATAGCTGGGAACTTCTCCCTCCTCTTAGAGGTGGGTGGGCCAAAACTCATTTCAATGAGACTCCGATCTGCCCGAACTGAGTCCAGTCCTATTAGAGATGGAGGCGAATCAAGCAACTCAACTAGATGGATGAGATAAGAAGGAAGAACCACTGATAGCATTTGCAGCCGCTGATTTCCAATCGATATACAAAGGGTTGGACGGTACCGTTCTTCTTTCCGTTCCGGCTCATCAACCTGAACACCATTCCCAAGCTCCTTGATTGAGTATTCTAAAACCCGGGTTCACACCACGACAGGGAACAAGCTCTTTGCGCCCCACGTATGGCTTCCACTGTGATGTTCGGTGAATAGTATGCCGAGTTTGCTTCGATTTCACTCGTTGAGGGTTGAGGAATAAAAACCTTTGCAAAACTTGTATCTAGCTGGAACGGGTAACTAAACTATACAATCAAAAGTGAAAAATTCGCCTGAAGCGGATGGAGACCTCTCTTTATCCGCCTTCGGGCTTTGAAAAAAGGCTTCGTACCATGAGGAGACTGGCTAGGAAAGAAAGAAAGGGGCGCATCGGTAAAGACATAACAGTTAGCTGTTCAGGACAAGTGGCATCAGTTCTTTGCCTTAGGGAAATTAGCCTCTCTCGTCCTCTAAAAGGCCTTATGATCGGAAAAAGGGCCCTAGAAAGTACTCAAGGAAAGATGCTTCTATCGCTCTTTCGTCTTTGCTTGAAAAAACTTCATGAAACTCAAATCGTTGAAGGCCCTTTTGGAATGTTTGCTTACCCGATTCTATAAAGGACTACTATATACTCTATTTATATTTCCAATCTGATTTTTGGTAATCCTGCAAACCCTATAGTCGAGTCCTACATATGACCACTTTCCTTACCTTAAATGTCTTACTTCTCCATAGGCTTCCACTGCTTATGACTGGGCAACTACCCTATTTCACTCACTCGAAGGCTGCCAGAAGGAAGAGAGATTTCTACGGGAAGGTAGACGGAAAGCAACTTCAACTTCAAATCCTGAGGCTTTTAGCTTAGCACCACTTCTACGCCCCCTCAAAAGCAATTGGACTAGATGATGCCCTTATGACTCCAACCGACGGGAAGGCCAGACCAATAATCATAATATAGAATGGAAGCAGAAATCATCCCTCTTCTAGTCAGTCAAACGAGTCATTTCATCCCACTAGGCCTCGCCTCTTAGCTCTTATGTTTTGTATTCCATGAATCCGGTAGAAAGGGGAGTCCTTATATGGATGGAATCTAGTCACTCGCACCCACATGGAACAAGAGAAATCCAGATTTCATTATTGCAGTGAAAGTGATTGAATAATCTGATAAAATAAAATAGGCATAATGCCCCCGCTCGAAAAGTGTATAATTTAGTAGTTCTGTTAACTAAAAGATTGGAAGAATGACGACTTTTGAAAAAGTGCTTTTTTTATTTGCTATTTGCAAAGGAATTGTGCTAATTAAAAATTTTTATTTGATAATGAAAAGAGAGATGGTCTTTGGCTTCCTGTAATGGTTGTTAAGGTCAAAACCTGATTTGTGATTTGGAAAGACCCTTCCCTGATTTTCTCTATTCCAATTTACGAAACGCTTAACAACATGGTAAATAAAAAAAATGTCCTAAACTTTTATCAATTCTTCACTAAAATATCATATGTCTGCTGCTGTGGGATTCGATTAATTGATCACCGCGGCTTAGCTAAAGAGTTTGATTTATATATCCTTTCTTTTTTGATAAAGTTTAAGGTGAACTATAAACAAAGGACTCATCAAACTGTCCCCACTGACCCATCTCAAACAAGACTGTCAGGGTCGATGCTTGCTTTAAGAGAAAATGAACAGACTGAAACTATATACGCTAGCTTACCTTGTTTGGCTTCTATCCCTGCTTTCCATCGCATCGAGTGGTACCTGGGCATAGCATGTCTTGTCAATAAATGTTACGTTGAATGCCACAGGAAGAGCTTGGGGGGATAAGACAGAAGATCGGGCTTGGAGGCATACACTACATAAAAGAAAGGAAACAACAAATCAAGGAGGGGAAAACCAATGCTACAGGCTTTCCTAACTTGGCTACTTCCATTTTCACGAGGATAGGCGTACAAGCTCGTCGCCCTTGTGTCAATTCTCCATTTTTCATAGTTGAAACTTCAATTGAATCCAAACCTGACTGAAGCAAGAGAGCTACCTTCCTTTCCCGCTTAGAAATGGAGTTCCTAAATAGTCAAAAAAATGTGCCTTTCGTTTGAAAATGAATCTAAGATGTCATGTCAAGTCCTTTCTCGAGTCAGATTCTTTCACAGCAGATTAAAGAGCTGCCTCTGATTTCAAAAGAACCATGGCATGAGATGCTTCTTCTATTTTCGGATTCCTCTTTTTCACTCACTATCAACAGGAAAGGAATAAGTGCCAAGCTTCAGAGCGGATTCAATAGCTAAGGTTACTGATATGCGCGGAAACGGAAAGGCTTACAGCTGCTACGAGAAGATCTGTCTTACCTTATTCTATTTCTAGCTCTTAAAAAATTTCTAGTTAGCGTCACAAAGAGCCCCCCTCGGTGAAAGCAGTGACACCGCTTACGGGAGCAAGGGATGATTGAACTGTTACAAAATTGTTTACAAGGGTAGGAGCGATTACTGATTCAATCACACCGGATACTTTCACAGCTACTATCACTCTAAGAACGGGTATTCATCCCAGAGCTCCTAGGCAAATCAAGTCAAGCAGGATCGGATTCAGTTCCCTTTCTAGCGGCGGTTCCTGATTCAATTGGTTGTGGTACTCTTGATTCAATTCCACCAAACCTGAAAACCGTTCCATAGGAGCTTGCATTCGAGTCTTTTTCTTCATATATGATGTCACTTCTTTCCCCTGCTTTTAGTGAAGTTCCTAAATAGGAATATGTGGCATTTTTAAAAAAAAAAAAATCATCTCTCGGGAATTTCTCGAGTAAGAAAAATGTGTAGCTTCTTCTCAAGCAGTAGCACCGGCAACTAAAAAAGTCTTCTATCCAACACCGGTTACTTATATAAGACCAAGAGCAAATAATGGAACAATTACCGAATCTGAATGTTATTCAACTAAGACTGATCTTCTCTCTGTGCCATTTGTCCCTTCTCCTATTGCTATTGATTCCATTTTATCAAACCAACAATTAGGAAAGATCCAAGCAGCACCACTGATTTTACTAAAACAGCGTATTCTATTCCTGAGACACCTTCCTCCAGGCTATTCAATATCTGGCGTTCCAGGTGCCGTCGCGTCATTGAGATCTTCAGAGTGGCGGGGACTTCGACTGCCTTGTCTCGGGTGAAGAGAAGGGGTAGTAGGCTTAGTAGGGCTCGAACCTACAATATCACCGTTATGAGCGGTACGTTTCAACCAATTAAACTATAAGCCCCTAGGGATCTCTACATGCAATTCCCTCACTTCGGGAAGAGCGGACGAAAAGAGAAAGAAAGGGGAGGCCATTGCTCTATCTGCTTCTTCCTTTTCCCAGGTTTTGCTCAAATCTGTGCGCCCTGCGACTTTATTATACAATATCTGGTTCGATAGGACCAGGAATGAATAATTAGAGAAAAAAAAAATGCTTATCTTATTTATTAATAATAGAACTCTTTTTTTCTATATCTATTATTAAATATAAAAAAAAGACAAAAAAATATCATAGAATAAATAAGTAAAGCAAGCGGCCCTTTCGCGACTCAAACTGGCGGTACGCTTTCCGGCTCGCAACGACTCAAACGGGCGGAGGCTCTCTATTTGCTTGCAATGCCGGCTGTTCGCCTTTAGCTAAAAGTAAAAGTAACACTTTGCCCCCCACTTCATTTTGGATTAAATAAGAAAAAATACATAAGGAGTAAAAAAGAAAAACTTGGTTACGGGAACCGAAGGTTAGTCCGACTACTTACTTTACTACACCTACAGGGAAAAACAAGTCTATCTGAGAGATGCGTTCGATAGGGGGCTACCTTGAGTGACCGAAGTGCGCTAGCCGGCTAACTGATTTCCGCTGGGTGTAAAATAGTATGCTCCATGCCCTGGACCAGTGGGCTGTACGAGTCAGAGTCTGTCCTGACTATCCTCTTTTCGCTCCACGAACAAATGAGACACGTTATTCAATGAGGTCGAAGAGGGATGCGGGGATCACAACTATACAAGAGCTACAAAGGTGGCCAGCCACAACCTAAAACCTAAATATCAGCCCGGCGACAGACATGAAAGCACACGTCTATAGATAGGAGACCAAAAACGGAGCTAATTTCCACTCTCGCCATGATGAAAGTGCAACTGACATTACCGTCGCAGCAACTAAGGAAGTCTTTAGACTGACTGGATTCGATTCGAGTGACCCGGCCCTCGAACTTTCACCTCATGGAATAGTTATATAGATAATGCCATCCGAGAGCGCTTTCCACGAAAGTGAGCCAGTGTACCAAGTCCTTGAAATTTGCCAGTCTTGGTAGGCCGGCCCAAACGGCTAGCATCTAACTTAAACTCAAAAGGCAAGCCTCCCTTTGAGGGCTGGGAATCTGTCCATAGCGCTAACTGGTATTAGTGATCTTCCTTCTCGTCTTCTCTTAGCCCTTATACGATACGAGGCCTTTTAAAAGCCGCTTGGCAAAGAAAAAAGAACGACGAGCGCTTCCGAATCAACTAAACAAAAAGCTTCTACCACGCACGATATTTAACTTTAACGCAGAAAAAGCAACCTTCACACCTTAACTAACTTAATAAACAGCAATCAACACAAGAGCGCGCCTGCTCCTAGGCTCGATATATCTCTAAAATTAGGGTTCCCAACAAACAAGCAGAAGTCCCAAACACTAAGATTTTGACTGCTATTAATATTAACTCACCCCCTTTGGAGCTCCATTCCTTAATAAAATGTACTATTCAACCAAGTTCCCGAGGCTTACCCGGAAACAAGTTTTCAAGCTGTCCTTTAGGAAATCAAAGAAGCCTATCCAATCCTACTTCTATCCCCCGCGAACTAGTTGGAGTCTTAAGGCAAGTCAGCCTATTTCCGGCTATGCTGGAGATTTCCTGTCTATCTCAGTACCCTTTTTTATTATTTATTACAGCCTTAGGGATCTTAGGCGGGAAAGAGGATCTCGGAATCATCTGGTTAAGAGTGCTTTTCTTCTCTTGCAGCAAAAAAGGGAGTTGCTCGAGCTATTCTCGTTGGCCAGGTTGAAGCAGCAGCTTTCACTTCCAAGGGATTAGGTAGGTGAAAGGTTTGGTCCACATACCTTGTGTAAGCCCTTTCTTGGGGTATCTTTTAAGCCATAGTTAAAGGGAGTGATGCTATTTGCTCGGATGTGGGTGAAAAATAAAATGTGCTCCTGATCTCACCTCTGATGTTAGTGATCCTACCTTTGAGCTCTCAGTTGTAACGGATGCCCGGTCTAACTGATGTCCTGATTCCCAACTTTTCTCTGGTCCTGTCCTTTACTTTCCATCAGTCCATCCCGTTGGAGTGGAAGGTGGAGTTCCCAGACAAGGAGTTGGATAGGAAGAAATAGGACAAAGCAAGAAGCTAGTTTACTTTGCTATCGACCCAGCCTACCCATTTCCATCCCTAATGCAAGCAGTTTTCTAACAGTATTCTAGGTCTAACCGCTAATACCTTGGCTTGGATACCAAGCTCCCATGCTCCGAGAGTTTGACTCCCAGTAGTTCACTATGGTTAACCAGATCGATTAGGTAAGGTCCGACGGAAGTGAAGTAAGCGGGGGCAGCCCCAGCAAAGTGGTCTCATAGCACTTCCCTCGGATTTTGCCAAGGAAGGCACAACGTTGTCACACAGTTCATTGGTAAATCAACCATGTCACGAGTTTGGCTAAGCAACTAGTTAGTTCAATCAGGACTGCCTTGCTGCAACCTAGGGGTCACCTGGTGAATGGTCTCAAGCAAGCATTAAGAAGTGCTCGTGTATTCTACTCTACCTCGGGAAAATGAGCTTGCCGAGTTTCAACAGCTGAACTTAGCCCGAGGAAATGTAAAAGCGAACAAGGGGGGCAGTTGGCTCGTAAGCTCAAATTAGAAAATCATCGATAAGATTCAAATAAAAGCCGTTCTTTTTTTTTTCATTTTAAGGCGGGTGGAACACGCTCTTCGGGCCCCAGGTCATGATACCGAAAAACAGTTTGATTTTATGCCTGAAATTTACATACATCTATCTAAGTAGTCTTCGGGATTCAGATCAGAAGGAGCATACCTCTATCTAATAAGGGAGTACTAGGGTTGTCAACCCCTTGGTGTGGAATCGAATTAGGTTAGCTCTATGCTAGCAAGAGCTAGCCGGGCCGGCCTCCTAAGCCTAATTCCTGAAATCATGGAATTGTATTCGCTAGCCTTTCAACCATCGACATATCTGTTCCGTTCCCCGATCCTTCCACAGCCGAGCAAACCAAGTCACGTTGCAGGGCCTGCTCTCGCATTTCTTTCATTAGAAAACTCCAGTTCGTGATCCGTGGAAGGCTTTGATCTTATCTTCGGTCGTAGTAATGCCAGTCTCCGCTTTCTATCCTAAGAAAAATGGCTCTAAGATGTGATTCTCTCCCTCACAGCTTGCATTCGATGCCTATTTTTATATGATTCAACCTCCTACTGCTCTTAGATTAAGGCTACCGTAAACCTCAAGCCCTAAACCTGATTGGAGCCTCTTCGTGCCTTACTTGTCTGTCCTGCTTCCTCTCTTAATTCAATATCTCCTGCGAATCCTTATCCTGGCATCTATCTAAGGTAGAAAATGCCTTACAATTGAGTTCTTCGAGAACAAGTCCTGTTCACTCAACCATAGGCGCTGGCATTCCTGTTCTTGCAGCTACTTCTGGGCACGTGGGTCTCTTTGATCCAATTTAGGCAGCCTCAGTCCCCACAGCATAGTCTGGTCCATTTTACACGCCCTTTCAATCTGTATAAGTTCCAGCTCTGTCTACCCTAGCTAGGCGAAATGGCAGTTTCATGTGTTGTGAACAAGGAATAAGCGGTCTTATCTGCTGTTGCCGTTGCCGATCTGATCTTTTCTTTCCTGGGTGTGGACGAGACAAAGTCTTCCTCTTAATAAGATTCTGCTCCCGCTGTTCTCAAGGTATCTCCTGACTCGAGGGTGAGAACGAGAATCGAATCGATTGAATCACAAAAATCTATTCACTTATATAGAAGCAGAATCGAAAAAGGAGCGGATGGTTCATATAGCAGTGGAAGAGTCAGTCGCCTTTTTTGAAGTCTGGGCTTTCGAGATCGAATCGTAGCCAAAGTGTTTTTCCAGGGAAGATCAGCTGTTCACATATCAGCTGCTACTTTGAATCCTCCTTCGCACCGCATATCCGATTCTTGCGTTGAAGTAAGCGCGCTGGTCACGTATTAGTATAGTAGAGAAATGCTATTCTTCCCTCTTTAATAAGAAGGAAGTTAGTCAAAGCACATAAGTGAAAGAAAGTGAATAGAAACAAACTACTATCATCCTTTTTCTATTTGCATAAGAAAAAGAAGCTAATCAAGATTAGTTGCGGGACTTTCTTTGGCCTAGGGAAGGGAATGGTTGTTCGCCTTTCCTTTTATTGGTCGGTTCGAATCCAATTCGTGAGAAGGAAGTGATCTTTAGCGAGTTTCGAATCTTTTTACCCTTCAGTGGTAAACAACTATAGGAAGTATCCTCGGGACTGATCAAGGTTAGACTTTCATTGCTTCAATTCAAGAACAACCATATGGGGCACCTTTTAGGACACATGCGAACAATCCAACTACTACCTCTACTTGATCTTCGTATGCTATTCTCTTCCCAACCCAACCGTCCTCAGTAGGGCTCAATCTCTATGCCGGATGCTCTTTGGTGCTACCTTCCCGCCTACTATTGAAAAAAAAGAGAAAATTGGATTCCAGGCTATTCAATATCTGGGACTGAGTTCCAGGGATCACCTAAAACATCGTTGTCAAGGTCAGTCTTCAACCCCTTCCCCGAAACCCTAAATGCCCTTACCCACCTGCCTTTGGCTATATTGAGCTTGTTCATAAGCTTGGACAGTTCTCCTTCCTTGGACATTATGTTCATCCGACCACCGCTCTTCCTCGTTAACTCACGGATGGAATATCATACAACATAACAAATCCGGCTCGTTACTACTACTTGAACCTTACCTACCCGAGACACAAGCAGACTTGCGTAGGAGCATCGACTGGTGAAAAACCTATTCTTGTTCACAGCAAACCATTACCATATTGTTTCCTTTAACGGCGCTAATGATAGGAAAGAAAGGCTTCCCTGGAATACGGTCTTTTTTAATTGGGAATCGAATAGGAAGGAGAGAAGCCAATTTCCCTTATTCAATTTCATTTCCCTTATTCAATTTATAGTTAGAGGCTAAATACAGCAGTAATCAACTATACGATAGCACAAGATCTTCCCTCTTCCAATCCAATGCCCAAGGAATGAGACTGATTGTTGGGCAAAGGAACACTTCTCCCTCTTATAACATTATTAACACAGAGCGAGTTATCCTTTAACATCCGGAACCCTGTCTTTAAGTGTTCTACGTGCTCCTCCAAGTTATTACTATAGACAACAATATCATCCAAGTAGACCACCAAGTCCAAGTATGGGTAGAATATTTGGTTCATGAGGGTGAAGAATGTGGCGGGAGCATTCGTAAGGCCGAAAGGCATGACTAGAATGGTAGGATCCATACCTTGTCACGCATGTCGTCTTCGGCTTGTCCCCCCTCCCCCTCGGCCTCGGGGAAGATGGGGTTGATTAGATTGAAGATTGTCAGTAAGGCAGCGGAATTCTTTTTTTATATGTATTCTTTTTTTTCTATTTGCTTTGCCAGGTGCTTAAACCTGAGTCTAGCACGTACAGGTAGGTATGTTCTACTACTAAAAGACAGAACCGGTTAAATCAATAGGTCGTTCCTCTCAATTACATATGCATAAGAGGATGTTGACGTACCATCAGGGCGGTATGTGCGATAAAAGACGGATTAGTCCGTAATTAGTGTTACTGTTGTAGGGTTAGTAGCCTTGAGTCTACTCATGTTCAATGGTATTGACTTTCTAACCTCTGCAAAGGTAATTGAGCTCTCGTTCTCGTATCTCCGAAAGATCAGTAGCCGCCTGGGGCTGGCGGAAGTCCCCGCGGGTAGTGGGGTCGGAGAATCTTTCTGACTGGGATGGATGCTTTCACTCAATGGGCAAGGAGCTTCATGTCACCTCCACGCTGATTCAGAAGGTGTTCGGTCTACCGAACCCGCCAGCCATATCTATTCCTCGATTCTTTTGATTGAAGGTACAAGCGAGATAGGAAGGACAGGGCCAGGCCGGGAACAGCACCGCAGCGGGAACTCCCCCGAAGGAAATGTGGGTTCGTTCCTGAACCAAGGAGGCATTCGTCAGCGTAGGAAGGCCGACTACGCTCTGTTTGTCAAGAAAAGGTAAGGAACAAAGGTCGTTTCATCGATTCTTCAACATTATCAATAAATAGATCGACCCATAGGATAAAGGGGATAGAAGAGACACAGGAATGGAATCTTGGATTCAACTAATTTCTGACAATGAATGGCTGTCCGCTGCCGAATGATTGATCGTGTTGCCATAAGCATCGAAATCAATGGAATAGTCTTTTGGAGGGGTAGGAAAGGTAATCTGCTGAGATGGGGATCACTTCAGGCTTTTCACGAAAGTACGAGATGCGCCCGAACTCGAGAACCTTCGCTGAGCGCAGCAAGGCCTCGTTGGTCATTCCTTGGTCGTAACTTCAGTGTGACTCGTGAGGGGGTTATAAGAAACGCGAAATCAGATTCTATATAGTGATCATTCTAGCGCTTCCCTCTGAAAAAAAAAAAAGAAAAAGAGAGCAGGGTTTTTTCCTTCAACAATCATACCTCGGTCACTTCCCCCCTCGAGAGCTAACAACAGCGGATAAGAGAACTGCTTCTGAAATCAGACTTGTTCGCAGCTAATAGTTCTGTCCTACTTTGATTTTTTATGATTGATCCGAATATCGTTCACTCTGTGAGATAATGGATCTAACGTTAGGGTTTAGTGACTCCATCTCTCTTGCCGGCTTAGCCGAACTACTTGAACCCGAGTCATTTGCTTCCTTAAGCCATGTCCATACTAAAAGAGCTAAATCGGATGGTGACTAGATTCATTCCGTAGCACGGGATTCTGTAACAGCAAAAAAAAGAAGACCCCTACTACCGGATCAACAGGAACATTTTTTTCTGAGAAAGAAAGATTTTCTCTCCCTAAAGTATCATCTTCTAAAGTCTATTGTTTCTGATCGTGACATCCAATTTATGAGTAACTTCTGGAGAACTTTATGGAGGAAGCTGGGAACCCAATTGAAGTACTTTACAACCTGTCATTCACAAACTGATGGTCAAACAGAGGTGACCAACCGCACTTTAGGCAATCTGTTGCGTTGTCTTGCTGGAGAAAATGTTGCTACTTGGGATCGAACACTGCCACAACCAGAATTTGCTTACAACAGCACCGTTACAGGGAAAGTACCATTTGAGCTAGCCTATGGGGGAGTTTCCAATCATATTTTGGACTTGGTTCCTTTACCAACTACAATGCCGGTTAGTGATGATGCTGAAGCAACCATTGATCGTATTCGTCAATTGCATGAAGAGGTAAGAAAGACTATTAAAGCAAGCAAAGCCGTCCAGCCGTACGTTTTCCCTTTCATTTCGAATTCATTCTTGAATTCAAAAAACCCTAAGTAGGAATTGAACCTACGACCAGTCAGTTAAGCGACGACCGTTCTACCGCTGAGCTATTAGGGTGTGGCTTAAGGCATTGGCTTGCTAATCAACGATAAATCTTCTAGTACCACGGGCTGAACCCCGCGGGAACTAAATATAACCATGGAGATTTTGGTATCAGACGAAACAAAAAACACTGAATTGATAAAATCAGTCCGAAACTACCGAATGGGTAACAAACTTAGGGACTACCAAACGAACTAAACAATGAATACTATTCCTTTTCGACAACTTGAATTAAACCATCTCTACTAATAAAGATTAAACCTCCATAACAAGGCGAAGGGGCGTTCCCCGGTACAATAGAAACTATTTCTCCAGCCAGATCCAACTCAAACAAGCAACTAACAATATCTTCTTCGAAAGACACGTTCTCGCTTTCGAGACTCATCAATGGAAAAGACACGAAACCTTCATGAATGTAGCGAGAATAAGAAAGACCGGGGTATGCGGTTAGAAATTCCCGGTCGAAATCGGCTAACATAAAATTGAGTAAGACCATTGTGATAAGCCCAGCGGGTGGTATCCCAGCCCCAGTAGACCAATCCTTTCCTTTTTTATCCAAAATAGGTATTGCTAAAAACGATGAAACCAAGTCAAAAACGTACCTATCCCTCACCAAGGATTCCAGCTTTCGCAAAAGACTGGTACGGGACATTTTTTTTAAGGAGTCAGGCAGATCCAATTTGAAAAGCTTGATTCCCCTGCCCCCTCCAACTAATCGGCCATAGAACACCCGGCGATCCGCTCGAAACCCAAACGACTGCTCTAGAAAGACAGAAGAATGCGCAAAATGAACGCTTAACATACGCGCGAGAGCGATTAAAACGAGATCGTCCCGGGCGAACAGCAAAATCCAAATCCGGTAAGTCGGGCAGACAAAAGCTGTGAGAAAAAACCTCTTGGGGGTGGTCTTTTGGAAAAACCTCAAGCTTTAGCGGTGACAAAGCAAACACCTCTTCTAACAAATGCTTTTGGATTGATTTTACCCTTCCCGGTCTCAACGAAGGAAAAAAAATAAATAAAACAATTCTATATATACAAAAGCTATTTCTATATAAAAGAAAGTTGTTGTTTCGAACATAAAGAGGAAGCTTTCATACCCTGATTTCGTCTTTGACTTGTTTTTTTTCTTTTCAAACTTTAGGACGGTAGTCAAGTCAAGCCAAGCTAAAAGTAGTGAAAGTGTTGACACCATAAACTGTTTTTATTAAGAGTCAATGAGGATTGTGCCACGTGTTGTCCCAGGTGTACGGGTTAAAGGGATGCGACGTCGTTCTGGCTACAATTCCACGATGTATGAAATTCCTTCATCGTCTCAAGTAGGGGATTAGGACCTCGAAGCCACTGGAAATACCCAGAGGTCTGTCTTCGAATCAGGAAGTACCAGCAGATAATGAAGTAGGTCTGGTCACTCGAGCAGAATTGTTGGCCATGTTAGATAGAAATCACCAGGCCGTAAATGAGTACTTCGATAAACAGATTCAAGAAATGACGACCGATAGATATAAACGAGAAACTGAACGAATATAGGAGTCATGGAGGCGTGACTGTGAAACCATACTTTGGTACAGTTAACAAGGTTGGTACCTATGTTAGCGAAAGGACACATCGAGAGGCTGATAGAGTTATCTTAGATATAAACCAGTCCTTGTCAGCTACAGTGGCACCGATGGCCAAACAAGTGGCCAGAGAAGTCATAGTCACCCAGGAGCCCATAGTTTCTAAGCACAATGAGACTAACCAAGCCTTGGTTGGCGAGATCCAAAGAGTAGCCTCGAATGCAGGCCAGAGATCTGACTTAGAAAGGAATCGAATGACCCTTAGCACTAGGGCACCCCCACAGGACCCTAGGTACCTCTAGCTAATAAATTCCCAAGCCTTAGGGAGAACCCTTTATTCGAAGTCCCTAACCAGAGGGGTAACCCTTTGTTTGAACAAGGGGGGCAGGGTGTCCCATTAGGATATCCAACACAAGTACAGAATAGTGGTTCTCCTCAAACGAATAACTTGAGTCTACCTTCGCCAGAGTAACCCAGTGATTGGACAGAATGCCCAAGTCCCTAAAAATCCTAAAATAGATGCTTCGAATGGCCAAGTGACAGGCAAAAAAAGTCAGGCACAGCACCTCAACGCTTTTAGTAGCGTGGGGAGAGCGGCCGAGCATCAGTTGAAGCAATTGACTAAGTCGCATATATAGATCACGATCGAGCAACTAAACGTGATCGTGGTCAAGCTCGTTCGGCTGAGATCTTTCCTCAATAGGAAAAGGTCGGTCTTGACTTGATGCCGTCCCCAATTCCTATTCTTTTTCAGGAAGTGGACTAAACTCATCTTGAAGTAGTTCTCCTCCCCGGTTAGTTCTATAGGAGTCAGAGCGTAGAAGAATCAACTAAGTCAACAGATTGCGAAGACTAGCCATCCTTCTGATCTTCCTATTCGGGTCTAGCCTCAAAGCTTCCTTTCTCTTTTCCCGTTACACGGACACCTCTTTCATTCCTTTGTGTATCGATCAAAGAGTATATGCTTCACACACCTCATTTAGAAAGAGTTAACGAACAGAACAGTTCATGGGAGACAGAACAGAAAAGAGAAAGGCTTCCTAGTTCTGTGATAAATGACGGAACGGACAGACAGACATCAAAGGAGCTGTGCCAAGTCCGGAAGCACGGCACAAGATAGTGAACAAGTCCTAGGCTTTTGACATCTCAGCCCACTGATCAGAATGGAGCTGGTTCATCTGATTTGTTGAAAGGAAGATTTCCATTTTTCTACGTATTTGATTCAAGTAGGAATTAAATAACAATGACCTCTCGGCTACCGTACCGATCGGGATTGAGCTTCCTCAGATGGAGCTGAAGAGATAAATTCCAGTCAGGGAAAAATTTGTGATCGATCCCGTGCAGAAGAATAAAGAAAAGAACCAACGAGACCCGTGCTGAAAAGGCATAACGGAAACCAGTCCCGCGATCTTTCTCTTTCAAGTTAGCAGATCGGCTCTCCTCAGTGAATTGTAGCCAAATCGATTCTATCTTTGTAGAGCCACTTTTTTTGTATTTGAGATGGACCAGAAAGGTGCCTGCGGGCCTCACACAAGTCTATCCTCGATCAGCTACCTCTTAGCAACGAGATGTGTGATTGGCTTGGCTATGGTTCTGCCTTTCCTTTAATTAGGTTAGAATTGAGACCCTCGGGGTCCTTCCCTTACTTGAGAACAGCAGGGGCGGTCTTTACAATTCTTTCATAACATCTGTTATAAATCAGTCTAAGTTTTATATGGTATGGGATAATAAACAAAATGTTTTTGTCCTTTCTAGGACCTTCATCTAATCATTTCGAATCTTTGATTGAACTGTCCAAATCCGCCACTCACTCCTTGGTTGGTCTTCCATTCTCTTCCCCGAGTTCTATTAATTAGGAATCGTCCTTGATTATCTTTAAGGCTATTCCTTCCCCTCCACATTGCACAGACGAGTTGGCTAGACTCTTCCGAAATTTCGTATAGAAAGAAAAAGAGATTTGTCTTGCTTCTTCACAGGATAGAAAAATGAAAGTGAAAAGGCAAGATCTTAGGAAAAGTCTTTCGACAGAGAAAGTACGATCTGTTCATTAATAGTAGCGGCGTTCCCCCTTGACCTGGCCGGGCTTTAGCGCCCTTCTTTCTTTGTTTGTGTCTCTTTCTTTCTCCCATACTTTCCGTTGGTCAACAACCAACAAAAGCTCTCTATACTTCTTCAATAAAAGTACAGGAAGGACTCTCTTTCTGTCTGGAATCATTCTTTCAAAATAAATCATGCCTCAACTGGATAAATTCACTTATTTTACACAATTCTTCTGGTCATGCCTTTTCCTCTTTACTTTCTATATTCCAATATGCAATGATGGAGATGGAGTAATTGGGATCAGCAGAATTCTAAAACTACGGAATCAACTGCTTTCACACCGGGGGAACAAGATCCGGAACAAGGACCCCAAGAGTTTGGAAGATATCTTGAGAAAAGGTTTTAGCACCGGTGTATCCTATATGTACTCTAGTTTATTCGAAGTATCCCAATGGTGTAAGGCTGTCGACTTATTGG
>JAIWQS010000258.1:70000-87500 GCA_029891385.1 Erythroxylum novogranatense | reverse complement strand
CTTTGATTCGAGTTTGAAAAAGAGACTAGGCTCTTAGCCTTTAGGAATCCATGCCTTAAAAGAGCTCTAGCAGGCCTCTCTGTAGGCATTAAAGGAAAAATTCTTGCTTAGCACAGGACTAACGTAGACTGAAGCCCAAGCCAATTCTTATACTACTTTACCTCTTCCCCCCTCTCTTCTTGTACGGATGTATTATCATAGCCTTTAAGGGTTTAGTCCTTTACATGCGAGCTTAGGTTCACACACTTTTTTTTTTTTCTTTTTTAAGAAATTACAAAGCAAGCTTCAAAAGTGGGTACTAATAGCCTCTAGAGTTTAGAGGGAGCTCACTGCCGAGCGCCTCACTTCGCCAAGAAAAGCACTTCTTACTGGGTGAAGGGCAGGGCCTACGCTCGCTTGTTCCTGCGCGCGAATATCCGGCTTTTTGGTCAGCGGCTATCTGGACCACCATACCTTCTCTATTGCAAGCTACCTAGCAAGCAACCTCTCTTATCAAGAGTAGGTATTGAGGCTTTGGCGACGAAGAAAACTGAGAACTTTTTAGACTAGGCCTTAACGACCAATGGCTAACTTAGATAAAGAGTCCACACTTCGGGCATCCGGTACAGCAGAATGGTAAACTGCTGCAAAGCACACAAAACCAAGCGCCGCACTAAAGCAGCAAAGTAAACTGCACACGTAACCAGCCGACCTACCACTTAGACCTAGTAGTCCGGAAGAGAGCATCACTCCTATTCGGGAGTGGGACCGTTGAGGGCCCTTATGTAGCTATGGGTTCGGAGCAGGAAGCAGGGCACCTTTTTTTGGGTGATAGGACCTCTGAACACGCTCTTTCGACTAGCAACTAGTTCTTGTCTTTTAGGAGGAGCGGGAAGCTTTTTAAGGAAATGAAAGGCAAGACAATTGTCCCATCAACATGTCCAGTCCAGCTTGTCTTCCAGGTTCCTATTCATAATGACTACTACAAGAGTACAACTATAAAGGAGAGCTTTGTAAAAGCGAACTAAAGCCCTATCTATCACATCTCCCACACATGAGGGTTTCCCGAAAGATCTAGTGATTGCTGCAGAACCCTCTAGTAAGAAAGAGGCTAACTCGATAGCTCAACGCGTTTCATTCTTGGTACGAGCATGAAAACACAGGATTAGCAGCCTAATATGTCTCACTTCCATTTTTCTGTGAAAGAATCCAGTCTCAAAGCTAACAGCGGATTCGCCACCATTGGTTCGTTGGACCGTGTGCTATTATTCATCAAAGGATTATCTCTTCCGGGTATCAAAAGAGCTATCTCATTAAGATGTAGTAGCTTGATTCGTTCCAAATCACCGACAGGCAAGACTTTCTATAAAGCATAGACTGGCTGCTTTGTCTAAAGAAGAGACAGGCCTACTATCTAAGACTGGCATGAAACTATTCTATCTTTTTTTTTTTATCCTGAAACAGTTATGTTAGGGCACTCCTTCGAGGAACATATAGATTGTCATCTCCTGGTACGCAGTCCCAGAGACTTCGTAGCCTGGAGTTATAGTACCAATTCCTATTGATCCAATTTCATTTCTAGTCTTTTGCCCTTCAATTGAGAATGCCGGAGAGCTATGAGTAAAGGAAGCAATCTCTCATAGGCCAAAGAGAGCAGGAGTAGATAGCTTCGATGCATTTCCAGTCTTAAGGCAAAGCCCATCAAATAACTTCTGGCTACCTGTGGTAAACATATCCCGTTCCAATTTCTTTCGATGTTGTGCCATTTCTGGGGTAAGGCTAATAAATCTAGTAGCAGTCTCCTTTATAGTTACAGGCTAGTCGTAAGCCCTGCCAGTTCTATCTTCGGGGTAAGCGCATCCAGTGGAATAAAAACCTTGGAGCAACCATTTCCCTTCTCCTGGTCACTTTGAGCTAACTGAAACGCTATTAGAGTTTCACCGTACTCGTATGCTTAAGACAAGTGGATGGAGGGTTTTCCAGTTGAAGGAGATCCGTCCGAACTCCGAACGAAGAATATCATAGGTAGCGCACTGAATCCATATGTGAGTTTCCTGCAATGGAGTTTGAGTTATCTTTGGGTCCAGGCTACTTAGTTCTCTTAAAGCCAGGTCCCTTTGCAGCCGATCCAGCCATTGAGAGTTTTGTTACATCCCCTTTTCCAGCCGTTGAAAGAAGGGTTAGATCCCATCCTTCTGCTTTTGAGCGATAAAGAGTTCCTTGCGAGCCAGCAGTGGGATTGATTATTTTATGCCAGAAAATGTGAGTTCGCAGTTATGCATTTCGAGTTTGATTTCCATCTCTACCATATCTCCTTCCTTAAATGGGTATGGTCCCAGGGTTCGCTTACAGAGAGTGCTGTGAGTCAGTCTGAGATTCTCTTTCTCTTATTCTAGGAGGACCATTTGAATAGGCGCTTTCCCCGTACGCAATAACTATAACTATCGGTACTCCAGTGGTCAATATGTCTAGTGCCAGTTCTATTCCACTCGATCCATTTTGAGTTTGCTTCTAGGCATATATATCCCGTGACCTTGGATGGGGTTCCAAAGGATTCAGTTGTTTTTTTCTGTAGTTTTCTTGGTTCTATCTCACCTGCGCTTTTCTTTCTATTCCTTGGAGCTTGTTCCAATTCTTGATTTTCCAAGGGCGGCGGGCTATAGTTAGGCATATGCCCAAGTAGGGCAGGGATGGAGGAGAAAGAGACTTGACTCGCCCTTCACCCCTCAACCATTCAAAAGAAGCAATAGCAAAGAAAGCAGCAAGAGTGGAGAGAACAAGCTCTTCGGCAACAGCAACTCGAGAAAGCAATTCAGTTTGTGAGGAACCGGCCACTTATTTATATACGTCGCCCTTTGACGATCTGTCTGTCTGTTCAGGCAGGTGCCACGGAAGTGAGTACGGAATCAGAGAAGGGAAAAGGGGGACTGCAACGTCAAAGACTTAGGGACTAAAGGAAATGAGTTCCGAGACTCATCTAAGTTCCCATTGGCCGTTTGAAGCCACGGGATGGGTAAAGTCAGAATAGAAGCTACAAGCAACTGTCCCAATAGGCGCAATGAGTGTTTACACTCGACAATAGGTCTCACTGAACTGGGTCAAAGAACTACCTTCCTGGAGCTACCTCCTTACTTAGATCGTTCGTTCCCCAATTCAAACTCGGATCAGTTGGCAAGTGGATTCCGTGCCCGGGTACGAAACTAGTTGCTATGATTCGATCTCGAAAGAGCGAAATCTAGCCTTTTGGCTTTCTCCTTTTTGGGTCTGGGCTAATTCTTGAAAGCAGCAACTCCTACACCTACCGCTATTTTAACAGAACAACTATCGATTCTCACCCCGAGCTGCCCTGAGAGAAGACGAGAAATTAGGTAACGTAGCAACTAAGACTTCTCCAGGCTTTCTAGCCGATGCAATTGGATTAAAAACCTCGGCAAAGAAGCATATAACTAGCGTTTAGAAAGTGCTTCGAAAGGCTTCATCGATCGAGACTCAAACGATCACATCTATATTGGGGGTAGCTGTGCAACTTGTTGGGAGCAAGCAACCTTTCGCGCAGCTCACACACCACTCCGCTCAAATACACTATCATCATACGAACGCCCGCAAGAGGGCTGCTGGAAAAGAGCAGTTTGAAGCAAGTCAAAGAAGACCATAATAATGGTCAAAATGGAATCACTTTTTGTTTTGCTATTCTATCCAAGACTCTCTCAGTCATAAGTCTAAGTTAAGTGGAATTTCTCAATTCCTTTTCAGTTGTATCTGTTGCAAATTCGAATTTGAGTAACAAATTCTCTTTATTCCGCCGTTCATACCTATTTTATACATTCCATATCCACATATGGAGTTATATACAATTTTTTTATATTCTGTAACCTGTAAACAGAATATAAAAAAATTCCATCATTGTTAGATCAATCCATATAATTGGATGAAGAACGATCCAATAATGTCAATAAATGGGAAATTCAAAATACTGGGTGCGGGAATGTCTACAATACCTGGATTTAATCAGATACAATTTGAAGGATTTTGTAGGTTCATTGATCGGGGTTTAACAGAAGAGCTTTATAAGTTTCCAAAAATGGAAGATACAGATCAAGAAATTGAATTTCAATTATTTGTGGAAACATATCAATTAGTAGAACCGTTGATAAAAGAAAGGGATGCTGTATATGAATCGCGTACCTATTCTTCTGAATTATATGTATCCGCGGGATTCATTTTGAAAACCAGTAGGGATATGCAAGAACAAACAATTTTTATTGGAAACATTCCTCTAATTCATTCCCTGGGAACTTCTATAGTAAACGGAATATAAAGAATTGTGATCAATCCAATTTTGCAAAGCCCCGGGATCTATTACCGGTCAGAATTGGACCATAACGGAATTTCGGTCTATACCGGCACAATAATATCAGATTGGGGGGGAAGAGTAGAATTAGAAATGGATAGAAAAGCAAAGGGCAGAACGAATCTCTCTTATCTTAAGAGATTTCGAGTTGGATGAAAAGATCGCTCCTAAATGAGGCCTTCTTTTTACAATTAAAGAGTTTAGAAAAGCTCTTTTTTAGCGTAGGGGAAGGAGCTCTTACTTCTTAGAAGTAGATGAGCTACCTAGATCTGTGTATGCACGGGTCTCGACAGGACCGTCTCGTATCGTATAGAAAGGATTCCCTGCGAAAGGATAAAAACAAAAGAGCTGCTCCTCTCCGATCTAAGTCCTCTCTCTAGTCAGAAATAGCGTAAATAAATCAGGATGGATCGACAGGCTTTCCCAACCTACTGGTCTCTTCCTGGATTCGGAAGTTATTATAGTGTCCTTTCTCGGGATTGAGGATATCATCCATAGTAAATATACTGAGGGAGAACATAATGCTTGGTACATAATAGTACCAGAGCTTTCTGCTCAAGCAGATCGAGAAATTCATGGCGTGCGTGTTGGCCATTAACAAAGAAAGGCGCTGAGAAGCCCTCACGGATTCGTACCCCCTCTGGGAAATGTTATTTGACACTAAACCTTGAAGGCTGTTAATGATGTTAAGCCTGCGATGCACACGAAGTCGCTCTTCTTCATTCGCAATTCTATTTTTAACTCCAAGCACGTGTTCTTTCTTCATTCTTTCAAGCCTTTCTAACTTCAATAGATTTTCTAAAATTCCAGAAACTGGTTTAGAAGCTAAAAGGGGGACCAAGAGAGGAAATGGCCGTCTCATGACAACTCGCGCCATAGTTACCGATTCTGCACAGAAAGCTAGGTAATGCGCGGACGCGGGATAAAAGAAAGTAGGGTAGGAGCAAAGGAGTGGAGAATCACTCTAAAATGGAGAATACCACGCCCGAACCTGGTTGGCTGAATACTGACTCAGCTCTGTCATTAGTTGAGAAGCGGTGGGAAAGGGGGTGACCCGCCGGCATCCAGAGTGACCTCGCGCGATGAAGAGAAAATTAGAAATGAAATCGCACTGCAGCATAAGTAAGTAGAATGTCATCATTGTCCCTGTACTATAATGGAACCTTCTTGGCTGACACTAAGAAGACAGCCGCCTAAACCAGGAACTGGTTCGTCTCCCGGGCCAATAGATATTATTTCACCAGAAAAATGGAGTTCGTCTAATAAATTCAAAACAAATCGTTGGAATCTTTCACTCGATAAGTACATCCCATTCGCTGAGACTAAAACCTCAGTGGCATACCTACTATACTCGAACTCGGCCTGAGGATACAAGAGAGCTAAGCGTTGATCAAAGTCTAAAAAGGCCAAATTCAAAAGGACATCAGTTAGCAATCCAAAAGGTGGAATATTTGTTTCTAGTACGTCACATATTTCAGATGGCTTTCCAGTCGAATCTAACATTTTAGAATACAGGAAATCCTCTAACAAATCCAGAATCCGTTGATCTGGCACTATATCTCTGAGCTTAATCAAAAGCCGCTCTCGATTTAATGTATGACATGAGCTTTTAAGGTCAATTTGATAAAGAAGTGAGACATGATTTCGAGTACAGACTATTTTCCCGTAATACTCACGAATTAGCATTGTATACCCATACGTATTACCAAAGATAATCATCTTTTTCTGGAAAAGATGATTTAACGTTCGAGCGAGACCTGTTTGCACAAGTCTATCTGCTTGGGTACATACAACTGTATGACAGAACGCAGCTATAGATATGGGTTTCTTTTGTTTAAGTAGGAAACTGATCTCATAAATCTCCCCAATCTCTTCGCTTCTGTAGTACAACTTTAACCGAAGCGGTGACATTTTGTAAGTGCGAGCTAGGATGCGTTCCTTAATATCAGCCACTTTGTTAGGATCCATCGTCCCAAATAAATAATATAAGTCGCTGTATGCTAGTTCTATATCTTCAAGCAACCTTTTTACATAGCAATAATTGTTAGAGTTGTTACTGAAATTCCGAGTTATTAACAATCGTGAACGTGAAAAAGTGAGTTCTTTTGAATAAACTACTTTAATGGCCTTGTTAGGACGGGCCTGCCTAATGTTCGGCACAGTGTGCCTGATTAGTTGGTTTTTCATTTCCCTTTTTTATCTGTGGAGTAAAGATTCAAACTTGGGTTATTTTTCCGGTGTCGGTACCCTGGGTTGTATCCTTTCCGGCTCGTTTCGGCTTAGACTCACTACCCTCTTAGAGCGTTACAAGGAATTTTGGGCCGGCCAAAGAGTTTCAAGTTTGGGTTAAACCATAGGTGAAAGATAGCCTACACAAGCTAGGCCTAAAACAAGGCCCCATATAGATTCAGCTTAGGGGTTTATGAGAGATTGATTTTTGGACCTAAGCTAAACTTATAAGATTGAACCTAAACCAAAGACTATAGACTGAATTAGGAGAGCAGAGGTTTTTTCCAAGACCAGGAAAGCAAGCTATATCGAAGCCCAATGCCAAGCAAAGCCCTAGACTACAAGTGAAGAAATTGGATTCAACTAAGCCCTTAACCCAACATGAGGTGGAGCCTTAACCCGACACAAGATGGGACCCTATTAGGATAGTGGGCTTAGTCAGCCCAACATAGGTTGTCAACCAAAAAGGAGAAGTTCCCGTGATTGTTGGTTTATGGATATCCTACCCTAAGACGAGAGGATTGGGCTTAGAACAAGCAAGACCCATCGGTGGATAAGATCACATCTTCATGACAAGAGGTGTACACGTTAGGCCTCACTCAAGGTAATGGGCCAAACCTAACGAGTCCAAACAAATTGGATCTTATTGTATGACAAAACCACAGATTGGGCTTATCTGGAGGTATAGTAGTTCAAGAAGCAAGCTCGAAGCGAGCGGAATACAAAAAAAGAGGTAATTAATCTTATTTATTCTGTTGGCACATAAATTGAAACTATCTGTGTCGTCTAACCGGAATGGAATTGATTCTGATCAGCATGCTTGGACGAAGTCCAGCTTGAGAGTACAGATGCCACCGCTTTCGTTTACCCTTTTTCCTCTTCTTCCTTGTTCTAGAAAGTTTTGTTTGCCTAATATCAGACTATTTCAGAGGAATACTTGGACTAGCTCCTTCGGTTTGATTTGATTCCACTTGTTGTTTGTCCAACTCGTATCTAAATTTACACAGTAGTGTGATGAGACAGAGATGAGAAAACTAATACGGTAATGGTATCTGAAATCGCTGATCCAGACACGGCACACAGGGCTTTCCGGATCCATGTTCGAGTAGTCGGCATTCAATAGAGACAAGTTGAGTAGGGATCAAAACCAAGGTTGATTTTTCCACCTTGGGGAAGCTTTCCAGCATATGGGTTTGGCTCTTACTGATGAAGACATGGAACCAATGAGCACGGAAACTCCACTTCCAGGATTGAGTTAGAATGTAGTTAGGGGGCAGCAACCTGTGCAATCCATCCGGCTATCGCAGACCAACCTCCGGATCGGACAAAGGAAAGAAAAAGCGGACAGAGAAGAGAACTTTCGTTTCACTTTACTTGAGTCAGTCCCTGGGATTGATCAATCAGTAGTGGAATCAAATCAGGTTACCTCATCGATCGAGTGCCCTGTCTTCTCTCCTTTATCTCAACTGATCGATCGCTTCTTTCTTTCAATTATTCTTTGTTTGGTACACGAGTGGAACATCAAATACGAGAATGGGACTCATGGAGCTAATCTCGCTCTTTCATCAAAGCCCAGACATTTTGATTATTTATCTCGTGAAAGCACTCATGGAAGTCTTTCTGGTACCTTTTTGGTTGGTTTCGATCTGCCTCTTCACTTAGCGCGCTAGGAACAGAGCGAAAATGGTAGTAAACCCTTTCCGGATCACTTGAACAAGAAACTCTATCCCAATAGTGATTCTTGCCCCACCTTCTCTTCTTTCATTACCCCCAACTTGTTACGATTTCTATTTCTCTTCTCCCTAGATCTCGATTTATAGGGTTTTAACAAATCGGGTTACGATTGGGGCCTCGGTTGGTTGGGGCTTTAGAAAGCATACTGTGCCCATCCGCTGTTAAAATCAGTTTGACCAGCGTGGAAAACATATATATGTTCAAAGAGTATGATGGGCCCAACCCTAAGTATCGCAGGGCCCGAGCTTTAGACCTTGAACTTCCCGTTGATGAGTATATTGGTGATTTGGGGGAAGAATCTATCAGTGCCTGCCATCTGAATCTTACTAAAATCAATTCATAGCTATCTTCCGCGGACAGGAGATACTAGATCGTAGACTATCTCTCAGCAAAAGAAAAGCCTTCCTAAAGCACGCGAAGAAAGCCCGCATCCCCACTCCCTCCTCCCAGACCCGGAGGAGTGGCCTCTCCTTCTAAAAGAAAGGCTACGTTCGATTCTGACAAATTGATTTTTAATAAAAGTGAAAGTGGGGCTACTTCCCAGCCCTACCTTAATGCAAAAATCGACCAATCAAAGCTATTGCCTCTCGGCGCATTAAAAAAGGGGGAGGACCACGAACAAAGAATAGAAAGAAGATGCACCACGACTAACTATTCTTAGCAGCTCTAAACGCTACTACCGAATGCGCGGCCAACAATGTCACAGCGGCAACCCACACAGCAATGGCACGGGCAGAACGCTCCTCTCCCGTCCGGTCGAGTCCGCTTCGCTCCTCCGGCAGCACAATCAGGTCCCCCGGCTCGGGGCTTTTTGCCGAGCCCTCTAATGCAACTAAACCCTTGCTGCTTTCCCCGAGTACGCGTGGGGGAGTCGTGAAAATATCAGGGGACCCCTACCCTATTAAAGCTTTTGTTAGCTTTACAGCCTTCATCCCACGACCGCGGGTTAGGGGATTGCACATGAAATGTCGCTCCAGCCTGATTTGATGTTTCCAAAACCCCCAACTTTGCTGACCCACGGGGGGCGTTGAGAAAGTCTGCCGCTGAGGCTTATTATAAACAAAAAGGGGGAGGCCAGCAAAGACCCTGTGCCGGTTGTGCGAAGGCAGCAGATCGGGATCGAAGAGCAGTTGTTTAGCAGAGGTATGAGCCCAACATCCCATTATCTTCCTTTTCGGAGAAAAGCATCCGATCCTTTATTGGAAAGACCTCACTAATCAATCATCTAGCTAACTGAACCAGATAAATTTCCGGGACACGAACTCCTTAACATTAAACTCAGCGAAATCAAGATCTTATAGGGTGACCTATCTCTATTAGACTTGGCTCTGAATGGCAAACGAACAAATCTCCCCTGACCTCCAGACTCTCTCTCTCCCAAAATCAGACCCCTCCACCGATACTTAAGACACCACCTGTATAGTCTAAGCTGAAATTAAATGATCACAACTAGACCACTCTGCTCAAATAGACTCTCATCATAGGAAGGCGAGCAAGCCAGTACAGATACCTCCGATTTCAGAGCTGGCACCGGAGAAAGCAGCCAAGCAGCAAGGGCAGTGAGCAAGCAAGCGGTAGCCAAGGATAGGATTTTGAAGCGGTAAGTTGCGGGGCAGCAAGTACAATTATCAACGAAAGAAAAATATGCAGCTTTAAAGCTGTGGTCTTTGCTTTTTCAACGTTCTTTGATTCTATAAGCTCTATTGAATTTCTCAGGGTTGTATTATTATAGCTAGAACGTCACTATAGAATTGACTTCCATTCCATCCCTGAACCGAAAACACTGATAAGGATAGCATTTCGTCGCCGCTAATGGGAGAGAGTTTTGCTCGTGCAAAATGGCTTAGTAACCTTGCCCCTTTTTGCCTTGCGACTTGCCTCTTTTGTAGCATCTATTAAGTCAACATGCCTGTAAACAGCCGATTCTCTATCTACTGATCGGGGATCTCTTTTGTGCTTTGTTAACGGAATAAAACACAAAAGATCCCCCGTACTGAAGTAACATTCCCGTCTTGCTTGATTCGAGTGCTAGCTTTCTTCAGTAGGTCCAGTTCTTGGGCTACCGGTGACCGGCCAGTAGGCACTCTTTGGGCGGAGCTTTCGGAGTAGAAAAGGAAGGGTGTCTAAGTCAAGCCCATCTAAGTCAGAGCAGAACATGATTATTCTTAAAACTTCAAAGCTTGGGCTTTCAGATTGCCTGCTTTGAACATCATTAGATCATCGGCAGATGAGTGAGGTTCACACTTAGGATGATAGGGCAAGAAGGCCTTCAGCAGCAGCTTCACCATCATATCAAAATATCCTAACCTTAAAAAAAAAGAGTTTTTGCTTTTTTCTTACCCTTTTTCATACGCGAACTCGGGAGTCGAACCCGAATCTTCTATTCCGCATTCGCCCCCGCCCTCCCTCCAATCCATTTCTTTATCCTCTATTACACTTTCCTTACTAACTCAAAACCTACTTTAACCTCCAAATAAAAAAAAAGAATTGGTTTAAAATAGCGCTCAAAAAGTCGAGAAACTGTCATATATTTGAGTGAGAAAAGAAAGATTATTAGGGTCATGCGCTACCAATCGTTCTAATAAATCCGAGGGGCGTGTCCCACGGGGGAGCGGAATCCCCTGTTGTTGAAAGATGGGGTCCAAAAATCTATCTGAAATCTGTTCTTTAAGTGTATCGGCAACACTTTCGTCAACCTTTTCTCTATAATTGTCCAATGTCAAATTGCGCAGACGCGCTACTCTCCATATTGCTAGAATACACACTGCGAAAATCGATTTTCTCAATGAGTTGAATTAAATAGTTAATCACTTTGTCGGGAAGATTGTTGTTCATGGTTCTATATTATGACAACTCTTGTCCCCCCACCCGAACCATTCTTAAGACCACCAAGCCCTCTCGAATGAGTTCTACTATCGAAGCTTTCAACGTACACCCGGGGACAAATCTTTCACTCACTGAGCAGTGAAAACCTGTGACTAGATCGTCCTGAAGACGGATGCGACGGGAAGAAGTGGCATTTGGAAGTGTTGCTGACTTAACATTTAGGTTTCGGCATAACAAAGCTTGCACTGTCTTTTCGCACTTAGGCGAACAGCGTGCCATTGGTAATGATTCGACTACGGTGCCACAAATTCGCAAGCTGATCCTAAGTAATCGTTGTTGTTCATTGGATTCCGGAGGAACTACTTCGTTAGGATTGGGGAATTGCTGCGATTCTTCCTGAATAGCCTTCCTTCTCCCGTCGAGAGTCACTTTGAAAGTCTTACCTAAACTCTTCCGACTGAATATGATAAAGCCTATAAAACAACGAGCTACTATCATTTCTTCATTATAGATTGAGATCTTCTTCGAACTTAATGCACAAATAGATAGAATAGCAGCAAATAACATCTTTCTAGCCTGCATATTCGTGGAACTCCATCTCATTTAGAAAGCTTATCTCTATCTTTCAGCAACTGAACGGGAAGTTGTTTAGGAAAGGACTTTGGAATCGGATGCGCTCGCCCAGCGAGAAAGGCCCTGACCCTGCCAACCGAGTCAAAATAAAAAAGAAAGAAGAGATCTTCGTATTTTGGTAATTATCTAGGAGTCATGTTTAACCTTGGATGCTATTAATAAATTCTACAGCAATAGTCCCTCGGACTCGGAAAGTAATAACGAAAATGGCTAACCCAATAGCGGATTCCGCAGCTGCCACCGTTGGAACCAATGAAGCAAATAATTGACCCATCATATCATCCGAAGAAACGGAAAATACCAAAAAGTTCAAATTCACAGCTAATAACATTGATTCAATTGGCATTGACATAATAGGAATATTTCGTCTATTAAGGAGGATTCCCCGAATACCTAAAATAGAGATGATCATAGAAAATGTGAAATATTTGATAGGATCCATTTCGGGAACGTGGAATGGTTGAGAAATTCAAATGTTAACACTTCAGTACGTCAGGAATGCTATGTCATTTATAACCCCGGCGTATTTCGGATGCTTGAAGGCCCCGCTCACCCGAAGTGATTTAGAAAGATGATTCTTTATCGATGGTGATCGGTCATGGTATCCATAGCCTGACTTCTTTTTCTTTCAATTCTAAGAAAGAGAAATCCCGAAAAATCCGTCAATAAATGACGAACCCCATTATATAGATGATAGGACAGGGCTAAGGCAGTCATCTCGACGGAGATTAGGGTGAGCTTTGATGAATAAAAGAAGAATTGGTAGAAATTATCATAGGTGAAGCAAAGCAAACCTATTTTCAGACAAAGAAGATAAAAAAACAAAACTATAGTGGCTAGGAAAGCCCCGGAGATTCTATGGGAAATTGGAAACGTCGAAGTCAGCTGTGGCTTATAAATAGGAAGATGAGGAGATAAGGGGCGAAGGATATTTTTTCTTTTTCTATTATTAATTAGATTACGACGTCTGATTAGATCATTACATAGGACATCCGAAAGTTTATTTAAAAATTCTTTCTTTTCTTCATTCATTTTTTTTTTTTTTAGTTCTCTTTTTATATTATTTTTTCGATTTTTGACTTCTTGATTCTCTAATTGTTGATTCTCCGAAACCGGAAATTTCATTTGCTTTGCTTTCGTCTTTGACAGCTCTGCTCTCCAACAAAAATGAGTAAAGACTTGTCGGAAATCGCCGGTTGGGTTGGTCAAACCAAGAAAGGCATGGGAGTCTTTGGGCATTGCTTGAGCTAAGTCAAGCTTTTTCTAAGTTAAGTAAAGTAAAGACTGGTTACCTAGCAAGAAAACGGATGCGCGTTAGCGAACGGCTTTCTTAAGTTCAATCCGTTGCTTGTTCCCTAACTGCACACTTTCTATATCTATATGGATTGTGAACAGTGACAGAACAGTTGGTGTGCTTTCTTTCTTGTCAGCCGCCTCCTCTTCTCTTGTCCTTTGATGAAGAGGAACGGATCTGATGACAATGCGGATAGAAACGGAAAGACTGAAATTACACCAACCATATTTTAAGCAATTTCTATCAATTGATTTTCGACTTCCTTGATCGAAATGTAAAAGAGGTGAACCAGGTTCGACTACTGTCAGGCTATATTTCACGGTGGATAGAATGAGGGGGACTATTGATCGAAAGATGTTGGAATGCACGGGACAGGATAAACTCCTCTGAATGGCAAGCTTGAGTTTGACCCTGTTGGTTAGCCAGTCCCACAGACAGAAAGAAACTGAGAGAAAAGTAGATTCGGGCGAGCAATTTCGAGACTATGAGCTCTTCCTATGACTACGAGCAGTAGCAGTAGTTGTGGCCAAGACACGAGCAAGAGAATAGCTATTCTTTCGCACCTTCTGAACTGGACACCTTTCTGACATCAAGGCAAACTCCAACTACCGGAAACAGCCGTTACATTAGCTCGAACATTCGAGTCAGAGATTCAAAGGACCGCCCTTCAGCTATCAGAGTCTCGCCCTCCCTTAAAGAAATTCAATTGAGTCAGTGACCCCGTCCCCTATTAGAGAGGAAGAGTTCCGTTGTGTCTATTCAACTCAAAGAACTTGACTTTCACTTCTAGTTTGATTAGCATAAAGTGCCAGCTAGGCCAGCCATTAGTTCCACTGCTTTCCAAAGAAGTGAAGTAGCGAACCCTCCCTCTGAATGAACAGAAGCGGAATGCAACTCAAACAAAGTTCTAGGATCGGATCGAGCAATGAGGTCCCACGATGAATGAAAATGAGCTGAAACGGAGCAAAAGGGAAAGCCCGCGGGAAGCAAAGTAGCAGCTCAACCAAACCACTATTCATTCAAAGGAGCGGTAGCCCCTAGACATGAGCTCAAGGCCATAGCAAGAAGCGTTCCGGCTATTAACTACGATCAGTATTTACTAGTCAGCAACGGAATCAGAGGCGCCAACCATTAGTTCCACTGCTTTCCCAAGAAGGATAGGAGATGGATCAGACTCTTCAGCGGCAAAGAATGCGATCAAAGGACCCTATTCAGACTACTAGCCGTAGCTCTGGTTGTGGCCAAGAAGCAGGCAGGGAAAGAGCTGTCCTTCTTTAAAGATTTAAAGGAATTTATTCAGGGAGATAACCTCTATTCCATGAATCAATAAAGCAAACTAAAAGTCTGGCTGTGCGAGAGGCCAATATGACTCTCTCTTTGAACAACTGCTCAGGCAGGAACCAAAAAACCCAGCAGTTGAGTACCGAGAAGAGGCTATCCGGGCGAAGGTCTTCTTTCGACGCATTCTGAACCTGAAGACTGAATGCCCGGTATGACATCCAGTAGAAGCTCAGGGACGGATTGAACAGCTGCTGTTAGGGAAGCTAAGGATCTCTATCATTGGTTCATCAGAAGCCATCAAGCACGAAAGCAGCTGGAACGGAACAAAGAAAGAAAGTCTTAGGCGCTGAATGAAGGGCTTATCGGATTAGGGTTAAAGGATAGGGCAATAGCCCTTACAACAAGAAGAACATAGGCGTATGGGCCTACAACCCCAAACCCAAAAGAGGATTCCCGCACTCTACTTACCGACTGAACGAACTCCGGCAAAAGGAAATGTCCCTGATATCCATAAAGGTTAAGGGGATGGGACTACTACTGCAAAAGCATAAGCTCGCTCTACGACTTCGAAGGCTGGAAGAAAAAAAACGAAATCCACACCCGGAAAAAGAGTAACTCGCTTTGGACTATTATATATACGGAATTTTCCATAGGCCACGCGAAAAAGAAATCGACTTTACTCCTGACACAGGCACGGGAAAAAGAGCACCATCAACTGAAGAACGAATCGAAGGCTTCGAAGGCTACAAAGAGAAGACCGAATGCAAGACGGAGGGAGTGAGTCAAAGGATGAACCCACCTAGTATAGAAGACTCCAAGGCTTAGAACAAGAAGACATACCGGAATCCGAAGACAGGGGCATACCCATAAACGACCTCAGACCCTGACTCTACTCTCATTCTCAAGGACAAAGGCAATTCATTCGCCTAGCTACAATCCCTACCTTTTGGTTGGACCGCTAAAGGCGCTTACAAGAATGGAAGTTTCTGATTTCAGATTCAAGTAGAAAGCATATACGTCGGCTTCATACCCTCCATTTGGAGCTTAACTTGAAGCTTGAGACGCGCACACAGACGACTAGAAAGATCAGGGAAAGGGCAGGAACTGCAATCACTGAAAGAAGGGAAATGAATTTCTTCGGGGTTTCTTAAGGATAAAGGAAGAGTGTTCCAGCGGATGGAACACCTTAAAAGCGGGATGCCAGTGGGTATAGACCAGGCATGAATAGAAAGTGAAAAAGCAAGACCGGGAGCAACTTCAATAAGCAAACAAAGAGAAGGAATTGATGCGGTAGAGAACGAAAGCAAAAGACAAGACTCATAACTTAGAATAGACCGAAGGAAAATAGCAAAGTCGGAAAATATGAGTATAAGAGCGCCGTGGGCAACACTGACTATGTTGATATGGATCAATTTCCAATAATAAAAGCGCCCGATATAAACATTTATAAAAAGGATAATAAAGGACGTACCGGCCGTGGATGAAGGGAAAAATGTAGCCACAGATTCGAGACAAGGTTCTTTGATACTATCCTTATTTACTAAATAGATTATGATTTTATAGAAGGAGTCACCTCGACTTCGACTGACGGATATGCCTGCCCTACCACTCCGTGGGTTGAAAGTTCCCCACCGAACCCTATTTACGTCACTCGAAAGAGTTTGATTCTCCGCCTCAACAGAAATATTCTCAGATTCCAACCTTTTATCATAAGATTCAGATGTCGATCATCTTTCGAACGTTGTGTCAGCAGCTTCATCTTCGGCTGATGGTGTGGAAAGAACCCTTGCCCCTGTGACTTATGCCCAGTGTTCCCCTACTCTAGCTACTGGTCAAGTGACTCAGCTCCATTCCTGGCTTTCGGCTTGAAGTTCAGTGTCCTTTACTAATAAGAGAAACTCCTTTTCTCAGGTGATTCCCCGGTTGAGGCCCATTCCCACAAATCCTGATTGATCCTTCTCTTTCTCTGCCTGTCGGTCTTGCAGCCGATATTGCAGCTGTTCTCTTGTCTGATTCTTTTCCATATTCTGTGGAAAACAGGGATTCCACTCTGGAGATAGTTCAGTAAGTAGATTCCCCGATTGATAGTCGTTCAAGTCAAGCTTCTTCCCTCCTCAACCACTTGTTGTACTGCCTTTGGCGAATAATATAGGGTGAGCTCCTCAGTCAATGGGAAGAATCGAATCCCCTGATCTTTGTTTAATGGCATATCCCGGATCGAAGGAAGGACATTCAACCTGCTCCGTCTCCTTATTCCGTTTCTGTTGAGCTGGTTCCCGCCTCTCCCTATTCGTTTAGTCGATCTGGAGATGTCTCCCCCTCAGCTACTTATTTGAAGATCTGTTTGAAACTCCGAGACTTTGATGAAAGAGAAGAGGTTTATGCTAACACGCCTAGAAAGAATACTTAGCTTTCAGTGAACTTCTTTTGTATGGGTATCGGACAAAGAAAGTCGATAAAGCCTGCTTTCAGACAGAGATCCGGGATTCCCACTCATTAGTGAAGTAGATGCCTTAGTTCCACAGTGAAACTCCGAGAAGAGAGTAGAGTTGAGTTTACTTCAAGCTGGGGAAGGCATAGAACTACTATAAATAAAGAAGGGAGGGGAAGGCTTTCCTCGGATTCTGATCATGTCTAGAGAAGTTGCCTCGAGCTGAAGTTATTCCAAATCGCTTTTTAATAACTTTTGAAAACGAAGGTAGACCGCTTCGGAATCGCACTGGTTTTTTATAGCAACGATCATATCATCCGCATATCGTAGATAGCATAGGTTATCCTCTTGATTCATAAGTGTCTGAATCTTAAGATCAAGTTGGTGAATAAAGTCAAGATATTCATTAGAATCGGAGAGAGGGGACACCCCTGCGGTATACCTCTTTTTGTCTGATATTTGATATTGGAGTTTGTAGGAAAGATTCTAAAAGCTTAGGATTGAGACTACGATCCCCAGTCTCGATACCTTTCCCAGGGCTCTTTTTATTGCTTCTCTTAAAAAGATAAGCAGAGAGAACAACCGCTTCGGATGAAGTCTACATAGTGCTTTGCCCCACCACTAATAGTTCCGTTCCTCAACAATAAAGCCATTTTCATACTGAAAGAAAAGAGATTGTTCCCAGGCTGAGTGAGCCTATTCGACCTACCTACCTCATAGAAAAGGGGATTTGCCCCACTAG
>JAIWQS010000258.1:65000-67500 GCA_029891385.1 Erythroxylum novogranatense | reverse complement strand
ACACTCTCGTGTCATACGGCTCCGTCCCGGAATCAGGACCTCCCCTTTCCTTTGACCAACGGGTCCTCGAACCAAAGATCAGTCCAATAATACCACTCACTGGTAAATAGCGCAAGACTTCTTCGTGAATCTCCGCTATTTGAATATGGAACATCATAACAACGAATGAATGAAATGGCTATAGCTCCTATATGAACTACTGGGAAGATCATAGCGGAGAAGTCGAGACCTAACAAAATCAGTAAACCTGAAGAAAGAGACTGAATAAGAGACCATTTGAGCTGCCGATCGGAATACGGCAAAGAAAATCATTCTAAAAACGATTTTAGTCATCCTCTCGGTAATACTGTTCAAAGAACAGATCTATTAGACTTTTCGCTTTTTGATAATTCTTTAGGAATTTTGCCAGATCCATTATTTCACTATCTGTCTTCGTGTCGATGTCGAGAATAGAAATTGCCAAATTTTCTGCAAAATATTGAGGATCCTCCTCTAACGCAAAGGATATTTCTCGGAAATCACTTGGGAAGCACAGTGTTTTTTTATATGGCGGGTCAGTTCGGACACGAGTTTCCTCTTCCCCTGATGTGGGTCGAGATGAGGATGAGAGGATCCCGGATGGCCTTCCTGATGTGCCTCTTGCGAGGACCCGGAAGGATAGTGATTCGAGTCCGGGCGATCCCCATCCCCCTCGCTTTGCGCACCCGGAATGAGCCCCAAACCGGAATTTTCTGGTGGCTCGGGAGGGTGGACCCCATTCATGTCTGCCCCACCACCCCAATTCGGAAGGAATTGGGCCACTGCGCGGGACAGATCATCCATAAACAAATTAAATAAGTCGGGCAACGAATGAAAGAGTGCGAACGAGGCCTTTGCAAAAATAAGACCGAAAACCAGAAACACGTGCAGTTGTAACCCCATCGGCATCCTTCGAACCAGGAAAAGCTCGCTAAAGAAAATCAAGCGACTAGCAAAATGAAATTCCAAGACTGAAACAAACTTTACAAACACAAAAAATGGGTGCTCAAAAAATCGAATCAGTATGCGTATCTTTGTGGTCGTTACTTTTGGTGGTCTTTCTTTTTTGCTGACTCCTCTTCCTCTTCTATTGATCAAAAAACTTCCAGCGGAGCAAGGCTCAACAAAACGGAAAGTCTCATGGTACGTCGTCCTAGCCTGAAAGCACAACCTCAAGAGCTTGGACTCAGTTCTAGCTATTTCTGCCTCTTCTATTGATCAAAAAACTTCCAGCGGAGAAATCAATTCAATAGATTGACTTCGAAAGATATGGGCTTCTTTGGGCGTAAAAGTTGTTCTCTTATCTTAAGATATTTCGAGTTGGATGAAAAGATCGCTCCTAAATGAGGCCTTCTTTTTACAATTAAAGAGTTTAGAAAAGCTCTTTTTTAGCGTAGGGGAAGGAGCTCTTACTTCTTAGAAGTAGATGAGCTACCTAGATCTGTGTATGCACGGGTCTCGATGCCTCTTGTTCCTGTTTAGTCCCCTTCGTTTCGGAAGTTGTTTCTATTTCTACATCGGTTTCTTACTCGTGCAAAGGCACTTTTTCTTGGCAACTTGGACAACTTATAACGATGTTTGTCGAGCGGAAGATCAGGATTTTACAAAATTGGAAGGCTTTCGTCTCCTAATTCTTTCCATTCTACCTCCGAATAATCTAAAATAATTCGCAAATCCAGATCAAAAACACTTCTCGGATAGCACCGGCTCCAGTAGAAATTTATCGATTGATAAATGTATCGAAGCCTTGGGTAGTCAAAAAAAGTGGAATACTGTATTTCCAGGATTGAATTTCATATTCAAATGAACCTCGTAATCGTAAGAAAGTTGGTTTTTTCGCTATAGGCCTAGCAAAAGCAAAATTTTGATAGACTCCTATAGTCTAGGATCTCCCCCCTTCCAAATCGGACGTGAGAATTTCCCCTCATCTGGCTCAAGTAGTTACACCAAATAAAGGAAGGGACTCCCACTTTCAAAATCGATAACCCTCCCCAAAAAAGCCACTCCTTACTCAAGTTCCCAATGAAGACCAAACAACATTTCATTGGTTCAGTCTTTTTTTTTAGAATTTCTGAATGATTTATTCAATTCTCACAATTACGCCCTAAATGAAATGTTCAATTCTTGAGTAGTCTACTTCCCTTCTAATGATGAATTCGTAGTACCTTGGAATGAATAAGGGATTGACTTGTCTATGTCTCCTTGCATTCGATCTTTTAGGTCCCGAATTCACCTCGACGGTTATGCCACGTTACTATTATAAATATAAAAAAATAGAAATATAAATATAAAAAAAAAATAGAAAACCTATATGCGATATATAGACTCCTGCAACCATGACATTTTTGCTTACTTGACAAAATTTCTTTCTAAAAGTAAAAGAAAGGGAATAATTTATTCCACAAAATCAGTCTGTTTTCACGAGGTATAACTAGAAATTCCTATTTATTTGTTACTGACTCGACCATAGACCAATTCCACT
>JAIWQS010000258.1:15000-62500 GCA_029891385.1 Erythroxylum novogranatense | reverse complement strand
AGATGAAACTTTGAACTTTAAACACAAACACAGAGCCTTTCTGGCAACTGTTCACTCCTATCATGAACTCCCTACCTGAAAAGGGCCGAATCCGCCTTGCTGGCAGCAGGCAATGGCTTAAAAACTGGAAGCACTACAGCAGAATCAGACATGGGACTTAGTTCCTCTTTTTTCAGGAATGAAGTAACTGGTTCGATAGGACCAGGAGCTCTACGAGCCGGTAACCTGCTCGCTCTAAGATGTTTCGTCGAAAAGGGTGGATGTGAAGGCTCTGAGTTCTTGCTATCCTCCCAAGTCAGTTAGTGGATCCAGAAAGCTCTTGAAGAAAAGAAAGAGACCAAGCAGGAGAAGCAGATACGGGAACAGGAGCAGCTACAGTTGCTTTAGCGCTAGGATCCAACTCGAATGTGTTAAGCATTTAATGGTTCACTCCCTTAATACGTAAAGATCTCATCCCCCGATTTGGGGAATTTTCTTAAAAATATTATAAAACTTTTGAATTAAATGTCTTTTTACCAGTGTAAGAGGGAATAATTTGAGTCAACAGCAGCCGAAAAATGCCGTAGGGCTCGTGTTTGTGGCCATAGAATTGGTTTTCGAGGCTGACTTTAACCTGAGAGTTCCCTGATTGCCAGATTTCAAACCTTTCCCCGGTTATACTTCTCATAAAGCTAAGCGAAATTCTTCTAGGTAAAACCGCTCTTTCTCACCTTTGCAGCTGGGCTTCTTCCAGGATCAGACTGAATTTCGCCAAATCATCACGAACCTTAGTTCCAGCAAAGAATGAGCTACCCGAAGAGGAAGAACGATGGGTTGGCGCGGTTACCTGAAGACTTTTGATTACGAGGATCTAATGCCCGATGAAAAGCAATTCAATCCCGAGAAAAGTGTTCTTTCTATACGATAACTTTCATCCACGCATTTCCTTATCCGAGGAGGCTTCGGAAATAGAAGCTAGCAGAGATCTTGTCACTTAAATTAAAGGGCGAAGTCGCTTCAGCGAGTCTAAAGGTCAAAGAGTGATCTTTGAACGCTACTACGCATCCTTACTAAGACTCTCTTTTGTAAGGTAGGTTTGGGTATAACAGGACTTGAACCTGCGACCATTAGGTTAAGAGCCCAATGCTCTACCAACTGAGCTATACACCCCATAAATATGTAGTAGTAAATAGAAAGAAGGATTGGTGCAGAAAAGACGCAGCCATTCCAGGTTTTGACAAACATACAAGGGGAGTCAGAAACTGGAATTTCTGCTATAGCAGATGCCCCCTATCCAGAGACAGGAAATAGGTCTAAAAGAAAAGGGGTTTAGTCGACCAAGACTGAATAGCACCCTAAAGAGGGCCAGAACGTGGATCACTTACGGTATCTTAGATACCGATTTTGGAACCGAGCCACTTTTTCCCGAAATGCGGGTTTTTCCCCAGTGTAAGCGGGAAGTTGTAGCCTTTCTGGGCCTTTCCCGGTGAAGAAGAAAGAGGCGCTCTTTGAGCCCTTTCCTTCGAAGCGAGGTCAAGCCTCCTCTTCATCTCCCTACCGGTTGAGCCCTTTCATCTCCTCTTCCTTCTGTCGAGTTAGTTCCTCTATCTCTCGAACCCAGAGAGAAAGAAGGGGATGCTCACAGCCTTCTGATTGAATTATTCCCTCACCGCGGATTTCAAAACCTTTTAGTCAAGCTTCCACTCCGATCCTTCCATTGAATGCTTTCTGTCACTCCTTGCCTTAAGCCCAGATCTGTGCTCGGCTTGATGCCATTTCCTCTGGCCCGTAAAGCCATCTCTGCCGCCTTTCCCTACCAGAGTTTCATCCTCTGACCGGAACATCCTCTGCGAGAAGAAGCCGATCCGAGAATCCCATTAAACCTGATCCCGATTCCCTTTCTGCGATCTGTCGATACCCTTACCCTAACTTCGAAGAAAAGCTGCTACTCTCTCCCTTCTGAGTCGAGTAACTGAGCACCTTCCCGCCTCTAAAGAAGAAGGAGATCCGGCTCTTGCCATCTCGTTATTCTCCGGCCAATAGAACTAGTACCTATGAACTTCCTTCGCCCGTATCCTAATGAGTCAAGCATCTCCCCTCAACCTCTCTTATAGCGTTCGTGCCTGGCTGACCTCTTCATACCCAGGAGCTCCCAACTAGGAAGGTGGATTCTTAAGTCATATTTAGGTTTCAGGAAAGGAAGGAGTAAGCTCGGAACCGGGCAGTTGATATCGAAATCAAGTTGTTCAGAGTTAGATATGCTATGGGATATAGATGAGAAATGCACTTCTTTTCTCTTTGGTCCCCCCACCTTTCCCTCTCTGCGACAACAAAGAAAATGTAGAACGAACAGCTCTTCCGCTAGTATAGCTTCCCTCCTCCAAGGGTAGCAGAAAAATACAATCTGGTGGTAGCACGAAGAACGATGCTAGTTGGTTCGGTGAGAAGCTTGAGTAGCTAGTGTTCATCTTTACGAATACAGAATTGAGCTAACTTGGGATTTTGTCTCACTTAAAAGGGTTCTGGACTGGCGAGTGAGATGGGCAGCCTAACTGCCAGACAAACCAGCCATGAGTTCTAGCACGCTACGAGCACCGAGAGTTCTGCCAGCCACTGGATATAGATGAATTTGAATCAGCGGCTAGACCCCTTCGGATTCCCCTCAAGGAAGGTATTCATGATCTCATTATCGAATCGGGGAAGCTGTCAGTCAGCGGAGCCCCATTGATTCTTGATTCAATTAGTTTTTTTCTCACTCTACTAACCTTTAGTGGGAATGAAACCCATGGTTTTCAAGATCGAAAATCTATCTCTTTCTCGCAGCTCGTGCTTTAAAGTGAACGAATGGAACTATGACCATAGGAATGATTGTTGACTAGACTTATATTATACGATATTACCTCTTCTTCCTATATGCTTTAATAGATAGAATATCCCAGCTAGAATAGCAATTGGATATAGGAGAGACTAGGAAATGATTGGCCTTAGCGAATCTGTTGCAATAGTCGAAAATTCAGCTAGAGTAGCTAAATAGAGCTAGACGACTGTACTTGCTTGAGCTAAGTCATCTCCTTATCCTTATTCTTGTAGGTTCTCGAAGGCCTGTCTGCAATGAGTGATTGAAGTGCTGCTCGGGTTGAAGCCGCTAAAGCTAAGCAAGGTCTTTCCGAGACCGAAGTCTGGAGCCAAAAGCGCATCCCGAGGAAGCTTCTTTGATACACACAGTCTAGCCCATGCTAGCCAATGAATGATTGTCGCTACTATTACTATATAATATAAAGAATTTTCTGACACTTTCATATAGTTAAGAGAGCCCTTTGCCATTCCCGGTTGAGGCGAAGAGTTGGGATTGGTGATCGACTACCTCTCCTTTATGTGCAGCCTCTTCTCAAGCAGCCTATTCTATACCATGAGTCAATCTTAAACCCCTAGGGATGTTGGACGTTAGCTCAGTAGCTCCTAGAACAGCCTTAAATATGAAATGTTAACTACCCTTGGATCAGCGGCTACTTCACTCTTCAACTCGGGATGAAATCAGCAACATCAATACCTTAGTTAGTCAGAAACGGGGACTTAGCTCATCGATTAACTCAAGCATCGGTACGCCCCTTACTAGAAAGAAAGTGCATTCCCAAGATGGAAAAGGTTTCTGAACAGACGATTCAATCTCTTGACTTCATTCCTCTACGCCAATTAACATTAGGTATAGAAGTTAAGCATATAGCAAAAGTAGCTAAAGTAGCAGAAATGGGATTACAGGGTAGGGAATTTCTGCTCATTGGACTGATTCTTTCTTCTTAGCCTTCGGCTGATTAACTGAAAGGTATTCCAGAGCGTCTCTTTCCTTGCATATCTTCGTAACCCATCATCTGGTCTTCGATGGCTCAAAGCGGGGTCTTGTGACCATGCCTTCCCGCTCCTTTTTCTGGTCGTTTTGGCCCCCTTTAAGGCATAGTCTTTCACCCGGGCGCAACCCTTCTTCTTTCCGAACTAAAAGGAGAGCGTTGGTTTGCTGTGTGGGTGGTAGGTCTTCCTTATTCAGTGGTCAGTGTTGGGAATGTTAGAGCGCCAAGCAGGAATGAAAGCGGTGCCCCTTATCCGCACTTTAAGCTTAGAGAGGGTTTACAGGGTTTAGTTAGCGAACTAAAGGGAGTAGATCAGACGATTGGATCCAAGGCCGTTCCTGGGGAGGAATGAGAAATTCTATAAGAAATTGGATATCTCGCTTGATCAAAAGGCAGTTTTTAAACAAAGACATTTAAGTGGCATAGCGATCCCCGCTGAGGTGATGATTTTTACCTAATTCTCGATATTGCACTAAATAAAAATAAATCTTTTTTAGGCGATCCTCTTGTTTTCAAAGCCGGGACCCCGGTTATATACCGTATAGTACCTCTAGGTCAGTAGCAAACGAAAGCGAACACGAAAGGAAGGCTTAGACCAGCCCCTTATATTCCAATTGTCTTTGTCCCAATCCAATGTCTGTGATCAGGCCAAAAGAATAATGCTTAGCTGAAGGCAAGGGTTGAAAAAGAGAAGAATATATTGCGGAAAAAGCTCTTCTAGAAGCTAATTGCCCGAAGTGAGAAGCAAAAATATGCAGAAGAGGATTAGCGCTCAGACTCAGAAAGAGAATCCGCTAAGGAGCTCTTATAGTTGGATGCATCGAATGCAAGCTGCTAGAGATAGAGCCCACCAGGCCTAGTAGCTCTGCGCACTGGAGGACGAACTGATTCCACTGGTTGATGTCAATCTCCACTCCACCCATCTGTTCTGCCAAATCTGCTAGCTGGAATGCTCGGAAGAGAAGATTCTAGCATGTGGCCATGAGCTGGTAGTCTCGTTCTTGCCAAAATTGAGCTCTCATTGTCCTAGTTTCCAACTCATTTTGCAGCCGTCGCAGCTGTTCTTGCCCGGGAGCTTGCTGTAGCTGGTGTACTTGCTGATGGGGCTGGGCTCTCTGCTGCGGAAGGGTATCTATCTGTTGCTGGGATTGGGCATCTCTGAGGGTCGGTATTCTTCATATTCTCTTTCTAACTGGCTTATTTTTGCCTCCAGTTCGGCTTTGCGCAGCCGATGGCCAACCTGTTGACGCTCATTTCGCTCTTCCAAGTCCTGCACCCTTTGACCTAACCGGCTAACTTGTTCTTTTGCTTTCTTCCATGCATCTCTCAGTGCTTTTTCTCTTGCCGTGCTTTCTGCATTTTCTCCTGAACCTGCTTATCAACTTGCTCTTGCATTTGGACACCAATTGATGGACAGAATCTTCTAGTTTTATCTTAGCCGATTTCAGAATTTCCTGTTCCGAGGCTTGTTTTGCAGTTTCTGTATCTGCTTTTGCAACTTAGCTTCTCTAGTAAGGGCTTTGGCTAATTCTTGGTTCTTTGCCTCTTCTGCTTTCTTTGCCTGAGACTCAACTTCTTTAAGTTCCCCCTTGAACCCTCTCCAAATTATCTCTGAAGCTTAAAGACACCCTCTTAGATGTCCCCTTCGTACAAGCTAGACTGAACTGCAAAACCCTTTTCTTTTCTTCTCTTACTTATTTTATATCTATCTATATTCTAATATAGATAGAAGGGAAAAGGGTTTGATACCCCTATCAGTCCCCATAAGCATTATCATCCCTTTATTCGACCGATGCAACGAAGTGATGGGCCGGGGCCAGGGGGCTTTTTTGAGGTTTTTTCGCCTCAACCCTTTAGGCATTGACCTCCTGCTGATGAATCTGTCTCTACCTCGGGCCTCCAAAGGGAAGTAGAAGTCGTGGACCAAGGACCTCTACCTCTCTCCGAAGCGGAAGAAAAGATCCGTTTTCGGTTGAGTCATACTCCTGCTTACAATAGCCCAAGGTTTTTGTCGGAAGTACGGGCAATCGCCAATCTAAAAGGCATTTTGGTCGATTTAATGGTCGAATTGGATACTCCATTTTCAGATTTTTGGAGAGAGAACCGGGAGGCCATTATAGGTGATTCCCTATTAACGAATAATAGGACGGAATATGGGTCGCATAGGTTGCAAGAAATGGTCGAGACGTTGCGGCAAGCAGACGCCCGGACTTCCTCCACTTTTAAGCAAGTCTGTAAAATAAGAATAAAGTATTTCCAATTAGGCTCCTTGAAATTTTAATGAATGAGATCGGTCGAGTGGTCTGGAGATGGGATTTGTTATAACCAGAGCAATAGAGCATTAAACCCCGCACCTTCTTTATTCCCCCATGCTGTTTGTTTAGTTGGAAAAGAACCACAGTTCTCTTATTTTTGTTGCTGGGGTCGCCGTTTCATTTTTTATTGGAGTTTGGCAGTAGGAGTAGTGGCATTCTCATCAAAGTCGAAATCCAGTGATAATGTGAAAAAAGGTCGCCGATTGCTACTAAGAACCTAACAGAAATAGACATGGTTTGATCATTCTGCTTTATACCGACCAGTAGAAAAGAGCGGATCCAATACCAATAATAGCTGTAGATAGGCACGAAAGGAGGCATTCTGGAGAGCGCAAAAGGCATAGGTGATCTAGAAGGCAAAAGCTCCCTATCTCATAGGGCAAAGACTGACATCTGTTCCACGTTTTCGCCAAGGCAGGTACCGACTTCATCATATAATCAAAGGTGGTTAAAGACTTCTGGGTCGGAGACATATCAACATAGATTGGCATGCTTTCCAACCAAGAGGGCATGTAGCAGTCGAGAAAGTCCTTACCCTTCTTATCTTATAGAGCTCCCCTTCCATTAAATTACATTGCTCTGCATCTATATCTATCAAGGGTGAGACTCAAAGGTCTGACTTTAACCAAATCACGAAAACGAAGCTATAGGGCCCCAGTCTCTCTTAGAGACATTTTTGTTTATTATCATATAGTAGGCTTCCTCGCTCCACGAGCTATCCCCATCGTTCTATGGGGAATCTTTGTTATATGGACTGGGTTTTGCTAAGGCAAGGACTGAGCTGGAGCACGATGGACAGATGCAGAGCTATTTGTAACTTTGGCATCAATAGCACCTCCCAAAGTTTCAGACTAAGGCATAGCTATCCTAGCTACATTTCACTCGAAAACTTTCTTTCTACCCATAAGCAAGAGTAGAAAGACTAGTATCCCGTCCGGATACATACCTATGACCATGAGCGGGAGAAGGAGCCATAGTCTAAAGTAGCAAAACCATACCCATAGGTCGAGGCGGATTCCTTCGTGATCTAGAGTAGAGCCATACCAAGATCCCTACTAATGCTGGTAGATTCACTAGTTACCTTAGCTCGGTATCCCCGTGGTTCGTTTCTATCTGAACCGCCCAAAAAGCCTACTGACGAACGTATGCTCATTAGATTCTATAACAGCATTCTGCCTTTTCGAAGACAGAGCACTCGTGGCACACACGCTATATTCAGACCTTCTCTCTTAGACGAATTAGGAACCCATTTCTTCTATTCCTATGACCCGGATGGTACTCTACCTTACAACCAAATCAGGTATGTTGCCATAGAGTGGGGTAACCCCGGGCAGTAAAAGGAGATGGCTGGGGCCGAGCTTATCCAAACCCAAATCATTAGCTGACCTGGTAGCCAACCTAACTCAATTCCATCGGTTCGCTTTACTGTTTCATCGAACTCCAAGTCCAGCATGTTGACATTTGCGGAGCTTGAACCCCGATGGCCACGAAGAAACGACAAATCCCAAGCAATACACCTGCAGATAGAAGAACTCCACTTTGAAAGATCTTAGATTGGATTTCTCTATAGAAGGAGATACCTGGACTCCAGTCTATACTTTTTTCGACTCCTTGCCTTCTTCACAGGCTCGTATTCTGAATCTTGGCCGTTGGCCTTAGCTTGGGTTTACGAATACACTCCTTACTCCGTGAACTCCTATCCTAAGGTCCAGAAGTAAGAAAGATTCTACTCCAACCTTACTGGCTAGGGCAAAGTCCGGTCAATCTTAGTTCTTTCGACGGAATACTGGTTTTTTACTTGATAGGGGATTTCGGGGTAGAATCCCAGGGAAAGAGGCCAATGGATCACCAACGGTATCTTGAGTAGTTCTTTTTCCTGTTATCCCTTTTTTCCTGATTTTAAGGATTTGGTCGACTAGAGGGAATAGAGTGAGAAAGAATGGAATTCTTTTGGGCGGGTGCTTTCTAATAAGGTACGGGTAAGTCAGTAAGAAGAAAAGAAGTCGAATGTAACCCCTTTCTTTGAAGGAGACTGGGTTAAAGAGTAAGGAAAGAAGTAGTCCAGGTCAGATTCTAAGACAAAAAGCGTGTACGAAAGAAAGGCAGTTTCTATGTAATCTACGGGTTCAAAGCGGGAGTCCAGGAGTAAGAGAGAAAGAGAAGAATCCGCCGAACTTCCCTTTGTTCTTTCTGCTTGTTGTTAATCCAGCTTTCGAATGAGGCCTTATCTTATCTTAGCTTAGTAATTGACCAGCCGCTAGAGAATCCGTATGGATAAAGGTCGTAATCCCTTTAAAGCATTAACTTGGATCAAGGGACAGAAAGAGTAGATCCGGATTGTATTTGAGTACAACCCGACGCTTGCTTATAAGGCTTCATTTGCAGGACCGGATAGAGGAGATTCCTCTTCATTTAGCAAAACCAAGGCTTCTTTTGCTTCACTTTCTGGATCGGATAGAGGATACCCAGATTGGAATTTCTTTCAATTCGATGCTTTATTAACTGATTTTGCTTTACCAGAATAGGGTGCGTCACCCGATCTTCATTAGCTGCATTTAATGGACCGGAAATCAGGGATCCCACTTGAAATTTTTCACAAGCCTATGTTTATTTGGCTTCACTTTCCGGATCGGAAATAGGGGATACAACTTTGAATTTAGTACACCCCGAGGCTTCATTTGCTGATTTGACTTTACCAAAAAGCTTAGATTAAGGACCATAAATCCTAGGTCGGGATTGTAATTCTATGCAACCAGATGCGTAATTAGCTTCATTGGCTGGACCAATAAAATGGGTAGATCCCAATGCAGAATTTGCTTCATTCGTTGGACGATCTCCCCTTATTTAAGGCTCCTTAACAGGAACATCCGCTTGGCTATCGATCACCAGATTCAATGGATTCTGAGCCAGAAACCCTATTTAGTGAACCAGAAAAGCGATTTAGGAAGATTAAATTTCCCACCTTTCGCCTTTCGCTTTATCTAAAAAAATCTACCGCTGAATCAGTTCATTATTTACCGCAGTTGGCATGCGGTAGCTAGCTTCAGTGCTTCTCTGACTGAATGAAGCTCTCTTTCTATTGGCGTTTGCGTAGAGAAAAAAGCCCTTACTGCTATTTGTGTAAGAGAAGATGTAGACTGCTCCTAATGCTCATAGGCAAGACTTGCTACTGGGATTTCGACTCAAAGATGAGAAAACGGAGCACCTGGTCCTTGAGATCTTATATGTGAGATAAAGGTGATCCATAAATAACTAGCTCAGTTCTCCCTGTAACTTTTGTCTAATAAGTCAGTCTAATAAGTAAGGTAAATGAAAACCCCTTTCTCGGGATTGATTCGGTGTCATCCGAGGAAGAATCCTTTGCATCGAGCCTAACTTCTCTCTGAAGGAAGTCCCTAAGAAAGAGAAAGGTGCGTGTCGAACTGACAAGGGACTGCCAGTGACATACTGGAGGAAGGTGGGGATGACGTCAAGTCTGCATGGCATGAAGAGATTCTGGGGTAACTGAGAAATGATCGAGGTACCACAACAACTTGCATTCAGAGACCCATTAAAGGAAGGGATGAGAAACCACCCTTACGCTAGTTTCTCCTCTTTTTTACTATATTAATATGCTCAAATAGAGCGCCTTACTCACTCATTTGCGGTAACATTTCACTGCACGACGTCCTTGGAAAGGGTTCTTTTCAGCGGTTCTCTTCATGCTAATCCTCCGGTAAGACAGATTGTCAAACTGGTATTTGCGTAAGAGAATCAATCCCCTCTTTGGAGATCGAGGTAAGAAAGATGACCTCCTTCTCAATGCTTTGGTTTCGAGTTGGATTCTCTCCAGGGAAAATGGGCTTTGGTAAATGAAGAGAGAGATTCAGAAAGCGTTGACTGAATGCTGTTCTTTCTTTTTTCATAGGCGGGGGCAGGATTCGAACCTGCAATCTTCAGGTCATGAGCCTGATGAGTTGACCAATTCCTCTACCCCGCTTCTGACCCTTATTCCTTATCCGAGAAGAGAGTAGAGTTGAGTTTACTTCAAGCTGAGGAAGACTACTTTGCTAGAGAATACTTAGAGACTCCAACTTCCACTTGATCTCCAGCCAAGGGGCTTAGCACTTTATTTAATTTAGATGCCCTTAGGTTTTGTTTCAAGAATGGCCTGGAAACTATTGGCTCGAGTGGAAGGCTCCTATGTAACCTTACTATAGACCATATCATATCTATTAGCGACTAGAGGCCGAGGGCGAAGGTATGATATTCTATGATATTCGCTCCGGTCTGGAACTAGATGCCTTTAGTTGACCCTTGCCCGAGAATCTGCTTTTGACCTAGAACCTTACCTGCCCGCCGCCCTTTAACAACCTATCCCCAGCTCTTGCGCTAGCCCCATTACTCACTCTACCCCTAGCTATATTCCTAGCTGCCCTCTTTCTCTTGGCGGACAGAGACAGCTTGAAAGGCTTACTTGGAGAGGAATGAAATCACGAGAACGAAGCGCGAAGGCTGGCACGAAGACGGATACAAGGGATTGGGGCGAACAGGGCTTAAGACTTAGCTGAAAGAAGGACTATAATATAAAGAGGAGACTTTTCAAACTTGCCTTCAATCTTTCTGTTTTCGCCCTAGAATCAGAGCCCCAAGAGTCACCCGGTGAATCAAAATGTAGAAGCCCAACTTCCTCACAGACATAGTAGGCATAGGTCCAACCACCTTTTCAGTATCAGTCTGAGCTATGGGCAGAAGCTAACCACTGGACGAAAGGTTGAGTATGGTCCGCCAGAGATAGGTGATATCAGTCTTCGCCTCTGGAAAGCGCCTAGATCCATCATTGAGCCTTAGATTCGAAGGGAATGGATTACTGACTCGATAGAGTGAGGAGAGTTGACTAGACTGACTTGAACAAGTCAAGTTCTTTCTTACTTATTAAGAAGGGAAGCTTGGTACAAAACTTGGAATTGGATAGAATTGTGAATATCTGTAATCTTCAAGACCCTTTGACGAAAAAGATCTCAACCGTTGATCCGACCCAAGAGTCAGACTTTGCTATAGGATGAAGGAAAGCCTCAAGAAGATATAGATAGGGAACTTCGACATGGTTTCCAAGTCAGCGCAGCGTCAGTACTGGGCACCCAACCCATTCACCCAGGAAGGAAAACTGCAACTAATCCGGCTCCTCTTACAAAGAAAGGCTACAGAAGCACCTTAATTGCCAGTACAGCCTAGCGTAGGCTACCAAAAATAGGAGGGAGTCCCTCGGACCCTACTGGGGGAGATTGAGCTACGATCTTTCTTCCACCAAAAGCCTTTGCTTTGCGCCCAATTCGCGTAAAGGGAGGGCGCCATAACTCGTCCTGAGCGCGCAGCAGCAGCTTTCTTTGCCTGACTTCGCTCGCAGTATGGAAGATTGGATTCGTCAGTTTTCTTCTTCGATATAACCAACCTCACAGATCCTACTCAATCTTTTACACCGATATATTTGACTCTCTCGACCAGGTCATCATAATAAAAGACTGAAAAAGATTTCCGAAGTGAGAGAAGGAGGGAAGGCGCGCTACAACTAACATAACAGCCGGCTGAAAAAAAAACGTTAGCTAGCTAGGCTAGCGCGCAATGGCTTTCTCTAATAATAAGGTAAGCTTCATAGCTTCAACCTATACAAGGTGCTGCTCGCTTTCTCTCAGCCACTAGTGGCTTATGTAGTGGTCGGCATTCCTACGCGCGCCTCCTAAAAACTACTTAAGAATCCAAAGGTCACCTTTGGATGTTGTCGTGACGCTTTGGTTACGAGGGTTACGGTGGTCTGAGTTTATGGATGAATTCAGTCGGCGAAAGTCCCTCAAACTCAATCAATATCAACAACATGTCGTGACCGGTTAGGCTTGGTTTATTTTGTCAGAAAATCAAGTAGGTTTCGGGGGTTCATTGATTAGTACACCTCTGGTGCTGGTAAGGTTGGGACCGTGGTCGTCTGTCTCCAGTTTGCCGGCCAATAAGAAGAAGATCTCTGAGATTGACCAGACAACTGCCTTGGTTTGGCTATTCCTTTCTATTGAAAAGGAGTCAGCTATCTGCGCGAGTCACCTTCTTCTAGGCTCCGCTAGACGACACGGCATTCTCGTTCAAATATAGGCCGGCCGTACTTGTGATGGTTCCCAAGGATCCAATATGATACCACTTAGGTCTACGTTGCCACGATATTGTTCTATGGAAGCGGGCAGGAGAAGTTCGGCCCGGTTTTTTTTGTTCGTAGGGGACCTTGATAACGCATATTCAGTCGTACCGGCACGGTCCCACTGATTTGTTTTCGATCGGAGCATCAAGCAACGCAACCCGGTTCGTTCTACTTGACTAAGCCTCGTGCTCGTCCAAGGAGGAGTTTGCTTTACCCAACTCCCTTTTTGATAACAAGGCAGAAACCCCTGACCGGACATTCATTAGTTTCGAATGAAGAATGAAGAGTGCCCTGCCCCAGAAAGCACCTACTCCTATCAAAAGGAAAAGCGTGACTTTACTAACAATCCAATTCCTATCACAAATATTAGTAAAGCCTAAAATCGCTTTACTAATATCATAGGGCCTCGATTGTTGCTTTCTTCGCATCGCATGCGTTTGCGCATTAATACATTAATAGAATACACATATATAAAGGCTTTCCTTGAGTTTTCAATAAGGGGCGCCCCATCTATATCTATAGTAATAGTAAGGAGCCTTTTCAATAAGGCTCGCGCTAGGCGCTTTTTGCTTCCCTAAAATCGAATATTTTTTGAATTGGTAAAGACCCACCCCTTGTTTCAGTCAGAATGAGTCCCCGGGACCCCGGGACATTGGCTTCCGCCAACAGTGGACTATTAAGAATCGCATCCCGCGCATATTCTACATTATAGCCTGCAACTGATTCAGCTTCCGCTTCTGGGAGATCAAACGGAGCTCGATTAGTTTCTGCTAGACAAGAAATGAGGAACATAACCAATACAGGGAACAAAGGAATACCAGACCATATCTGCTTTTGCGCCATGACAATTTCACTCGAATTACGGGGACCTACACATATTAGTACAGTATACCGGGGTCCCCGGCCAGAACCACACGTGCAAGTTTCCCTGCATGTGGCTCGTCCGTGCTTTCCGAGGCGTTACCAGTGACTCAGCATGGGAGAGAAGGCGGCTGAACTGCACACTTTCGTGTTCAGAGCATTGTCTGAGTGAGTAGGAAGCGCCTATCAAGCAAAGCTTTCTTGAAAAAGCGGAGCTGTTTCCTTTTCGGCGCCCGCCTTTGATTTAGGTGTTGGGGCAAGCCCCAGGAATCAAAGTCTAGGTTGGCTCCCAGCTCCATTTCGGCCGGCATCCTGCTCTCGAGGGAGTGGAGTCCTGGAGCGAACTACTCATTGCTGTGTTGCCCCAAAAAAAGGATTGGTGAAGAACATGATATTATTTTGAGGGAGGAAAGCGTGGTTGACAAGCTACTTTCGAGGAGAGGCGACTGGACTGGAGTGCTTTCATCAAATGATGCATGTGGGCGGAGCCATGAATTTGGCCCGATTCGGCCTGGCCTGGTCGGGAAGAGATTCACATAGAGACTACTGTTATCCGGGAATCTCTTTATATGTTAGCTAGAGGGGGCGGGCTTTCCTATGGTAGTCCCGTTACGGCCTCTGACCGTCCGTCCTGTCTCATCTTGATTTGGCTATACTTGTATGTAGCCAGCCATGTTAGCTTCACATGAGAGCCTTTTTTAACCTTTAGAAAAAAGGCACTCATCAGTAAGCTCGGCCCCTTGATTTCCTATTCAGCTTTGAAGAGAATAGGTCCCATTCAAGCGTCCGCCCGCCCTTATTTAGCTGCCACGCACGACCCGACCCAATAGGAACGATTTCAGCGCCTCTCTCCAGATAAAAAAGCAAAACGCGCCATCACCTACAGCCCTTGATTCTGCCGGGTACTTCCATGAAATGAAAACGGGCGGCATCGTCGTATGCTCGACATTTGTTGCCCTGGTTTATACCCCGGAGTACTCCTATGGCCGATCTGTCACCCAACCTCTTTAAACAACCTAAAGGCTTGGTCCCGTTTGGAGTTGGAGAATGGGCCTTATGTCACGGCTTAGTCAGTTATTCTTGCAGTTCAGATAAGGATTCGGACCGTCACTTCTCTGAAAGCATGTTTTTTGCCTCCCTCCTTGGAACTCGTCCATTCGTTAGGTGATCCCTTGCTCTCACGTTCGAGTGTTTGCTCGTCGTTTAGGCCGGTGAGTGAGATTTCTGCTCATTGCAGTCACTTCCGGGGTTCTTCGCACCTGGATAGTACCAGGATCCTTGTGCCCCGGCCCTTTTTCAGATAAAGCTGCCCACCCGAAGCCCGCCCTATGACCCAAAACTCAAATCAAAATAAGCCTTGCGACGAGACGCGGACAGTCCCCATGCTGCGGTTCCCTCCGGTTTGGGTTGGGTTAGGGGAACATCCGAGCGATTACCTTCGCGGATCCAAACGCGCTCACAAGGCGCACAATAAGAATAAGACCAATAGAGACTTCATAAGAGACCATTTGAGCTGCAGATCGTAATGCTCCTAGAAAGGCATATTTCGAATATAGAAGAGTGAAAGTTCCCAACAATCAACGAGTTGATCATACCCTTCTATGAACCGTACGAGCACGTCCTCTGTCACCCCCCATCGCGCTTACGGCTCTATACCCCAACTTGCTCTGGTTTTTATTCCTCCTATTCCTCGGTAAGCGGACCGTGGGAGCATGGGGGGCGATATCCGTTTTTGACTGATAGAAAATCTCTCTTTTGTCTCTCCTGACCAACAAAAAATCACAATCGAAAAAGTGGTGATTTCCGCGTCGGATACATCTTTATCTGAGGAGCCGGTCGACGAAGCCTCCGGATCAGATAAAGATGTGCAGTAGTTTCTAGGACGAAGCCGAGCCACTAGTGGAGTGTCGAAGGAGACCTACTATACGACTGGATTAGTAACCAGTGAAATACCAAAAAAACTACATCCAATTTCAGTGAACTATTGAAGCTATCAGTGTGATTGATAAGACAAGTACCAAGGGCTTTCGGTAAGACTGATTTCATTTTCGAATTCGCTTGCGACAAGTTCTAGCACTAGTATGAGTTCGTTGACCGCGTAAGGGCAATCCATCTTGATGACGAATTCCACGATAACAATCAATCGAAATTCATCGTTCGATGTCTGATCGTTCTCTCCTCTTCCATTCCCAATGAACAACATGATCTTGACCTATCATTTGTGAAATTGGGTCGATCTGATACTTTACTTAGTTAACTCTTTTATCTTTATGTTCCCACTGATACATAATCGATAACGAACCTGAATGGCGGTCCAATCCATCCATTTTTGTTGAGGAAATTCTGACTTGTTCATCGTCAACTAATCTAGCTCCTGAAATAGATGACATTCTTGATCCTTCCTTTGATTTTACTAGTCTTTTCGGCTGGAATCATAAATGCTTGTCTCCTCTCTGATGATCTTTTCTATAGGTCGAAGTTTAGACCGCTCAAAATGGAAATTATTCACCTTTCTACAAAAAGTTAAGATAGCGCAGAAGGTCTTTTAGGGCCGCTATGTTCCATGACTCATAATCGAAGTGGTCTCGTGCGATCTCATGCGCGGCCATCATTAAGTCGGGGCTGCCTGCGGTTAAAGAATCGCCCGCGGAAGCCCCCTTGACTCTCTTTCTATAACTATAAAAAAAAAGCTTTCTGCCGGCGCTGTTTTTTATTTCTTCTGCCTAGCTCCCCGAAAACAACGTTCGACTCGCATGTGTTAAGATAAGCTAGCGTTCCTTCTGAGCCAGGATCCCATTCTTCTTTTTAGTATGAATGGGTTCTACTATTCTATCTGGTAGAGTCAACAGAATGGAGTTCCTTGTCTGTAACTCCAGAACAGATTATTTCCTCGAGGTGTTGGAGTGCCCTTTTGTGAAATAGTGGCTAGCCGTTCTTTGCTCACATAAGCTTTGATGAACTTGCAGGAGTCTTCCTTCTTATAAAATCATTTTCGTCGCATAATAAAACGTTCTATTACGCGGTCACACTGGTTTGTTTGTTATATATATTATGTTGGGTGCTCTCTCCTTGCTTTTGTTTGTTAACTATTTTATTTTAACTTTTTTTTATCATGGCTTTCGCAAAGGCACTAACCTTCTTCACTCATATCTTTGGATGGGAAAATCTTTTTCAACTTATTAAGGCAGATATAGTAGGGTTCTTTGATAACATGGATCATGCCCTATTATCCATGACGGAATTCAATATAGAAGAAGGGAATTCAAGCAGTTGAAATCTTATATCTGCTTTTTAAAAATAGAAAATATCAAAGATAAGGAGGGCAATTCAACTAGTTCTTCTCTGTAAAAAAAAAAATAATTCCTATGCAATCAAACTCAAGCGCTAACGCCCCTTTATCGATACCTTCTTTTTGATATATGATATTAATGCGCTCAAGCAACCTATCTTACTAATAAGAATGAAGGGCCCTACTATGATAAGCCCTATCGTTGTAAAGCTACAGCTCGAAAGGGTTCTTTACTTTGAGAAAATCAAAGAGAGGCAATGGAAGCATTATATAGCACCTCAATATCCTAGAGTTCGTTAATCATTTCGGCGGAACCTACTATTGGAAAGAGCGAAGCTTCCTTTCGAATAAGAGCTATCTGGAATCAGAAACAGATAGGAATAGCACTAAATAATAAATACCAGCACGAAAGAGATCGAGTGCTCTAGATCTAGAATCTATATAGAATACAGCTATTCGCTTTGCTTTGGGATGGTCCAACTCAGCGACCAAGATTGAAACTCCTACTCATCTGGAAGAACAACCGAAATTGACTTAGTTGAATAGTAACCTATCCTTTCTTTCTTGTTCATCTTCGTGATTCCTGCCTTAAAGCTGCTAAGAATCGTTTAGTTAACTAGAACGTCTTTCACCTAATGGCTGACTCTGCCTGTTCCCCAAGTCTAGTTAGAAAGGGGTTCAGGTACTACAATACAAGGAAATTCCACGTTCAAGTTAAAGGGATTCAACTATAGAAATAGAAGACGGGCCAGTTGAAGATCGAAGAAATCACGTGTATAGAAGATAAGTGGGCAGAAGCTGAATCCACTAAGAATCGGAGCGTAGTTTCGATAAGGGAACCACTTAATCAACTAAGATCCTTAATCCACACCCCACGTATCGCGCTAAAGGTAAAGGAAGGACGAAGACCGGGACTGAGAGATATAAACTCTGAAGCGGCACACTCTATTATCAGAATTCATCTTCTAGTTTACCGTTCGGGATGGTTGTTCGTGGAAATGTTACAGCATACGCAGGTAGCTTAACCCGAATGGGAAGGGAAGAGCTTCTCCTCTTGGTTAAGTTGGTGGATCCGCAAAGCCAATGATGAACCGTGCTACCAGATTCCATACAACTATCCAGCCCTATTATTTAAGCTTCTCATGCCTTTTCCAGTTAGACAGGAAAGGGGCGTTCCACGCTCTACACTCGGTTAGATAACTTGGTTAGATAATAGGTTGATTTCAGTCTACTCTTTAGTAGATCTTTAGGGAATGGCAAGACCAAGAAAAGAACTCTCCCAAAGGTGGCAACCTTTGGGAGAGTTCTTTTGATAGGTCGAAAGACAAGATCAATCATTTAGTCTAGTCAAAAAGGATCTATTATACGCGAATTCCTTGGCATCTATAGAGATGCGCTATCGGTGACTCGATTCTTTCTCTTTATTTCCCTGTAACCAGAAAGGGCTCGACTTGGTCAGATGGGTGCGTGCGCTTCGGATAAGGCTAATTTATATGCTTACACTATAACTATGGCTCACGAGGAGGCCCCGGTCCTGACTAAGGAATGGAATCCCCGTACTTTTCCTATTTTCTTTCTTCTTTCATGTCGAGCTTTCGAAAGCCACTGGGGAGGGAGAATGAACGATCGACTGCTAAAGATCTTGAATAAAGCATTGATAGCTTTGCAGAGGAGAAAAACTTGGATTCTTCCCAAAGGTTTTCCTTGCATGCTGAAGTGAACAGGGGCGGTACCAACTACGACTAGAAAGCGGTCACTCCTGTCAATGAATACCATTCATAGCTGTCCATGTTAGTAACATAGCCGTAACGACTTTGTTTTACTGCTCGAGGTAGTGATTTTTATATTTACTTAATTATAAGCTTGCATAGTGCTCTTCCTATTTGTTTTCTCGGCTTTCTTCTGCCGAACCGAACGAAGACAGTTTCTCTCCCCTCTGTACCTATTGCACTGATCTCTTCTCTTTCACTCTCTTTCTTCATTCAGGAAAGGTGAAGATTGAATCGGGAACAGAAAACGAAGCAGGAACAGACTTGTCCCTTGGTCGAGTTTGCTTCACTTCCTGAGCCCTCACCACTTCCTGCGACAGCTAACAAGGGGCATTTAGGACAACTCGTTCATTTAGCACAACTTCATTCCGCTCGGGCCTCTCTTTGGAGAGTCCCTTCTTTCCAATCAATAAATACAGTGCTGGCTCGCTATTCATATTATTTCTGCTTGACCGGTACCCAGAACTCCATTTTCAATGAATTCTGGGCCCCTACTTTCACATTTCATCCTATGATTGGTCTACTTCCATTTAGACTGAGATGGCTTCTCTTTCCCAGTTGCCTTGTCCAGGACAACTTCTGACTTAACTCACATTGACTCCTTCTTCTATGGTACCTACAGCTCAATTGTGGTTGTTCTCTAGCGTGACATGCTATGATCACCATCAAAGGTGAGAATTGGACTCCTAGGTTGGGAGTCTGATCTCCTTTGGCAGGAAGGATTTCGATGAAGAGGGCTAAGAAGACCCGAAACCGTCCATGATCAGATTCATTAGTAGGCTTTGCTTTAGTCATGCCTTTCCTTTTGAAGGTGGGGTCGCCTACTCCATAAACTTCTCTGGGCCCTCTAGCGACCATAAAAATAAAGTTTTGAAGCACTAGTGAGACGGCATCCAAAGCCTTTCTCTGCCAATCTCGAATTCGAATCTTTGCTTACCCGTGGGCCTTCCAGGATCACTTTTGGAGCTCGCAACGTTGAGTTTTATTCCCAGTTGATCCTTACTAATCCATATGAAGTTAGGTTAGCTACTTCCCTCAGTGGGGATAAAGAATTTCAGAATTGAAAACCCGAATGAAATGGGATTTTTCCTATCTAAAATAGGGCTTTGAACCAGCCTTAGAGACCATTTTTCTTTAAATAAAGTCCCGTTTTAATGATTTAATGATTTACAGAAATTTTAGTTTTGTTCAATTCTTCAAATAAAATACTTCCTGCCAGGCTTTCTGTGCTAATCCGCATTGCTTTCAATTTAGGATAAATTTCTAATGGAACGAGCCTTAGTTCGTTTCTGGTGCTCAATCTAGTAATAGTACGGGCAGGTAAGGGCCAATTAAGAAAGACTTTGTAGGGAAACCCGAGTTCAACTAGAGTAGCGAACCTGGAAAGCTTAGTAGTTAGCCAGGAAAGCTGGAGTAGAACGCAAACTGGATAAGCGAAGAAACTCATTTTATCACGAATTCTAGGCGGTTGTAGAGGGCTACGCTAAACCTTTGAACGCAATGAGAAGATCTAGGGTAGAAAGTAGCTCCCCAGTAGCTCAAAGAAAGTCTCGTCAACCATTAGGGCAGAAGAAGCCGAAAGAAAGGAAGAAGCTTAAGATCGCCACCCTCCCTTCTCCCAGAGCTCATGAAGTTGTTCAAGATCGGTAAGAACCCGGCTGTAAACAGCACTTTGGGACCGCCTCTACTATTTTCTCTTCGGAGCTAAGGGATCACTGGAAGTTGACCAGCCCATGAGAGCTTGACAAGTAATGAATCTGTAGATCCATAAGCAAGCACACCAAACCAATATCGATAAAAAAAGAGAAAACGGCAACTACATGAAACACTTGCTTCTACGAATCGATTCCTGAGGTTTTGGATCAAATGACAAAACGAATGGGAGCACAACATCTCGTTGAAAAGCGTGAGACACAGCATGAAACCCTTTCGAATAGTGCTAATTTGAGATTGAAAGCCCAACGGACATTATATACGTGACCGTTAGTCACTCATTTCGTATCATCAAGGTGGCTAGAATGGCATGAGCGGGTATGCCACCAAGTCAGCATCTCCCCGGTAGCCTAACTGGCAGCAAAATCGAGTCTCTCAGAAGGGCTGGTACAAAATAGATTCTAAAATATAGAATTTCTTGGTGTCTCCAGGCATCCCCAATCTCAAAGCAACTACATCAAAAATGTCTTCCTTCCGGCTTTACTCGTTCTGTGAATGAAGATCCAGGAAAACACCTCTCTATGAAATACCCAATCCGAACAGAACAACAAATCCTTATATATGTCACCATGGATCTCGAAGAAAAGCGTGAGACACGGCATGGAGACACTTGCTTCTTAGCCGCTATCTTTTTAGGAGTAGGAGGGATGACCACGGACAACTACCTTTTGGATCACATTTGGTACTCATCGTCGATCAGGAAGGCAGATCCTCGGCGAACCAATTGTATCATCCGTGAGAGACTGTAGTTGACAAAAAGCTCATCTGGTAGAGAAGGAAAGGCAAGAACGAAAAGAGCAATCCTTGGTCCAGGCTTTCCGTAAGCTAGATACCCGAAAGAGCCGAGCAAGTGGATGAAAGTCGCTTCTCTAGGCCATTTTAAGCTCTGTTTTCGCCTTTTTGTCGGGTCATAACCATTTGCCTTAGCCCACGTCTGGGTCAGAAGTTTTGGTCTGTCTGCCCATTCAAGCAAGCCAGAGCTGAAGGGGGATAAAGGGTACCGGGTTAAAAGCCAGTAGCTATCCAGTCGAATGCGACCTCTACCACTCGTGCCGGATCAACTGATCATCGCCCTTGTATTCGTCTCTTCTGGGTAAACTTAAACTGCTCAACCATAGGAGAATTCAAGTCCTCTGCTCCGCTATTGATGGATCAACAGGTGGAACTGGAGAAACTTCACCTGCATTTCGATCCGTCTACGTACCAACAGGTGCGTCAGCCCTTTACCAGTAAAACTGCCTTCCCCTTACTAGATCAAATAGGGCTATGTATTTTGATCTAGATCTAAACCCTTTCACGGGAAAACAAGTGTAGGGTCACCATTTCGGGCAACAGAAAAAATGGCTGTTGTTTTGCTTCTCCATTTCCAAGAAACCCAATTTCTATCTGTAACCATATAAATGACGAGTATGAATAACGAACTGCCGTAGCCCCTTCCTCATCAATAATGGCCATGGATACATAGTGGCTGGTCGAGGGGTTTTGTTATCGCTGGCACTACTTCCACTTGATCGCTTCGTACTTCACATTCGATCAGCGATCAAACTATAGGCTAGAAAATTTCCGTTCGTCCTGACTTGGCATACACATAAAAGCCCATGACTGAAGACTGCATGACGAGAGGTTGAGCACTTCTTTCTTCATAGGGATAGGGGGAAAAATGTGCCCAGCACGAACAAAGATAACTTCCTCGTAGGTCGTTATATTAATCAATCGATTGGGCCGGAATTGACAGAAACCTACATTTGTCAATTGATCGTTACCAATAGAAAGTGGAACGAAGTCCTGGGAAATTAGAAAGATCGATGTGCCAGATCGAAACCTTCTTCATTATTGGAACAAGATCGCTTCGCTTCGCAAAGCTAGGGATTGAATGGAGAGCTGCGAACTTGGATCTTGAATGCTCTGGGCAGGGCGCCTTGTGCGTGTGCTTAACTTAATTGTTTGTTGGCGCGTAGCTTTATTCGTGCATGGCTCTAGACTTATTGAGGAAGAGGCCTGGAATTGCTAACAAAAAGAGCAGCGTATGCCACCCCCAACAAAATCAGTATACTGATGTGATGACGGACTACCACGAGTGATTCACCCACTTAGTAGATTGACTACCCAATAGAAGAGGCAGGCTTTCTACGAACCCTATCCTTAATATTACACCAATTCAAAAGCTTCGCCTACCTATCTGACTAGCTATACCTCTTCTGTGCGTGCTGATTCTTCGCGAATATCCCCCACCTTCCTCTGCCTGGGTTCCGTAGATAGGAGCACATAGGTACTGGAACATAAAAAGTACTATTTTCACAGAATCAAGACCAGGAATTGACCTCTTTGGAGTAGCACAGTACCATATCTGCTTATCTTTTCTTTTCATTTTAAAGTCAGCATAGCTTTTCTAGATCTAGGTCTTTCTTTTCGCTTAAGCTCCCCGAGTTGAACCATTCGACCAACCATTTCTTTTAGGATCCATTGACAGCTTTGTCTATCCTTTTTTAATTTTTATACTCTACTGCCTGTTCATTTCTTATCCGATATATTGAATTCGCTTCCACCCAAGGCTCTCACCGGGAGGATTCGACATTTTGCGTTTGCTTGTCTCGAAAGCCCTTTCCTTTTCTTGTAGTACGGAACCTATCAAGCATTGTTGGGACAACCTATTTATCCTTGGAAGCATCTTGGGGTCTTTCTTTTAGATGTCGTTACGGTCTTGGTGAAGTTAGCCGTAGTGATCGATCTAGCTCAATTACCAAAGTCCCTTAGGGAGGGTCTTTTTTATTATTTAGTGGGTTAAACGGCTGTAGTCGTCTCTACCGTTTATCCACCAATCTGCCCTGCTCTTTATGAGCTGAGCTATTCCATATGAAAAAAGGGAATCCAATCGTCTACCTAAGTCGCTTCTAGATCCTTCTTTGATTCGCGAGAACTCGCTCAGGTAGAACAGAAAGAACGCGACTATTGGTTTTTTTCTTTTAAAGTTGCTTTCTCCGTTTCTGATCGTGACTTGAAAAAGAAAGAAGAGAAAAAACTGGGAGTTAGTGCCTGCTTGCTTACCAAGCGATCCTGGCTTTCCATTCCTCTCCAGTCCGATCGACGTTGAGATTTTGCCATATTAGGTCCTGAGGTACACTGCTTTCCGGAATAACTAATGTGGAATGGTCGCTCTGATCCATACAGAAAGTGGTTTCAATGGAAGCAATAACTCAAATAGCAGTAATAAGTAAGTTTAAAGTACTCCCGGAAAAGGTCATAGTAAGTCGTTCCGTAACAAAGTACGTGCTCCAGACCACCTGACCCAAGATCCGTAATACGAAAACCAAAATCAGAATGAGGAAGAAAAAGATATCGTGATGTAAGTCTATTATTCCTTGCATCATATATGAGAAGAGGCACCCAAAAATGGGCAGTTTCTTGGAAACATTTTTGAGTCCTTTTTGATATTATTAGAGAGGATATGCAGGAACTGATTTATGTATGTGTATGATATATTATGTACTTTAATATTTTTTTTATTTATTTATTTAATGCAAGACAAAAAATCATCGAAAGACCTTTTTTAAGTTCCTCCCAGATACATGGCAACCATACCCGGCTCAACATTCTTGGAAAACAATCGAATCGAGGGTTCGGAGGAGAATTGGCCATTCAATCTTGTAAACTAATCGAGACCGAAATTGGAAAAAGAGAGACGAACGGAGAGGAATAACCAATCGATGAAGGAACATGAAACCATTCTGTTTCAATAGAGGTACGAGAAAGGGTTGGGGGCAATAAAGTAGGTGAAGTGGTTGGATTTTGCGAGCTGTTCCAACCACTGCTGGATGTGATTCCAAGAGCCGAACGAGAATGAATACCACACAGAAGAGTCAAGACCAGGCTCCCTAATGAAATGTTTAACCAATCCATTCCGTATCGACCGAATTGGTACGGAAGTTGTAATATGGGAAAACCGCAGAAAACACAACTTATTTGAATAACCCGGTGACCTACCAATTGTAGAAATAGGATCTTTGGCAAGCAATAAGCACTTAAATAATACAATTCGAGTGTACTATCTTCTTTCTCATTTCGAGGAAAAGGTGCGGGAGGAAAAGAAAACAACGGAGGGATCCGAATCAGACCTAAATGGGAATGACATGAAAAGTCTTTTTCAAAACCTAGCATTAAGGGCGTTACGACGATATACGAGAGGAATGAAGAAAAACTCGTGATTGGTGTGGAGGGGAAGATCTTTTTATGATATAGTTCAAGAAGGAGTCGTCTCATTTCCTTACTTCTTCGTTCTTTCTAATTCATTCACTTCAAGGCTGGTTCTGAACGCCGCGTAACATCATCTTCAACCAACCTCCACCGTACGTACTCTTAATCAACAAAGCCTACAATTTTTTTAACAAAATAAGATCCTCCACCATACTTTAAAAAATCCTTTTGTACATCTTCCAGAATTTCTTTTTCATGTGGGTCCACTTCGATCAGACTTTCCGGGAGTTCACACTCCAGCTCGTCCCATATCCTCCAGAAATGAAATCAAGGCTTTTTTCGGGATTCTGGTAGTAGGAATTATTCAACAGGTCAGGATTAGCCGAAACTACTTGTTGAAAGAGAGCATAACAGGAATGTTTCAGCTCACGCATTTGTAGATCCCTATTCTCGAAGTCGAGCAAGCGGTTATATTCTTTCTGGGAGGAAGCTTGATCGAGGGTGATTTTTACTTCGGTCCAATAGAGGCCCAGGCCCCTTTCCTTGTCAAGTAGGAAGAGGTTTGGTCATTTTCTAGTGCTACAATTCGATTTCGGAGGACGATTCCAAGCTCATATTTCGGACAATATGGGGTTGGTAGGAGGTCTTCTTCACTTCATCGCCGCGCGCCTCCTTGCTCCCGGTTGATTCACCGCGCTATCGGTGTCGCTTTCCGGAAAAGGCTCTGTTAAGACGTCGATATCAAAATGAGTCCAACCAGAGCCCCTATGCCAAATGATCCTTCTTTGGTACTACCTTCCTGGCTAGTCTTGCCTATGGAAATTCAAAGTCAAACAAAATCTTCCTCAAGTCCGTGGAGTCCCTGTTTAATGTAACCTCTTCTTAGGATGGTCTGAAGTCTGTCCTGTCAATGTCTGTTATCGTCGAGAGGTCGGCCCTGGAGGCCAGAGAGTCTGTAATCAAGGAACTTGTGGTTTGCAATGAAATTCAATCTAGGTTTGCTTACGTGTCGGAGTTTGTTGATGATGATGAGATGCTTAAAATCTTGAAAAAAAAAAGGAAAACAAATAGCAGACCTTAACTCCCCTTCCAAGAATCACTGCCTCATGCAGGTAGATGAGGAAGAAACCTATGGTGAAACTCCTCCTGAACTCTTGGAAATGGTGGAGAGATCAGAGGAAAGGAAGGCTCAACCCGTCATGGAATAAACCCAACCAATTCATTTAGGGACCGCAGACGAACGCAAGAGGTTAGGGATAGGAACCACTTTGATTTGACTCTCGAAGAACGAACAAGCCTGATTGACCTTTTGAAAGAATACAAGGATGTCTTTGCATGGTCCTAGGATGATATGCCTGAACTCAGCACAGACATAGTTCAGCATAAAATCCCTTTGTATTCTGATGCCAAGCCAGTCAAGCAGAAACTGAGGAGAATTAGGCCCGAATAGACGTTGAAAATCAAAGAGGAAGTAGAAAAGCAGCTAAAGGCAGGATCCGCATGTGCGTTGACTTTCGCGACCTCAACAAAGTAGGTCCCAAGGAGGATTTCCCTTTGCCACACATTTCAATCTTGGTTGGCAATACAGCGGGGCATGAATTATTATCCTTCATGGATGGCTTCTCAGGGTACAATCAAATAAAGATGGCGCCAGAAGATATGCAGAAAACCCATTTTATAGTGGGGAAGATTTTTCTACCGTGTCATGCCTTTACTTAAAAAAGAAACTTAAAAAAGCCGGGGTAACATATCAAAGGGCAACTACAATCTTGTTGCATGACATGTTGCATAATAAAAAAAAAGGTTTCAGTATATGTTGATAACATGATAGTGAAGTCTAGGGGCAGAGATGAACACTGTGCGGCATTAATCAAATTCTTTGACCGAATACGTCAGTACCAGTTGAGGCTTAATCCCCAAAAATGCGCCTTTGGTGTCACATCAGGAAAACTGGAAGGGTTTCTCGTCAATCAAAGAGCTAAAGAGGTCGACCCTAAAAAAGAAAGGGCCCCTCAAGAAATGACCCCACCCAGAAACCTGAAAGAGCTCAAATCTCTCCAAGGAAGGTTAGTATTTAAAATATACGACGGTTCATTTCCAATTTATCAGGAAGATGCCAACACGCCTTCGAAAGCCTGAAGGAATATTTACTAAATACTAAATGGCAGCTCCAGAGAAAGGAAGGTCTTTGATCTTATACATAGCAGTTATGGACAATTCCTTAGGCGCTTTGCTCGAAAAAAAGAATGATGAAGGGCGGGAAAGGGCCTTTTTTAAGCCGCATGATGGTGGATGCAGAGAACAAATACTCGCCTATCGAGAAGATGTGCCTCGCACAACTATTCCCAGTCAAAAAGCTCAGGTTGGCACATCAAACCATGCTCATATCCTACATCATGACAAGATCAGCACTATCGGGGAATTGAATTTAGCCAAATGGGCAGTTTTACTAATTGAATTTGTTATCCTATATGCCCGCGATCAAAGGACAAGCCCTTGCAGACTTCCTGGCAGCGCATCCAGTTCCAGACCCCTGAACACGGACCTTCCTGATGAATCAGTCTTTACGGTCGAGGCCGGATTTCCAAAGTGGGAAGGCGGCACACCCAGAACAAATTGAAGATCAAACTCTACGTTCAGGCACAGGAATTGTATTCGTCACACCACAGAAAGGCGTTAACCATTTCTATTTTGCGAAACTGAAAGGCTGTTCAAACAATGAAGCTGAGTACGAAGCGCTCATTGCCGGCCTCCTGGTAGTCTTACAAATTGGTATAAAGGTCCTCATGATCTATGGGGGTTCGCAGTTAATCATTCGCCAGCTCTAGGGTACATATGAAGTACGCAAACCAGAATGAATACCCTACCACGCCATGGCTATGGAGCTCATAAAAGAGTTCAAGCTTCTGCCACGAAAAAGAACGACAAGGCAGACGCATTCGCCAAGTTAGTAGCCGCTCTAGCAGCCCCCCTGGTGGCAGAACATAAGTCATTATACATGACAGGGTCCTGCCTGAAAGAACTTATCCAGGATTGCAATGCTGTCACCATAGTGGAAAGGGCTCCCTGCATGGAAGTATCTATTGAAGATTGGAGACATTTTCTTATTAACTACGTTAAGCACGGCAGATGGCCAGAAGAAAGCCACAAAATCACCCAGCTTCGAAGGCTGATTCTTCAGTGTGTATTTAAACGAAACTTTATACAGAAAGTCTTATGCTGTGGCTGAGATGTTTGTCTAGTGATGAAGCAAAGCAAGCCATGTACGAAGTACATTCAGGGGTGTGTGGTGCCCACGGTCTGGGCCAAAGATGCAAGTTAAGCTCAAACAGATGGGGGTACTACTGGCCTACAATGGTCAAGAATTGTATGGACTATGTTAAAGCAACATTTGTCAAATCCACGGAGACTCGATGCCAAACCCCTTGCGTCCTACCGTAGCATTCTGGCCTATCTTTCTGATGCGCTAGTACTAAACGCTCCGGCTGTAGAGTAATAGTAATCACTCATAACAGGCACTTTAAAAAGAGTGAGCAGGGAATAGGGACACGCTACGCCCCTCGTAAGGCCGAGAAAAGGCTCGCTACCGAGTTCTAGTTACCACGGAGTGGTAACATACTCTTTCGTAGATCGGGGAATATTAATATATCTTTTTAGGTAATTTAGTAGCTCGAAGCTGAACTGAACCATCGTGAATATAACTAGCGCTTAAGGAAAAGGCCTAGAAGCAGGCAAGTTGATTCCCATCTCTGAAGGTCAGTTGGCAAATTCCCATTCTCGTGGTTACGAAAGTAGGCTATTCATTCGCATCTCTCAAGAAAACAAAACGGTTTAGTCTTAGTCAACCGAGTGAATGCGGAATATTGAACTGATTGATAGCTCTCTATGAACTCTTTCTACTCTACTTAAGCAATAAAGATGAAACTTATCCCCGAACGGGAAAGAGGGAAGGAAGGAACTGATTTAGCAATTATGCCACGTCTGTTGCAAGAATAGGCTCTTAGCCTGATGACTTTCCTGCTTTACTTGATTGCCATTGCCTTTATAACTGGGTTTACTGCTTTACGGATAAGGAATTACCGGTCGTTGGGAAGATCATAAGCTGGTCTAGGAGCCGAAAGAGCTCAACTGACTTAGTTGTGAGGGCGACTGAAAGGAGGCTCGACCCGCAGGGGCAGATTTTATAGTCAACTTCCTGTATTGCATAAGCTCCAAAGAATTTAATCCTCTTCATCATTGTTCTCAGGTGCTTTGAACCCTGCAAGAGAAAGCAGTGTGAGGTAGAAAATAGTGTAAGACTCTCCAGTTCCACTCACCGGAAGCAGTGACATAGTCTTTGACAGACAGATCAGGCATGTCAGGCAGCAAGGTATTGTTGGTAAGCTTCTCCAACACAGGAAGGTTGGGTATCCACCTGTCTCTCCAAAATTTGGCTGAATTCCCATTGTTAATGAGCCATAGCTTATTTTCAGCAGTGATATGCCAAACTGATTCAATTCCTTTCCAAAGGCATGATGATTCTTTTTTGTCCGGGTTCCAGTTGCCATGTTGGAAATACTTGCATTTCAAGACTTGAACCCAGAGAGAGTTGTGTTCTGTCATCAGCCCCCAAGCTAACTTCATCATAAAGGCAAGGTTCATGTGGTCAGTCTCTCTAATTCCCAGACCCCCTTTCTTTTTGGGCTTGCATATCTGATTCCAGCTAAGAAGGTCTGTCTTCCTTTTGACAGCTGTGTCCCCCCAAATTCAATTCCTGATGAGAGCATCCAGCTTCTTAGAAATTGACATGGGAAGGACAGCAGACTGCATGGAATAGACAGCAAGAGTGTTCAACACGGCCTTAGATAAGGTAATCCTGCCAGCTAGAGAGAGATTATTAGCTTTCCAACCATTTAACCTTCTCTGGGTCTTTTCAATTATGTATTGATAAGTCAGTTTAGTAGTTCCGCCATGTAATAATGGCACACCCAGATACTTCCCTAGATCCTTTGTGTGTTGAAAAGTAGATAGCCTCTCAAGTTCTTTGATTTCAGTAGTGGTGACATTAGGGGAAGTGTAGAATTGAGTCTTTTCTTTGCTAACCATGAGCCCTGAAACATCAGCAAATAAATCAAGGAAGTCAGTGATCACATTCATTTGTCTCATAGTAGCTTCAGCAAATAGAATGAAGTCATCTGCAAAAAGAGGTGTGAGATAGTCATCCCTGATCTTCTGAGTCTCACAGCCTTCCATTTTCCAGTCTGTAGTCAGTCTCTAATCCCATGGGCTAGTCTCCCTATGCACAGCACAAAGATGTAGGGGGGGAAGGGGCAACCCTGTCTAATCCCTCTAGTAGGAGTCAAACTCTCAGTCTTTTCCCCATTCCATAGCACCTGCCTTAGTTTTAATGCATGACATAATTAAGTTGACAAGATTGTTAGGAACCTTAGCTTTGAGTAGACTTTCTTCAATGAAATCCCATCTAAGGCTGTCAAAAGCCTTCTCAAGATCAACTTTGATTGCCATGAATCCTCTCTTTCCTTTCTTTGCTCTCATAGAGTGTATACTTTCCAGTGCAATCACAATCTTATTGCTTATGTGTCTTCCTTTGACTGGTCTGTTCCTGCTCTGAAGAAAGATTGTATATTAAGTCTAAGGTGTTCAGGCATCACCATTTTTCGTCTATTGGAGATGACCTTAGTGATGAATTTGTAAATGACATTACAAAGGCCAATAGGTCTGAATTGCCTGATGGAATGAGGTTCATATTCCTTAGGGATAAGGGTCAACATGGGATGGTTAATATTAGCACACACTTCCTGATTTTGAAAACATTGTTGAATAAACTCACAAACTGAAGAGCGCCACTCTTTTTGAGAAAATAGGGCATGGAGACCATCGGACCAGGTGCTTTATATGGGTGGAGGAGAAGACTGCCTTCTGAATTTCTCTTGGGGTGACAGGTGTAGAGATGTGGTTGATCTGATCCTCACTCAGGGGTGGTAAGAAGAGGTGCTTTCATAGCATTGATGAGGCCAAATCTCACACAATACAAATCCTGAAAGAACTGACAGGTATGCTTCTTTAGTATCTCTTGATCATAAGACCATTCTCCAGAGTTGACTTTGAGTTCTTTGACTTTCTTTTGCTTTTCCTAATGAGCATGAAAAAAGTTGGTATTTTGATCCCCAAGATTGATCCAATCCTGTCTTGATTTCTGATACCACAGAATCTATTCCTGGTGGAGGATCTCCTCATACTCAGCTTGTAATTGGCTTTGCAATCTCACCTTGTGAGGATTTGACCTGATCTCTAGCTTCCTTTCAATACCACTCAACCTGGCAAGCAACCTTTTCCCCGCCATAAGAAAATCTTTCCAAAAGTATTGACATTCCAATCCTGCATCTGCTTAGTTAATCTTTCAATACTAGTAGCAATGTCCCCACTCTGTCTCCAATTCCTTTTAAGAAAATCATCAAACTCTGCATGAAGTAAGCAGGCGGCTTGAAATCTGAAAGGTCTGTCTTGCTTACTTCTAGCATCCTCTGTACTGACTTTAATTAGAATAGGCCTGTGATCAGAGCCAATTCTAGGCAACTGAATAAGATTAGTGGAGAACTTTTCCTGCCAAGGTAGGTTGCCCAATGCCCTATCTAGCCTCTCTTGCACATTACCTCTTTTCCAAGTGAATTGGGGACCTGTAGAACCAAGATCAATTAGACCATAATTTTCAATCCAATTAGAAAAAATAGCACACTTTCTAATAGAAGCTGGATTTCCTCCCTCTTTTTCAGTAGGAGAAGAAAGAGTATTGAAATTTCCAGCCGGGGAATTGATTAGGCCAGCAATAGAATGGACTTCCTCCGTAAAGCCTTCCTCTTTAGTTCAATAGGAGACATAGATTGCTGTCAAGTACCACCAGTGCAAGTCTTTAGTCATTTTGAGGTGAAGGTATTGCTGATGATGTCTAACAGCCTCAATAGTGACCTTGGAGTCATCCATAAAAGCCATATACCTCCAGAGAATCTCACAGCCTCCACTCTATGAGAGTTAGGAAAGCAGTTTTCTTGATCACTTTAGTAGCTCTCTCGCCACTGATTCTAGGCTCAATTACAATCCAAATCTGCAAATCATATAATCTTTTAAAATCCTTGACTAAAGAGGATTTGAACCCGCTAGGAAAGAATGGAACTTCAAAAACATGTACTCCGTCGAAGGCTCTTGGTACTTTGACCCTGATGCAAGCATATAGGAGTTCTCAGGTAATCGTTCTATAAGGAATGCTCTTTCGCCGCGCCCTACTCTAAAGAAAGTATAAAGCGCCTTTCCTTGGTAAAGAGATTTATATACCTTGAGGAACTTATTCAACTCGAGTTCGCCACAGAACCCATCTCTGGAACCAAAGCCAAGTTCAACCTTAACCAAGCTCTACAAGCTTGTTTCATCCTTATGCCCTATCCTAACTATCTATATGCTATAAGGACATTAGCAAGAAGCGCTTAACTTTCCCAAGGCACAGATATTCAGAGTCACGTAGTGGGGTGAGCCAGGAAGAAGGATGGAGAGGAAGCCTGGTGAAGAACTTATTGACTCTTGCTTAAGAAAAGTGGAAGTGACTTTCTAACGCTCGTCAGGCAACGAGGGTAGACCAAAAGCATAAAATGGCCCCAGCCGCTCAAGATAGCCTTAATGGAAGAAGTAGGGCTAGTCTATTCTCGTTCACTCTGGGTTCAGCATCTCTTACGCATCATACTTCATTGGAAAGATTCTTAAACAATTAGTTAACCGTAGACCAGGCATCAGAAATCCCGTACCATGGACAATGATCAGTTCGTTACTGCAGAGTAAACAATTCCCGGTTGGTGATTCCGAGATCAATAAGTAGAGGCTGACTTTCAAAGGGGTTTCAGCAACCCTAGAGCTAGTTCAACTTGAAGACTGTCTTTTTCTCTATACGGAATTCCTAGGAGTCCACAAAACAAGCCAGTACCAAATAACCTAGAATACGGAAGTTTTAGACCCACTCAAGCGAACTAGCAAAGAAGCAATATGTCCAGTCACCTGGTCTTTAGGATTCTTACGATACCAGGCGACACTAAGCAGAAATACAAAGTGGAGGTAATTCTTTATCCACTCTGCCGGGTCTGTCCTTTGAGACGACTATGCCCTACAGCTCTAAATAGGGCCTCTTCAACAAAGAGTGATAGCTCAATGCTTGTAAACAGCTCTTGCTAAGACAAGGAACTGCTAATGTTGAGCAAGAGCAACCGATATATAAATATCCATCAATCTCAACAAGCGACAACTCAAGTGCTGCTTTTATGTTACGACTAGACTTCGTTGCTGCTCCGGCTTCTTATTCTTGCTTAGAGGGCCCGGTAGAAAATTAGATACAAGGACAGTAGGTAGTCAAGAGAAAGAAGACACTGACCTCTTATCGGCTCTTCAAGCAAGCGCGATAGCTAATCCAGAAAGCCATAAAGAAAAGCGGATATAAGGAAACGAACGCATAAGCACACGAGTACTTAGTAGACTTATTGGTTGGATGCTTCTTTACGGCTCGGCTCTATAGTAAGCTATGGATAGTTCGTGGAAGCCTCCCTATCGAGACCATTAAAGGGATAAATCATGAATAATTAATACGAACAGCGTCAGAATAAGAGCGAGCAGATTTTCACGAATAAACCCAGTTACCTGCGTTCTTCCTTTACCGAAGTTCCGTTCATGAGTGAAGCGCGTCAGCGTCTTCCTTTGGCTTAACCGATGGTGAGCTTTACGGGATTCAAAAACTTGATAGCCGGGTAGCCTACCTTCTTTGCTTAACCTAACAGGCCATCAGGTTCCTTTCTGCTTCCATTTTCGGGATATGATATGACACTTCATACTTCCCCGCTCCTTTGGCTTTGTCACGAGCTGGACTCGAACCAGCGTGTTCCAGATACTTTTTTTTTTCTGGATTTCAGCCTTCCTGATCGTAACTTTGATTACCGGGTTCCCCCTTCTCGTCTTTCTAAAATGGACTACTTCCCGGGTCTACTAGAAGTCTTTTTTTTATTAATTAAAGCCCTCTTTCCGGACTTCCCCTAGACCTCTGTCCGTCCTATGTCCCTTACTTAAACTCGAGATGAACTAGTCGTCTAGCTCGAGCAGTCAAACAGTCTAGTCGATTCGATGAAGCAGTGAACAAGAGATCGGGTCTGGCGAATACCTTTCCTTTGCTTTGTTTGATTATCTAATTTCCTTGAACCAGGTTCTTATAGAGTAAGGGGTTTTGGAATTCCATTTTATTGGTCTCCTGAAACTAGCAGCCTTAATGGGAGAGTGTTCGTTCATATGGGTTGATACTCTCTGTTTCGGTGGTTACGGTAAGCAAGCAAGGTTTTACCAACCTGTAACTGGTCTGCAACACATGGTTGCAGGATAATATTAATATTCCACTCAGAGGCCAGTCTAACAACCTTCTGCTATAGGGGTCAAACTCCTTCTCCATTTCTCTTAAAAACTTCATCATCTCTTCTTCTCCTTCCTGACAGGGCTTGACATACTGCATCATATCCGAGGCTTCACCTCCTTTCTCCCATGCCCATCTGCCAATTTGTCTCAATCCGTTGACAACTTCCCATGCTTCAGCTTTCAGCTTCTCGCGATCTTCTTGTATACGTTTTTTTTGCATCCTCGAGACAATCAACTTCGTTTTGTAGTTCATTAAGCCTTTTGCTTTGTTGTTGTATCACTTGCTCAAACAAAATAAAATAGGCTCTGGTCGAGCGCTGTTGTTCTTGTAGCTCCATATTTTGCCATTGTAGCCTTTCGACTTCCCTTGACAACTCTACATTTTTGGTAGCATTGAACTTTGCTAAGCTCTTCAACTCTTGATTCTCCTGTTCAATTTAATCTCTTTCTGCTCTTTTCTTTGAGGCTACCCTTTCATTTTTCATATTTTAGCTTGAGGTTCGCATTCTCCTCTTCCAGTCTTTTTCTTTTATTTATTTGCTGAGTGGATCGAGTCGGTCTTCCAATTATTTGAGAACCTCACTCTTTCCGTCGGGAGAGATGGGAACGGTGAACCTTAAGGTCTTCAGCATCAGTCACGAATCAAAGGGCAATCTTTCCTCCCTCTCCAACGTACTTTGGTCGCTTCTCCCTATGGTAATACACCAGAGTGAGTTCATTGAGACTTCCATCGTATCGCCTATTCTGCTATCTGTATTCGGCTCATTGGGCACCGAATGGCAGTAAAGGATGCACTTCTAAGACCAAGTCTCATACATTCTTCTCTCTTCCTTCGCCCTTTCTTTACCCGCTCGCTTCGCCCTTAAAGTCAAAGTAAAGGAGCTTTGAGCGAAGGTGTGACGCTGAGGGTTGCTTACTTATTATTACATTACGTCGCGTCAAGTCAAAGGTTTTTGTTACGTAATGAAAGGGCACGTCAGGCACTGCTTTCAGCCAACGAGCTTAACTACTAGATGCTATTTCGACATCATACACAGTAAAGAAAGGACTCATGAATGACCTTACCCCTAGCCCTAGTACTCTGATTCAACCGCTTATGTTCTTCGCCAATGTTCTATTAGGGAGACCTGTTGCTGTTGTTGAACTAGTCTGGCCACTCTCACTTTTAGGATACGTTATTCCACAAAGTAACTAAGAAAAGGGTTTTCAATTATAATTCCTCAAAGCGTGAAGCTAAACCGTAAGGGACGAAGTGAGTCAACATGGTGGGAAAGGGGTGTAGTAGTCCTCTTTTCCAAAGAAAGTTGAATGAATGTAAGGTTTTTAGTTTTCAACTTCGCTTTTTTAGCTGGTTCTTTGCCGATAGCAACAATTGCTTTAGCGCCATTTTCTCGAAATGCGGAATTCGTATCTCTTTCTAATTGGAAATGCTCCTTGGTCAATCAACTAATGTATCTATCCCTTTTCTTTTATGCGTTAAGGAGATAAATGGCTGGAGAAGCAGCCTAAGATAATAGTGGCTTTAGCCGCACTCATGTCTCCCCAATCCAATAGTTGCTTTAGCGCGAGGTCAATTACATCGAACCTTCCCTTGGCTTTTCCCCACCAATTTCTTTAGCGCCAGCAGAAACAGCAGATACGGGTTTAGCGGGAGCAGACTTTCTTGAACAGGAGCCGCATAAAGAGCATCGAAAACAGCGTTTTGAGGACCTAGATGATAAATTCTCCCCACGAACTCCCATCAGCATGCCCTAAAAGATCAAGATTTGACCGATGCGGCGCACAACTCTCTTGGGAAAGGGAATTCCTATTGGTTTACCCAGAATCTCTGAATGTTAGAATACACTCCTTACCGAGTCTCAAACCATCGGCTAATACTCCGTTAGGAGAAATATAGCTAGAACCGTTAAAAGTTTTAAAGGGGTTCCCCGTGTAATACTTACAGCCCGCCAAACCTCTTTGAGTTGGGGTTCCAAACCTATGTTCTCAATACTCCTATCAGTGTATTTCCCATCGGTTGTCTACCCAGAATCTCTTCTCTTACTTACGAGCCTGGAGCTAATCCAACCATTTACTCTATCTGAGCTGCTACGATCCCGTCAAGCTGTGCAGCTACGATTCCGCTCAGCAGTAGAAAGCGGTGCAGCTACGGCCTACGACCTACAAGCAAGTGAAAAGCATCGTTAGTAAGATGGCATGTCTTTCAACTCCAGTTTTGGAGAGAATAATTTCATTTCTACCCGGGAAAGAAAGCATTAAGAAAGAGGTGCGTAGCGTTCTCAAGCACGGATTCAAATCGAGTTGGACCATTTTGGGGACGAGATTGAAAGTATGTAAACAACTCAATCCGGGAAAAGAAAAAAAAAAAGGCCAATAGAATAGAAGAACCCCTAGTCTTTTCTCTTGCTTCTGACTCAGATAGAACTGGGAAGCCTTTTCGATGCGATCAAAACTAGTAGTTGGTAACGAACCAACCTTTAGACTAACGTTCTTAACTACTACTAAGACAGGAAAGAGTCTCTTTCTCTTTAGTTTAAGACAGGAATCCCCTTAATCTCCTTCTGTTTGCCATATCTTGAAAAGGAAATTGACCTTCTTCTTTTCTTTCTCACATGCCTCAACTAGAGAAATTCACTTATTTTACACAGTTCTTCTGGTAGTATGAGGCGCTTCAGCGCCGGAGTTTCCCTCTAGCTCAGACTCAGAAAGAAGAACTCACTCTTGACTCTAATTCCGTAGGTTGCTCTGCATTGATTGACTAAAGCAGGAAAAGCAGCCCTTCTGATTGAAAGAACCGAACCATGACGAATCTGTCTTTGCTCACTCCATGAGATAATCTACTTTGTCTGATTGACTTCCTCAGGAGATCCCTATGTTATGTATCTATCCTGTGCTTTCTTTCTCTCGGTATGGTTTACCACATGCCTGTGATCTTTCTCTTTCAACCTTGGTCTCGCTAGTAGTAGTATCCTTACCTTCTCCTCGGCAGGATGAGTCTTTCAACGCAACTAAAAGCTGTAGACTGACAGGCCCCTAAAGTTAAAAGTAGGTAGCCGCCAGTCTACCAGTTATACATGAGATCTGCCCGGTCATTTCCTTAGCAAGATAGTTGGATCCCTTACGGGAATCGAACCCGTGGTACGAGAGTCAAGTAATGGAAGTTGGGATTTGAAATGTAAGTCTGTGCACTAACTCCATTCCTCAGCAAAGCAATCCGGCCCTTCTTATCTTATAGGGCGGGCAAGGCTGTACAGTACCAATCCCATCGGTCGTAGTAAGCTTCAGTCCTTACTTACTATTTTATAGAAAGAAAGGATTTTTCCTCTAGAAATTATCTTTTGAATGGATAGATATCTGCTTTAAAGTAAGGCACTAGTCTTAAGTCTCGGGCCCGGAATAAGCTGTTTTCAGGCCAAATGCCGCGCATAAAGAATAAAAACTTTCTACTTTTAGGCTAAGGGTCTTTTCTTCTGGTGATTTATCGAATGATTCTTCCTTTTTCTTTTCTTTGAGGCGAGGCAGTTCTCCCAGGGTAGGTGCTTTCTTCGCGAGTATGTCTGTTGATGGCGCTGTGTCCTATCTGTTCAAGGAAGCTGTCCAACTCAATGTGTTACGCATCAGCGGCATTTGCTACATAATCCGTATCTGTTGTCAGAAAAGGATTTCGAACTCCAAATTCCATAAGTACAGGATCACAAGCTCTTTCTTACCGATTCTTCTATATGTTAGAGATCTACTTTACACTTGTAGTAGCTGCTCGTGTTAATCTCACTTTAAGTGAGAGGAATTGATTATAAAAGAAAGATTTTTAGGGCTTATTCGTCAAAGGGCGATTGCCTTCTTCTTGGAAATTTTGTAAGCCTTCGGGTCTTTTAAGTCTTCTACGCTTTTGAAATAATATAAGTAGGTTATGAGGTTGTAGGTCTATCTGCCCTATCGCTTATTCCAGAGGTTCCATTTCCTTGTCCCTTGAGTTCAGTTGCTCAGTCACTTGAGGCTATAAATTATCTTTCTTTTCTTGTCTTGTAAGGATTCGAAGTTGCGTGTGAGTCGGCGGCAATGGCTTTTGAGCCTGTGTACCTTCTCCCGTCAAAATAGATTCCTCCTTTCCCGCCTCAAGTCCTTATTCTTTCAGCCTCATCACTACCCTAAACCTTCTTCTATGGAAGAGCTCTTGTCCTAGATCGAGGGACTCTTTTGTCTTCCCATTCCTCCCGACCCGGCTGTCTTCGTTGAGGTAGTGTCCTCGTCACCCGAAGAAAGTGCTGATTGTCTGCGCATTCCCTTTCTGTCCTTATAGGCCAACGCCTTATAATCTAATCCTATCAGTTCAGTCAGCGAATAACCCTCCTGCCAATAATCCTTGTAATCGGTTGACTACCTCCCGGCTCAAGTAATTCTTTTTTTTTGTTTGGTCTTTGACCGAGTGAAGTAATTTCCGTTTGTGTGGCACGAGAGATGTAAAAGTCAATATAGTATCGAGGATATGCGGATGCGGTTGTGGAAGCATTTTCCTAGCGGCTAAGGAGCTATTGCCTTGAGACTGTGCTAACTCCCCCTAATGCATAAAACTTTTGTTTAACCTTTGAGTCATCGCCTACTCCTTCGAATCCTATCGGTCAGCGCCTAGTCTCTTTCGAAGTGCTCGAAGTCGGCTAAGGTTCAATGCTTTTTGGTTGCTGCTTTGTCCCTCGTCACCCTAAGAGAGGACTGAGTTTGCTTTCTTTCCTGCGCGAGTATTGTTGTAAGGTGGAATGCTTTCCCTTTCCAAGCTTTCAGGGAAATTGGCTTTGCCGAAGAGAATGTTTTCACAAAATTTCAACAATTTTATAGCATGATATCCAATCGCGTTATTGCTTTCGATCTTACTAAAGTATCCCTTTGTTTTCTTCTTCTCACTCGTTATCTTATCTTAGATAATGATTTTAGTTATTTAAGAAGAAAGAAGGACAAACTGAAAGATGCTAATTGCAAGCAGCAGCCCCTCTTATAACGTTCGTGAGCCATGGGTCTGGGTCACTTCACTCTCCGTAAGGAAAGGGAAGAAGAGTCTCTCAGAGCGTTCGCGCCCCATAGGACTAATGGGGCACGAGCGGGTTAAGAAGTTTCTCTTGGAGTTCATTAGTCAGTCAGAGGGGGGCTAAGGTATGCGGTACCGTTGACCTGAAGTGCTTAGTAGATGGGATGAGAATACACAGGAGGTAAGTTCAAGCCCAATTGGGGCGGACCCTATGTAGTCAAACACGTTTTTTGCCAGGAAATTCGTCTTCGGTACGGACGCATCCAATGCCGGATGGATGAACTTCAAGGATTCACTTCCCTTTCCCAAGTGCGATTCTATTCATATGCTTAAATCTTCATGATCTTGTTTCGCCTCCGTTTCGTCGTTATGACTCAATCCGTGTCCGGTCGGGTAATCCTAATCATGAACTGAACGACTTGCCTTGTTTTGATCGATGGTTCACCGCCCGGGCGAACAAACCAACGATTTCAGGGTCGGCCCCTGATAATAATGGGATGCTGGAATTTCAGGAGATGATTCACGCCCCTTTACGTAATGGATATAAAGGCAGGAAAGACACGTGGTGTAATAACCAATCTGGGAATAACTTTATTGGGCTCTTTCTGGAGGAAGGACAGAAGGGCTCAACCAGACCAGTTCAACACGGTAAGGCGAAGAGGTTGACATGGTTGAGGCAGTTGTACTCGGACCGGAGTCTACGAGAAGGTCTTGGTGGGAGAGAACTCGTAAGGATGCTTTTCTGACCCAGCTTGGGAAGTTTTCTGTTCGCCTCACGTCTTCATTCTTGGTCTGCTCCGTTTGAGTGATGCGGAGGGGGCCCACTGGGATGTCAAAATGGAAGCATTTTTCTTCATCGACTGCCGGTTTTTTACTCGGTGGAATGATGGCGGCCCGGCCATGGCATTGAATTGGAGCATAGTTATGGGGTTGAGGATCTTGGCAGTTCGTTTCCTCTTTAGAGGGCGTGGGTAGCCGATTCCTTTGAAGCTGCTTGCTGCTCGCAGTTACTTCACTCGCCTGTGGTGTGGAGGCGAATAAACGGTTAGATCAAGTTGGACGGCTCCAACTACCTTGTCTGGAAAGGACAATTTCTGACCTTCTTCAATGAGCCTTCGAATAATTTGGGTTTTTGATGGAACTGAGGCTGCCCGTTAAAGCCTATGCCCGCCTCCTCCATTCCTCTGGCTACTGATTATGCGTTAGTCAGTCAGGTTCAGCAAACCATATTTGATAATCGAAGACAGGGCAGAAATTACCGGGGTCAGGGCTCCGGTGGTATTCTCGTTCTCGGTGCGAAGCCTTCTTCTTCTGTGATTTGTCAGGGGACATGTTTGCCACACACCTGAGCAATCAAATGTTATCATCGGTTGAATCTCTCGTATCAGGACAATCCTCTTGCACATCAGGTTTCAGCCATGTCGCTGAACTCTCCAGCAGATCAAAAGTGGTATCTCGATACAGGGGCCACAAATCACATGACCGCCATTGCATTTGATCCTTACTAGTATAATAAATACGTCTCCTTTGTTTTTTTGTTTTGGTTTTCCTTGTATTTTCGACTCTCTCAGAATGGAGAGAGCACGTTTGCTTTCTGAGTTCAATTATGGGCCCTTTTTTAGGCCAAATGTTGGGACTTTCTCTTTTTTTCTCATTCTATGCACTGGTTTCCATTCCCTGACGGTCGAGCTATTGACTCTCCTCCTTGGCTAGCTGTCCACCTCTGATCACCATCTGTTTCGACTCCTTCCTTACCTAGTGATGAGCTTGACTGGTGCTCTAAGACGAACGCGGTCCGATCTGGCAAAGCTGGAAAAATGTATGCTCTAGCTCCAAGATGAAAGTTTGAGTTTGGCCCCAGGCCCCTCTCTTAAGCAAAAAGCGTTGTTTCCTGGTATTCGGAACGGGCCGCAAGCCGCCGCCCATGCTTCAACATCTAAGTGTTCACCAGAAAAACCCTATTTTGGAAAAAGAGTTGGTAGGGCAGAAAGATTCGATTCAGTTCAGGGAAACCAAACAAATCAAGCCAATCGGAAATCATTTTCTCACTACGCGAATCCAAATGAAACTCGGGCGAGAATCAACATCCGGCTAGGCTAGGTCGCTTGGGGCTTATGGCGCTTCCTCTGCGGCTTCTCCCTTGGCTGCTTTCCGCGCTTAAAGAAGAGGAATTACTACTCCTTTCGAACAAATAGCAGTTGAGCTTTCCTTAGTAGAAACAGGCGAAACTGGGCAGGAGCTACTGACATAGTTAATGTCCGAGGTTTACGTTAGCCTTAATCTAAGAGCAGGATAGATGCAAGAAGGGGTTGTGACAGTGCCACTAGATAGCTATCGGCTTGAACAGACAAAGCAAAGCACATTCGACGATTTGATGCCAAAGTCGCAACCAAGGAAGAGCGGAGCATGCTCCGACTCCATCCAGATGTCCTCTTGGTTGACCTCAGAAGCTTGGATTTCAAACAAAGGATAAAAAACCTGAGCTAGTGGTAGTGTTTCATCTGGAATCGGTCCTAGACATCCATACTCCTGGGTCACCTTTCCCTCACGTTTTAGAATGCTTGGCCCCCCGCGCCAAATCGATTTAGACATACGTATATGAGATTTATAGATTCCCCACCTTCTTCCATTTTTTTTTTTGCTTTAGCGGCAAGAGGAGAATTACCGCTGCTGAGTGAACGAAGGAGTCGAGCTTGTCTTGCCCCGAGACATAGGGCAAGGGGTGCTTTCAGCCATCTTAAGACTTTCGATTTTGAAGAAAAAGAACAGCCTTAGTTTGTTCGGATTGAGATAGAGAAAGAGCAGCCCTGGGCTCAGCTTTAGCTGATTATTCAAATTTCTTCATCTGCTCCTCTCCCGTCCGGTCGAGTCCGCTTCGCTCCTCTATTAAAAAAAAAGTTTAGAGTCATCTTCCCCGCTTTTCTTCTTCTTTCGTCGAGTGCGCGATCATGACACCACGTCCTCTTCCTATTGACGAGGGCCTTCTTTCTTGTCTAACGCATGTAAACTTCTCTTCTACCATTTCTTTTTATTTTGAGTTATAAGGAAAGTGCAAAAGAGCTTATAAGACGCAGAATGATTTCTTCCCCTTCAGGTCCAGCCACTCGACCACTGAATCTTTTTGTTTTTGGGAGGGAAGGAAAAAAGCTACTCTACTTTTAAGTAAAAGAACGTAGTAACTCTTTAGAAAGGAACGAAGGTACTCCACTTTGAAGTTGAGGAACGAACTACATCCCCACTCCCCAGGTTCAAGGGCTCGTTACAGGAGTGAAAGAAGCAAGCTTTCAAGATAGAACTAGGAGTAAGCAAGCTGGAAAGTGCGAACCAGGTATGTAACTCGTTTTCTCTATTAGTACTTGATTTTATTCTACTACTTCCCTCTGATTTTCAGTTGAGCCTCTACCCATCCGAGGGTCTTGATCAAGGGTACGGTCGAGTGACTACGTTCCTCTCGCTTCGCTCGAACTTCACGTAGTCCACCCTTCTTAATGTCAAGAAAGGATCCACCTCTTTTTTTCTGTCTCTACAAGTGCTTCTTTTTGATCTCCCTATTCAAAAAAGACGGTCTAGCTGACCAAGTGGTCTTTCTTGCTTTTCATCCCCAGTAGGAGTTCATGATTTCAATCCTTCTTGACGAGGCGGCGCATCCAGCAGGAATCGAACCTACGAATTTGCCTCTTGGGTGCTTTAACCATTCAACCATGGATGCATAAAGACTCAGCGAGTGAACTAGGGGCTCCACACCTTTTCGAGCTTCTATTTCTTCCGTTAAAGGAGATTCGAGAAAAGATGGAATAGGAAGACGTGTTTCCAGAACAAAGAATATACGGGTTGAAAAGGGGGAGTTAGCAAAGTTAGACAAGATTGGAATGGGCATAGGAAGATGTATGGCTGTACCAGATCGGCTAATGCTTCCAGGTTGATGCGATGTATTCCACCAGTTGACTGAAGACTTGATTATTGGTATATCGATCAGTCCAGCACGGATTGAAATAGAAGCCGGTTCGACAGAAAGCTTTTGAAAACGCAGTGCACCCAGGTAAATAAGGAACAAGATGAATACAGAAGTTAAACGAGCATCCCACACCCAAAAGGTGCCCCACATCGGTCTTCCCCGAAACCCCCCAGTAACTAAGGTAAATAACGTAAAAAAAGCACCCATTTCTGTACCGGTTCCGGAAGAGCGAAGAAGAAGGGGATGTTTTGTTAATAGGAAGAAGAAAGTGTTTATAGCTGTAGCGATATAAACAAGAATACTCATCCGAGCCGCAGGAACATGTACATAAAGAATACGTGAATTTCCACCTTGTTGAAGATCTAGTGGTGCTACCGAAGACTTAAATGAATAGCCATCGCTGTTAAGAAAAACAGAAATCCAACGAACGCATAGCTTCTGGTCTTTGACATAAAAAAAAAAGGTTGTAAAAACGAAACGGGCATGTTATACTTTTTTTTAGCTAGTGGAACAAGAAAGACATGGATCGTCTATTCAATAAGCAATCAAAGTTTCCCCAACGAAGAATTCCCTTGCTGTGTTTTCGCTCTACTCCTGCGTGGTGTTCCTTGCTCGCGGAGCATACCGAAAAAGAAAAATCAGAAAAAATCAAGGGAGCTAGCAGCTTCCATAGCTGTGTTAGCTAGGCCACCTGCCTGATCATCCTTCTTTTACAGAAATTACTGGATCACATCTTTCCTATGCCGTTTCCGGGGCAGCTCTTTCCTATCTCATGTTGCTATTTTAGCTGTCATTGCCGTTACGTTACATATTTTTTGGTTTCTTTGACCCGGGAAAGGCAGAAAGGTTGGTTCTTCGATGACCCTTGGCATGGCATAGTTAAGATTGAACGAAGAGGGGAGTAGCGGACCTACGGAGACTTTCTTCTAATCCCAACTCCCCCAATGAAAAAGGAAAGAACTAAGCCGGAACGCTGAGTCTAAGCCTCGCAAGCAGGAACGAAAAGCCGGAAAGGAAGAAGAGGAGGGAAGAAGCAATAAAGCACAGTGCACCGAGATTCATTCATTCCAAGCTGAATTCTTTTAACAAAAATGAATGAATCTCCAAATAAGGATGGGGGGTGGGTTCCAGGTAGAAGAAAAGAAACAGTCATTTTAAAAAAGCCAATTGAATTTCCATGAAAGGAAGGGCAAAGAAGGATTTGGTTATGGTAGGAATGTGGGTACGTTTGAACGACTAAGGTTTATGGGTGGAGTCCGTCCCATCTCTGAAGACGAGGAAAGGTATCGAGATTTAGCGTAGAATGAAAGCGCGGGAGACAACGGTAGGGCATACCCAAGCATCAGGAGATGTGAGAGACCTCGCTTGAAGAAGCTTATTGTGTGTGAAAATCAAGTCAGGGAATCGTTGAATTGACTCCGCAGCTGAGCAAGCGCTCGAAACATAGCGACAGGAATGCCTTGAGCGAGCCGAGTGCGTATCCCCAGAGTACGATGCCCTAGATCCAGCGCCAACCGATCTAGTTGCTTTGGCCGGGCCAACCATTCATCTATTCGACCGCGTTTCCGCTGTTTTTTCCTTAAGAGATGCCGGCTTCTGGTGTGGTGGTTGGAACCTTGTGAAGGACCAAGCAACAGAACGTTATGGGGTAGTTCAAAGGAAATGACGGATGGTGTAGCCAAGCGAATATGAGATGCTAGTTAAGTCTTACGATTCTTCGTAATTCCCTTTCTATCCATTCCGATATAGCCAGAGGGGGGCTGTGGGTGTGCTGGTTTTAGCTTCCATACCATGTCATTAGGGTTTGTATTTTGATAGGTTTTCTCCTGGCTGCTGTAGTTATTGGACCTTCGAGAACTTCAAAATGGAGATAATAAATTGAAAAAGGGGGTTATTGACCAAATGGCCCAACTCGACCCACATCCTTTCTGGAGGGAGGAGCAAAAGAGACTGCTTTTCAAACTGGATCTGTAACAGGAAAAGCAAAGACTACCGATCGTTCGGGGATTGATTAGTAAGCTTGCCCCGGTAGGCCGTTGATCCACCAGGTCCCACCCAAACCCCATGTCTGGGTCATTTACTAGCGAAAGTTCCCTGTCGAGAGGAAGAGAGAGAAGTTACTTCGGGGCTTAAGGTAGTTCAGTCACCCTCAGGTCATAATAGAGTCTAGTATGACATCGGTAGGAAGATAATGCAGCTAAGCCGAGACTTGCTTCTGAGGCATGTCAGACTTTACTTGCTCTTGCCGATATGATCTTTTCTATTGTTGAAGAAGTTCCGTTTGCTCCTATCGTAGATAAGATAAGAGTTACGGAATTGATAGAGCGGAATCCAATCCCCTAGCTAGGTTTGAAAGAAGAACTGCAGCTCGATTTGAGATGAAATCTGGCAATAGCTCTAGGGTAGGTTCTGCACCAGATAAGAGAGTTGGGATTGAGCTTGAACTAATAGAAAGAAAAGCAGGGGCCTATCGCTTTGATCTTTCTCTTCCTGTAGCTGATGCTAGGCGCTCTCAAGAGCTCTTCTAGAGTCATATGAATGTGCGGCTCCTTTTCTGTCTTCTATCGACGCAGATCCTGAGACTAGTGCTACTCCTAGTCTCCACAGAAGACTTGCTACCGCCAAAACAAAAGCACTTTTGCCTTCGTTTTAACAGCAAGAGTCAAAGCAAGGAGCTTTGACGTGGATATCTTCTCCTATTGATCCTTCCTTTCCCTTTCCTTCGTCTAAAAAGGCTCGAGAAGGCCTATCTTTAAGCTAAAAAAATCAGTGGTCTAAGCCCCCAACCCTCTACAGTTTCATCGGCCTTCGGGATATAGTTACCTTATTTCCATTTTTTGAAAAAAAAAAAGAAGCCTTAAGGCGACATCTCTTATACAACCTAAGACTAGCATGTAACCCTCAAGGCGAAATGGTTAGCAAGACAGTCAAGCAGTAAAGCAGTCAAACCACAGCTTATTTTGATTCCTCGGACATTAAGGCATTGACTGGTAATGCCCTATCTAACATCATATTCTTCTTCACGAGAACAAGCCCTTCTTGCAGCAACAGCTCCTTCGTCCTAACAGCCTCTTATGGCTAAGAGCAAAAGATGGAGGCCATCGTCTAAGATCTGTGTCAAAGAGCGGATTCGAAAACAGTAACAGGGCATTCTATTCCGAAAGTCCCCCATCCCGTTCGAGAACAACCTATGAGTGCAAAACCTACCTACTTGAAATAAAAAAAAAAAGACTGCCTCCTTTCTCAAGAAAGCATAGCCATCTCCCCTTCTTTCTTTCTCCTCAAACCTTGTTCCGAGAAACTCCGCTCAAAAAACAAAAACATGGAAATTTTCTTTCTATATATAAGGCTATCCGATGGTTTAGTATAAAGCCAACTGACCGGAGTAAGAACCATCTACCAGCTTGGACCGCAGACAATTGATAATGCCATTCTTCTAGCAACTAGCCAAAAATAACAAAAATGAACATGTTTTGAATTTGGCTTTCATTTAGGCTTAGATCCATTAGTCGGGGGATATAAATGAAACTACTTCCAAGAAAAGTAGTTGAATTGTGGCGACTGGAACAATGAAGAGATGTTGTAAGTGTTCATTGTTATATTTGCGTCTAATGTTCGGCTTAGCTGAATAAGTCGAGATTGGATTGGTCTATATATAATCTAAAAGTGAGGGGTCAGGCGGGTCATATTCTGACTAGAAAAACAAACACGCGTTTGGGTACCCGGTTGAAACTAACGATTCTACGTTTATAGATTGGCCATATTGAGAAAGTGAAAAATGACCTGTCAGAGACGGATCGATCTTTATGTTTCTGAATGGACTTCCTTGGTTTTCGGGTTTTTGGTCTATCGTGTTCTTCCAACCCTATTGTATTGAGACCATTGATGACCTACCAGATGCTCATCCTAGAGTTCAATCTAGCGAAGTTTTTTCCAAAGCCATACACCGTGGCATTAGTCCTAGCTCTCATTTGCTGCTTTTCATAGCCCAGACTGAATTACTGAAGCCATTCAAGTCGGAAAGCTCTCAGCCCTACTTTCTATCCTATCAAGTGAAGCCCTAGTTATATACCTTCTAAGAGTTCCACTTTCTCGCTTCTTTATTATTGATGTTCGAACCTCCAGTAAGGGTTTGATTCAATTCTCTTTTTCTTTTCAAGATGAATTATAAAAAAAATAAAGCTAAAGTTCTGTAAGCCTGCCAATCATAGGGAGGGTTTTGACTTGTGCCTTTAGCCAGCTTTTCTAATGGTATTATAGTGCGTTCAGGCTAGCTTGATTTCGTATTATTAGCGAGGTGAAAGAAGTGAAGTAAGGAAGCCAATCTAGGCTAGGATAAGTTGATAGGTAAGAGATTGCGGGTTAAGATAATCAGTGATTCCTCCTTTTTAGTGAACTATGCCTCTTCCTCTTCTATGTTCTGTGTCACCGCAGGGTAAGAAAGGGCAAGGGTAAGCGCAAGAATCTTTATTGAAAGCTTATTAGGTTTAGGGCCCTTGTTTGAAAGTCTTTACAAATCCTTATCTTGCTCTATCGAATGCCCATTTTGAAACTAGATCTTTGACTTTTAGGAAAGCTAGCCGGGTAAAGCAAGTGGGAAAAAAGAATGATTATTTGCTCCCGGAGCACTCTCTCATCGTTTTTCCTAGCAGAGAATGAAATGAAAGTATTCAAAAAAACCATATGATGAAAGGAGTCCGTCCTACCTTGGCTAGCCTCTATCCTTAGGACCTATAATCTGCTAGCCAGTTCCCATTCATCCAGTTCCCTTTTTGGAGGTTCAGTGCTAGGGGTTGAGTTCAAGTTGTAGTTGCGTTCCATACATAGGATGTTATAGGTTACAGGTTCGATATGGAGTAGTACATTCAAGTCTAGTTTTTCCTCTAGAAGGTAGTTTACTTGCTTATTTGCTAGAATAAGGAGAAGGCCCCCAAACAAAGGTCCCAAACCTAAGATCCCAAACTGAAG
>JAIWQS010000258.1:0-10000 GCA_029891385.1 Erythroxylum novogranatense | reverse complement strand
GGGCAACAAGACCAAGTTGGTAAGGATTCCAATTTTCTCTTCATTTTTCTATTCATTTCTATGATCATGGAGAAGCCCCTTGTACATTCTGTAAAAATGTACTATTCTATTTGTACAGATATGGTAAAGGGGCGCATTCAATCCTTGTTCGTCCGTTAGTTCCCAGTTCTTCTCTTCATCACGCAGGGTAGAGCAGTTTGGTAGCTCGCAAGGCTCATAACCTTGAGGTCACGGGCCGTCTCCGCAACATTCTTTTACAAAAAAAGTTGTCCCTATTCACTTTAACTGTTAATTAATTAATTAACAGTTTTCTGTTGGAGAATGGGAGGAAAGAAAGAGGGTGAGCCTCTTCGACCGAAAACCTTTTTGTCTTGGTCCCAAATCAACACTAAGCAAGTCCGAACTAATTGAATACTTGTGTCCGAAATTCCCCGAATTAGTTTACCATTTCCACAAAGAATATAATTGACAACTCGAAGTTTCAGATTATCCTTTTCCTGCAATAAATCCTGTGGGAAAAGTGTTTCTAAATTTATACTGTCCGCCATCTCATATATGATTACTGGTCGAACCAAAACAAAAGAGTTTTCTTAGTAGGTGTGATCCGTTGGACATAGATCCAATTTTGGCTTTTTGCTTCGGTTTTATCGTTCCTGGAGATATCAAGATACCACTATGTCGGGATATCTTATCTGTTTCTCCCGGAAAATATCTATCTCCAGAAAGAATTTGAAGTTCCATTTTTTGTTCTCTCCACCCCGGCTACTCTACTTCTTGTATTTAAAGTTATTTGTGTATCCGCTCCAATGATACTCTTGTTCCGGGAAGAAGATTCGGGAAAATATAAATAACCTCAGGAATGAAAAAAAAGCGGTCCACTTTCGTGTGGTATTTTGGCTTAAATTCTTTGACTCCTTGATACTCAATCAATTTGCTTTTGTGACGATTGAATGCACCCCACGTCCCCATATTTAGTAATTCCTAAACAGTTTCTTCGGCGTCAAAATAAGCAAAAATACTATTTCTACGGAAAATACCTATAGGTATTTCAATCGAGATACCAGAGCAGGGCATTAGTTCTTTTCTCGTTCTTGAATCGATTGGAGGGATAATGAATCTATTTCTTCGCCTCTTTGCCAATAAATCAGAATTCTCATGGGGAATGGCAGGATATATGCGATTACAATAACCAGTACATATGATTCGATTAAGTTCTGAATAATCAGAAATGGCACTTTCTTTTTACCGGAAGATCTGAACTAAAGAATTTGTGTTTAACTTGATCATTATTTAATGAAGGACTAGAAATATTTCTTCTTTCAACAGAAGGAGAATGAACACTTATTTGATCTTGATCCTTGTGGAGCGAAAAGGGCTATACTGGATCTGCACGAGCCCCTGATAATATCCAACAATGGCTTGTTTTGGTAAGAGATGGATATTACTATACGTAAATTCAGGTGCATGGTATACATCGGTACTCCAGTGCATTTCTCCTTCTGAGTCGGAATAAATATGTTTTCGCACCCTCTCTTTAAAATTCAAAGTGTATGCTCCCACGAATTTCAGCAATCACTTGTTCTGATTCTACATATTGATCATTTTGAACTAAAATCAGACTTTTTGGCGGAATAGTCACATTATGTATCATATCTTGATTCTCAATAGTTACATACAAGTCTATAGAAAAGCAGGATGCCCATGACGTGTACGTGTGGGATGAACCAAATCCTCATTTCATTTGATTTTTCCATTAGAGGGGGCTCGTACATGTTCTGCAGTACCCCCTGTGCTGTGAATACTCCACCCGTATGAAACGTTCTTAATGTTAGTTGAGTACCCGGCTCTCCAATGGATTGACCCGCAATAATACCTACGGCTTCTCCCAATTCCACCAGGTCGCCATGAGTAGGACTCCGACCATAACATAATCGACAGATCCAAGATGTACTCCTACAAGTAAAAGGTTCGAATAGATATGGGTTGTCTTCGAAGGTTATGAATCGATTGACAAGTCCAATCCCAATATCTTGATTTCGAATGGCAATGCATCGTATACCCATATATATATTGTCTAAAAATACACGACCAATTCATGTTTGGATAAAAATGATTTCCCGTACCATCCCATTTCGTGGACTGACATAAATCCCTCGGGCGGTGCCACAATCTGTTCTGCGGACAACAATATGTTGAACTACTTCAACAAGTCTGCGCGTAAGATATCCAGCATCTGATGTTCGTACAGCAGTATCCACAACTCCTTTTCGCGCTCCATAGCAAGAAATGATATATTCTGTTAAAGACAGTCCTTCGCGTAAATTGCTTTGAATGGGTAAATCAATCATTTGTCCTTGTGGATCCGACATTAATCCTCTCATACCTACTAATTGATATACTTGAGATGCATTTTCCCTAGCTCCCGAAAAAGACATTATATGGACTGGATTAAGGGGTTCTGTCATCCTAAAATGGCGGATTCATCTCTTGTCGCAAATATTCACTTGTAGCATACCATATCTCAATAGATTGGCGTAATTTTTCTACCGCGTGTACATTTCCATAATGATGGTGTTTTTCCAAAATAAACCTTTGCTCTTCAGCATCTTGGACTAGCCATCTCTTAGAAGGTATTGTTAAAGATCATCAATTCCTAATGAAATGGATGTAGCAGTGGCTTGCTGAAACCCAGAGTCTTTACTTGATCCAGGATGTGTGATGTATATGCCATACCAAGTGATCTATTAATCTGCTAATAAATCGTTTAATGTCAGTTCTATCTATCACTTTATTGTGAAATACCAGATTGGCCCGTTCGGCCATAAGTACCTCCATATTCCGCTGGGTAGGGTTCGACAATGGATTGTTGTCAATGGTTGGAAAACTTCCTTTTCGGTTTCGGTATGAAACAGATGAAACCTTACCTGCGATGCTTTGCTTTGGAAGTGTCTGAAGGGGACTTTTGTGTCTTGAAACTGGGCCCACCAAAGAGGGTCAAAACTCTGGAATGGTACAGAAGAGTCAGGAGGGAGCACTCCAGTCTAAAGGCTACCCACCTTAATTGAAACCATCTTTCGATGCTCTGCCATTGGATCTTTCAAAGCCAGGTCTTCATCAATGCTCCACTTCAATAACCGCGAATTTCGAGCTCGTTGTAAGTTACGGATTGATTCTTGTTGTCTGCTGTAGGATTCTCCCAAGCCAAGTTGGACTCATAAGAGACTCCCCTGCATTTCGAGTAATAAGGGCATCAATCATTTCTGCCTTCCATTCTGTTGGAGTAGGGTTCGTTCATCAACCGAAGAAGTAGGTTATTAAAGTTGGAGTTAGAGTACGCTCTTTTGAACTTTCGGCCGACTAAGTACCGAACGAAGTTATATCAGCAGCTGTCTTACTTCCATTTTTGAGTCCTATCCTAAAAAGAGTATTTCAGACCATATCTGAAAGTCCTCACCGGATTCAACTGAGTAGGAGTAGGAGTAGGGGTTTCAAGCCTTAGACTAGACTGGTGGAAACCCAATTTCTGCCCAATCAGCTTCAAAATAATTTGCTGAATTCAAAGCCAAGCATCATCAAGAAGAAGTTCAGTTTTCCATTGTTGGCAAACCGACTCTCCTCCATGTTTCAGTTGCTAAGTCTGACCTGGCTGGTATAGTTTCCTTTCGACTTGCATGTAAGCATCTGATTTTCCTGCAAAGGGTGAGTGCAGCTGGCACCGAAAGGGCGCTAATTTCATTCTTTCAAAAAGACTGATTTAAAGATCCGAGTTCGGCTTGCCTGCGTTAAGCATATTTCAATTGGAAAGTCATAGGGCTTCACTTTGACTTTTATGGGGCTCTTATTAGAGAGCTGGGAACAGCAGACAAAGAATCATTCCTAGGTTCTTTCCTGCAAAAGTTCCCGCTATTGGGGTGTGTCATTCACGTTGGTGGATCGACTTGATATAGCAAACTTTTTTCGAAAAAATTCTTTATAGATTGCAGGAGGTTCGAGTCGGTTCAATGGTAGTTAGCGGGCTGGTATGATATAGATTGAATGAGGGTTCAAGCTCAAGGGCAAGGGTAAGTAATGGCTTGAAAGGAGGTTAGGCGTGATTTCCACTTTTTGTCAATCAATTTAGGGGTACACTGTAGTTGTGTTCATTTCCATCTCATTTGTGAGAGTGAGGGACGGCAAAGATCTTCAATATGTTTTCAATCTTAGCAGCTTCTCTTCCTTTTATCGAGGAACTGGCGGGCCCAATGAGCCCTTCAGCAGTGTCCCGAAATGGGTCCGAAGGGCCGTCTCAGACCAGTGAAGATCGGAATGAAACCGATTCATATTCCACTGCTAAAGATGAAAAAAAGGCAAGGTAGAAAGTGAGAAAATCAAGTCCCGTGACATCCAAGTTTGATTTTAGAAATGAAAGATTGAGCAGCTGCTGAAGATGGAGCTGCAGAGGGTAGTTCAGTAAGAGAGAAAGTTTGATTGATAAGGGCATTCTGTGAATGGAGGAATTGGGCACAAATCTGAGCTGAAGTAGAATGTTGCCGCGTCATCGAGCCCAGCGGCTCACTCTCCTTCGATCATCTCTTTGGGCCAATCAGCCCCGTCTTTTCAGTTTACATCTTCAGTAGTTTCACCGGATCAAGTCAATAAAGATTTTACGGGCCTAGGAGCCCAATTGTTTCAAGATAATTTGAATGTTTTTTCTAGTTTTTCAAAGGACCAAAGAGTCCAACCTTTTTTAGTTTCTTCTTTTCAAGTAAATCAGCCTTTTCATTTAATATCGAGATCATCCTCCTCACCAGAAGAAGGTCTGAATCTCATAGGGAGCGTCAGCTAGCTCGATCGTCGGTAGAGAGCAAGTCGCATGACTGATTCTTCATCCTTTGATGAGCGACTTGCTGAAGAGTTCGCTAGTCTATTGCAGCTGCTACTTTGATTTTATTGATCTATCCAATTGGTCAAGGAAGCTCTTTCTGATAGTATGCCTCTAATTTTTTTAAATAAAGCACTAGTAGCTAGGGATGGGGCCTTTACTTAAGCATTGTAAAAGTGCTTAAGGCTCCTTCGGGCCATGACCAAAACTATTTGTTATATAAGGCAGGAAGCTTGAAGCAAGCTACCAGCGTCTATCGGCGAGAACTAGGCTTGGCTTGGTTAGTAGTGCTCGCCCTTCTGTCTCCTTCCGCCTGCCGACCCGCTCTGAAGTGCCGAGACGCTGCGCAGCCATTGCTTGGACTCCTTTTATGCAATTATGAACTCCACGGAACTTTCTCGATGCCAGCACAACTTATCCTTTTGGAGCTGACGTAACAAACTACGCAGAGCCTCCTAACGAAGCCAACATAAATCCTATCCGAATAAAAAAAATAAAAGGCAGTTTCATTATGGTGGTATACCAGCCTTTTTCTTCACTTCAGTTCCAATCAAAGCATATAGATCCGTAAATAGATTTGTATGTATAGCCACTTCAGTCGTGCTCGTCCTTTCTCGAAAGTCTCTTTTTTCTGGGAACATGATCAACCAGAAATTCTTATGTTCGCGATTCTTCATCCACCGATGCAGAAAATGCTCCAGTTTTCCATTCTCATATGAGGCCGGAAAGTTTATTAGAAAGAGGTCGGCTTTGAAGTGATTCATCATGCTCAAACATGAGCCGTGATCGTTTCCATAGGGAGGGTTTATAGATCATCAAATTCCACAAATAGAATGAAAAGTGGGTCCATGTAAATGATCGAGACCTCGCAAACAACAACGTTCCTTCCCCATATGGAGTTCGGAACCCAAAGGAAATCGTTGAGTGAACTGTTATCTTCTTTGTGTTAGTTGACCTAAGCCGCACCATTACTGCTGGGGTGGGCTCGACCTCAAACCATGTGAAACGAGTTTCTGCCTCATACAGCTCGGGCGAGCCGGGGAAGTTTAGGAAGATGGGGAGACCCAGAAGAAAGCTGTCATCGGTCAGGGGCGGGGATAGCTTATCTTCACAACCCCCCAAAAAATAATCCTATAGCGCTAGCGCTTCGAGTTCTTTCTATTCTAGGCCATCCCATTTCATTCCGGGGTAGGCGGCTAATACTCAAAAATAAGTGAAGTAGTCGTCGTATGACCAATTGGCTCGGACACCAGACCGCTCGTGCCCGCCCATTCTGTCTCGCCCTAAATGGAACTCTCTTAATGGCTGCGCCCCGACCCGAGTCCCCACGTCCGCTCTTTCTCCGCCCGCAACCCAGAAGTTGGCAAAGCCAACACAACATTAGTTAGGGCCGTCCCCTTCATTCTATGCTGACCCCGGCCCGGGGCTGGCTTTTGGAAGTCCGTTCCCACCGCGCTCACGGCCAGCTGGCCTGCCAGCGGTAGTGGGATTCCCGTTCCCTGGTCATGGTTGGATGCGGATCTACTCCACGAGGCGGTACGGACGTAGATGATATCATCACGACCTCTCTTTCGTACCGCTAGGGATGCTTAACGCCACTTCGCCAACTGTTGTTACCTACGCTTTCGTGTCTCTCAGTGTGGTCAGGGCTTGATCCTTCCGAGCAGCAAGCTGACATCCATTCGCATCAGTGGATCTGCCGTTTACCCTTATGCGGTTATTGAATAAGCCATCTACCTATCAAGGTTGGGAGTTAACTGACCGTCTCAGCGGCGGGATTGAATACGGATGGAATCAGAGTTTACCCTGCCCGTCCTGAACAAATGAGGGGACGTGGGCCACAGGTCGCACATAAGCCGCCAGGTCCTTTGTGTCTCTCAAAGAACACGCAACATGACAGATGTTCATCACTTCCTTACCATGTGAAATATTCCATCTTCATTTGGGAACTTTTTGGTAGTAGTCGTGAACAACAGCCATCACGCTGTCAGCGGCTCGTTGGCCCCAGGCGAGGCTTTAAATATTGATTTCTGGTGGCTTTTACCTAACAAGCACTGCACCGACGAAGGAAGGAAAGCTACAGGTTTTTCCCTCGACCGAAATTTCGAAATGGGGGTGCCAGGGCACCTCATCTTGTCATTTCGTCGTTGCTCATTCCCGTTAGGCCGAAGTCTTTGGCTTCTCCGCGCCCGCTCACGCTTCGCTGACCTATCGCGTGGTAAAGAAGAAAGTACAAAGAATAGTAAACAGAGCACACCGCAGAAAGATTCTAAATATGATACCTTGGATTCGCTAAGAAAGAAATGAAGAATGGGAACGAAAAAAAAAAGGCGTTTCTCGCTCTAGTTTCAGGTGAGCTTCTCCCAATTATGCCTGGTAATCGAATAGGGCGGCTTACTCTGACCAAGACTCCACTTTTTTCTCCGTCCATGGAGCGTATAATTTCCTGGAATGTAGATAAACCAAAGAGGGTATGAAGAGATAGGAATAGGAATTATAGTACCATTGGAAGAAGGGGCACTTATGGGAACATCTCTACTGACAAACCATTTCAATAGTACAGGTGCTGCCGTGCCGCGGAGACTGACGACGAAAGTAATGAAAAGAAAAAGTTCTGTGGTTGGACCATCCGCTCTATCCGTTCGAGTTTGCTTCTCTAAAGAAGGTGAGACGCTAAAAATGAAAGTGTTCATAACGCATACCGAAAGGATACCAATGAAGCCGACTATTAATGATTAGTTCGAACACCCGAGCAGTCTGATCCTTATTTGATCAGACAGATCACTTTAGAAAGATGAAAGAAAGCAAACTCTCATAGTTCAGGCCCAGCTCAACTACTTCTTTATAAGTGGGTGAGGTACTTCTTTCGGTTTGAATAGTTGAATAGGGTCGCCCTTTTTGGGTTGAAGCAGCTTGGTCGTAGTCGGTTCAACACATAAACCCAGTCCACTTGCAGCCATGTTGATCAAAATGACTAAGTTTCATGACTTGACCAGTCACTCTCCCTCGTATTAGAAGATCATCTTACCTTGTGGTCGACATTCCATTCCCTTAGTCGTAGGTGCTCGTTCTATTTTTTATTTAGATGGGCAGGGTGTCTCCCTAGGTACAGTACATATGGCCAGCCTTCAATTGTCTCAGTGATACAAACAAAGAAAAGACGAATTCCAATCACATCCTAAAATGAAAGCCAATCTTTACCAAAGGAGGAAATTGAATCGAACTTTACAGCCTTCTTTTTTCCTTCCCTCCCCGAAAAGCTGCACTTCTTTCTAACAAGTGGCTGAGAGTTAGTAAGCAACCTTGGCCTCTTGGCAGGAGGTTCGCTGTCCCCTTCCTTTCCGGTCCAGCCGCGGCACGGCACCTAGACTCGAAGTTACGAGAAGATCCGATTGGATCTGATCCGTTCAGATTCCACAGATCCAGCCGATTTGGTCTGGTCCTATCCGACTAACCCCAGAACTGTGAATGGTCGGCATTTTTTGGCCAGTAGAACGGGAAGAGGGGGAGTAGCGCCCATTATCTCTCCGGGCACGAGCAGGAACATCAAAATGGAATTGTTGACCGAATACATGTAAATGAGGGAACGACATATTACAAAAAAAGTGATCTGATTTGATAGGCTGCCTGCAGAAAGAGTTTACCGACCGCATAACAATTCATTCTTGTCTTGTGTGTAGTGCGTGGGGCCATGTCTCCCAAACGATCATAGTACGGCCGCTCATCTAATAAAAAATCAATCAGTAGATCTCACTTCCCTTCCCCATACCACAGCCGAAAGGGATAGCCTATCTACAGAAGAGAGAGTACAGGCCCATACCCTTAATTGAAGTTTAGACTCAGCTCGAATGCCTTTACGCTATAGGCTGTGTTAAGCATGCTTCTTTGACAAAAAACAAACTCTTTTTCCATGACAACAGTTGCGACTATAAAGGGCGGGGCAGTAAGCTCTCTATCAACAAGAGGGGGGCTGTTCTCCTTTGTCAACTCGAAGGAAGTAGCAGAACAGACAGGGCTGTTCTCCTTTATCTTCATCAACGCTACGACCGGGGCGAGCGGAATTCAGTAGAGGCTCGAAGAGGGCTCACTAAGCGAAAGGCTTTAACAGCTGCTATCCATCCTACTATACCACCGAAGGGCGGCAGAGAATCACTCATTTCAGGTTAATCCCTTGGTCGAGGGCTTTGTTATCGAAAGGTAGTGGTAGTGGGTTCCGCGCAATTCGAGATATGAGCGCATTGGCTATTTCCGACGCTTCAATCGCCATTTCGACACCCATTCACTCGTGGGTTTTATGTCTTTACCGTCGTAGCGGTGGCCATATAATTAATAGGTTCCCTCGTTCGTAGAAGGGCACGATGATGGAATGCATAACCCATTCTTGATTGAAGCAATCATCAAACCGTAGGAGCTTCAAAATCCTTCTTCTCCCACAGTTGGGTGAGGAAGTAAACTACCTAGAGTACTACCGGCTGACTTCCCTTGCCCGCCGATGAAGGCGTTGGAAGTGCTGTTGTGCTCCTCGAGAAAAGAAGGTCAGTATCTGCAGTGCAGTAATCATACCCCGTGGAAGAATGGTCTAGCCCACGGACTAGTCGTTCAGTAGTCTTACAAACGGTTACTCAACGGTCCAGTTGTTTAGCCCTACTAGCGGGAGCCAAGAATTCATCGCAGTTGTTGGCAGCGCACAGCATAAGTCTCTAGCCTGCTGTATAGCCTACCGTCAGGGCCCGGCAACGGAACTCAGAGCTGCTCAACGCACCACCACCACCGCTTAGCATATCCACTTCCAGAAGCAGATGGGAATAGAATATCAGATCCCAATCCAGTCGTTTATCCAAAACCAGAATGAGGCCTATGATATTCACCGAGCGGAAGCAGCAGGTCCACCAGCAGCTCCAGTCGCGGTTGACCCATCATTATCTCGCGTCGCGTCCTCTCGGATCGGGAGCTGAAGCATACCTATAGTTAGTTCTTGAGCCCCTGTTGCCAGCGAGCACCCCCCAACTAGCATCTATTAGTTAAGGGGTTGGGGTATGGGACGCAGAAGCATAGGGAATGATAGCAGCAATGATCCTGATCTGGTTTTATCAAGACCAAGAGCATTCCTACGGGATTTAGATTAAGAACAACCAATGG
>JAIWQS010000263.1:242500-258788 GCA_029891385.1 Erythroxylum novogranatense | reverse complement strand
TACATCCCTTTGGTCTACGGTGCATTGTAGAGAATCCCTGCCCTGGTTTTCACATGGTTATTTCCTCTATCGATATAAAATGTCTCTTGCCATTGAATTTCTGATTTTTTGTTTTTATTTATTTATATACTCATCATCCTCCCGCCGCTCCTACCAGCGCTTACTTACTTATGAGCAAAAAGGGTTCTAAATAATCAGCCCTTTTTTTGAATAAGCGAGGCTTTCCCGATAGAAAGAGTTGCATGCGAGAGAGATAGATCCCAATTCCATGTATGTGGTTAAGCAAGCCCTGCCGTCAGCTTCCACCCAGACAAAAAACGTGAGCACTTAGCGGCTTTACTAAAATAAAAAAAAGTTGGCGCGTTAGCGCTTTAGTCTTCACTAATGGGCGGAGCTTGAAGAAGCGAAGCGAGCCTAGAGTAGCAGCCTATTACGTTTTCAGGCCCCTTTTTGCATTATATTAGTAAAGTGCTAGCGCCCCTAAGGCTCTTCTGCTATCAATGAAACCGAAAGAGAAAGAAAGACAAAACCCAGTGCGTTTTTGTATAGATCGAGACTTGTAGCTTGATTCTTTACTCATGGGAATAATTTGATAAATATTTGGATCTTCCTATTTCTCAATGATATCCGACGATCAAGACGTGAAACTCTTTCATAGAAGTTCATTCTTACAAAGCAAATAGCATTTCCTATTGATTTGTCCCCTGGACTGGACCTATTCTGATTCTGAATTATCCGTTGCTACGCTGTTCCCAAGGACTAGCAAAATCGAAATATCGAAATTCTTGGGTCATCTCAATGGGTTCAGAAACTACACGTTTCTCTGGATCATCATAGCGTACTTCCACATATCCACTCAGAGGAAGGTCTTTTCGTAATGGATGACCCTCGAAACCATAATCTGTTGATATACGGCGTAGATCCGGATGATTGATGGAAGAAACACCAAACATATCCCAAATTTCTCGCTCCCACCAGCCGGCTGATGGAAATAGACTGACTATCGGAGATATTCGTGTTACTTCGTCTGCACTGGTTTGTACACGAATGCGTGAGTTATACCGAGTACTCAGTAAATTATAGACCACTTCAAATCTTCGTTTTCGAGAGGGATGATCAACTCCGCAAATATCGATCGAAACTTGAACCCTTGTATAGGTATGCAATTTAAGAAAGCACAACAATTGAAATAGGTAATCCGAATTGGTCTCAGATCTATTCCCATGTTCCGATCTTTCCATTTTTTTTACCCATTTCTTGGGGAGAGTCTCCCAACTATATTTGAAAATGGATTGGTTATCCATAAGATAAAGAAAGCTTGATTGTAGTTCCGCTTCTTGCTCTCAAAATGAAAAAAGACTTGTCGGAAATGACCGGTTGGCTTAGTCCAACCAAGAAAGAAATGGGAGTAGCGGGCGTAAAAGTTGCTTTCTTCTCTTACGCAATTTCCGGACCCTTTGAAAGAGGCAAAAATCAGAACCTCTGGGTTTGAAGCTATTCATGTCGGGGCGAAATAAAGTAGTGACCTTCACTCTCGGGTTAGGGGGAAACCGTGAATGTCGAGGTGAGCTGGCAAGAAATAAGGGGAGAACCAAAGAGTGCCTTTTCATCTAAAAGAAATGAAAGACAATACAATACAATACAAGGCTCACTCGAGGCAGAAAAAAGAGTTTGGGTTCACCCGATCGGAGATCTTGCTACATAGCTCTTCCTCATATCTAATCAGCTGATATACTGATGTACGAAAATTTTGAATTAGAAAGATATTCTAATGAAAACCTTCGCAAACCCGAAAAAACCGCCCTTGCTTAGCTAAATTAAAAAACGAAATTCAAAAAGGAGCTCCGCCCTTTCAACTTCAAAAGAATGGGCTTCTTTTTTGTATGCCCTTCCCAACAGATTGATTCCGAAACTTCAGAGCGAGTGCGAAGATCTTCCCTCTCATCTCGCTTAAAGATTGATTGGCGAGCTCCGATTTGCTACTATGAATATGAAAGGAGTAGTGTCCCAGCTCCTTCGGACCCTTTAGCTCAGTTTGAGTAGCACTTCCTGTGTGAGAGACTTTCTACAACTACACCAAAGAGGAGGGGCATAGGGAATCCCGTACCGATGCGACTAGACACCGCCGGAAACTGGCGATCAAGTCTACGGGTCAGCAAGAAAGATGATAAAAAAGATCAACGCCTACTTGCTCATGTATGATGTCATTCTTACTGACTGTACCATCACAACAAGGTATTTTTATCGGAAAGGTAAAAATCTTCCATCCTAATTGCTAGTTTTAAATCTCGTCTGACGGCCTTTCCTTGCAAAACCCTAACTCTAGGAAGACGATCTTTAGCAGAGGCTTTTCGACCAGTTACTGTCCGAGCAGGGAGAATAGTCTAAGAAGAGGCAACTGCCAGAACAGGTTTCACAGTGTTGAAAGGTAGAGATTCATCCCCTGTTCTTGTTCGAGAATCCGCAGCCATAGATGAGACTGTTGGGATTGAGCTTTCCTTGGTAGAAGCTCTCTCTGTCGGTATTACCACTGCACTCGGTCAGTGACTCTTTCCTTTTGTGCCCGCTTTCTTTCCTATTGCTTGTGTAGGTAAGAAGGGAATGCCTAAATATCTGTAACCTAGCCTCTATGGCAAAGCACTTTTTGAATCAGATCTTCTCTGGTGGGAAGTTCTCCGATCATCCCTAATGAAAGCAAGAAGTTGCTGACCTAAGAGCATTCAAGAGCCCTTGATCCCCACTCGACCATAAGAAGAGGACTCAAAAGATCGAGCTACTTTGTTCGTCTTCAAACCACGGCTGCGGGCTGGAGCGATCCGTTCCTTTTCACACGTTTCGTATACGTAACTTTTTTCTTTGTCTTGAAAAGTAGACTTATAAGGAGTCTTCAACAATATCTTCTTTTTCTTGTGGGAGGCCTAAGTTCTAGCAGAGTTGTAGCTTTTCTTTTTAAAACGAAATAATCGGCACATAAGTACAGATCTAAAACAAGCACCAAATCGGAAACTTTTCAGTCTTAGCGGAAGGCTATTTGTCTGTCTTACGGGTGTCAACAGTAAGCAGATCCTCCTATGAAAGAAAGGAAGGAAAGATGAACTAGCAAACTATTATCGGAGTTCAAAGACACTATCAGACTAGTGACTCAACATGTTGTATATAAGGATTTCATACCTTTCTTCATTCAAGTAAGATAGTTGATCGATAACCCCGCGCCCACAGGAGCGAAAGCCCCACCCGGTTCAGTACAAAGTGACTCGACTGACTTTGAGAGGGACGACGTGGCTAAACTGAGTTGTAGAGGTTTAAAGATGCTTCGATAGGGTACGAGTGGTTGTGTTCCCAGCTGCTTTTTAAATGAAGTCACGAGACCAAACGAGGTACATACTTTAAGCGAAAAAGAGATCAAGTGTAATCCCAACCAATAAAGAACCAGACTCTTTCACTCCACACAGGCTACACAAGCCAGGAAAGAGAAGATGCGGAAAGAGGTTTTTGACTTTTGAGGGATGGATAGGGTAGTCAAGTAGACAAGCTTAAGGTCTTTCATAGGGTCTTTCCTCTTTCTATTTTTATAGGTATAATTGATCTAATTCATCTGTACCCGGAAATATCTTAAAAAAGAGATTCAATACCAGGTTAGTTCACTCATTTCGGGCATCATCTTACGTCATTCGACAAAGCGCTTTATCTTTATAGAATAGAAGCCGACGGTTTGAAAGAAGAGAAAAAGTTCCACATTTCCTAATTCTTGTATCAATAATCAGAGAAAGAGAGTCTCTTTTTAGCGACTTAGCAGAGCCGAAGGAGATGATTTCAATCGAGATTCGACAAAAAGCAGAGGTAGGAGTCAGAGTCCGAGAAGCCTGAGTCCCCTCACCATCTACCATCTAGGTCCCTTTTTCGGGAAAGCAAATTACCAAAGTCTTATCTGCCCAAGCGCTCGTCAAAGGCTGATCTTTGGGCTAACAACACGACTTTTCTGGGGTGTCATGTGAAACACTATTTGGTTGGGGCTCTTTCAAAGGCCTGAAGGAGCGTAGCCTAAAATTCCCCTTAGTCTTTTAATGAAGTGCGAAAGGTTGATTGATGAACCCCTTTCTTCATTCGGATGAACTGGATCTTTCATTCCTTCCCTTTTATGTTATATAGTATGATCTATTTGATATGGCTTCAGAAGGATCCATTCTGGGTAGTGGACCGAAGTGGCGGTAACTAAACCCAATTTTCTATTCTAGGTTTTTTTCCTGATCTGAGAATACCAGGCTTTCTCGGGGATAGCCGGTCGCTGAACTGCTAACTTCGCTCTTGAATGCTCTTACGCTACTTCCCCTCCCTTCCTCATAGATCTATATAGGGATAATCGACTTCAGTCTGTTATTAGTTAAAATTAAAGAAATCATTCTCCCTAGCGTAGTAGAGGCGGCGGTTATTTTTGTAGTTTTTTCCGGTAAAGTCAAGTAAAAAAGGGAAAAATCATGTAAATAAAAAAAGAATAAGAAAGATTGCAAACTTCACGCATTATCTTTTAGTTTAGGGACTCCAACATACGCTGGGGAAGAACGAGAAAAGGAAATATGAAGGACGTTACCTTCTATCTAAAAACTAAAAAACAGGCGAAAAAAACACTTCAAGAATGCGAAGCGCCCCGCGGGCAGTTAAGCACTGAAACCAACCCAACTTGTAGAAAAAAAAAGATTTGAAATTGTTTTATTTAAATTTGACTAAGGTAGTTTCGCTCGATTTCACAGGAAGGAAACATGAAATACAACACCGAACCAACCACAAAGAGGGAAAGGAATATTCCCCAAGACTACGAGACTGGAACGACACCACACAGACTCTTTAGCTCTCGATACAGACAATTATGGTAGTTGTTAACTTGCTCTTCTATTGAGCTCCCCATTACTCATCCATAGGGAACTGATTTCGTCATTAGTGACTCGGTCGCTTTCCTATTCCTTGATTATCGATCGGGTTGGTTTCGTTTCTATTTCATTCGAGAAAAAATCATTCCCTATCTATCTGATCCTGGATTGGATCTCCCCTATTAGAGATAGACAAAGAAAGAAGCAAGACTGATCTCGCATACTGACCATAAAAGGGAAGGATAGATATTGAACCTGCCAAAAAAGAAAAGCGGCACATCTATCTTAGCCAACCAAGGAAGACATCTCGCATATCGGGGAAGCGCATCTCGTCAAGTCAGTTCAGTGATCCGAGGGTAGGCAACTTCAAATGCTTTATGTGTGGTTACGGATGAAATTCTGTTTGATTGACCGAACCCGGAAATTGGAGTCGATAGGCAAGAGCTTGCCTTATCCAATTCTTATGAAAAAGAGGAAGAAGCTGCACACGAATCCGCTGTTGGTGGAAGGCTATAAGGAAGCAAAGGTTTTCAGACGGGGGAGAGGAAAGAAAATCAGCTCGACCAAGGGGAGAGGAACGAACTGACGGGGTTAAGGCTAAGGAAGCGAGTGCAGTCACCCTAGGGTAATTTGAATCACTCTTCTTTCAGCTCAGCTCTTGTTACTATGCTTTCTGTTCTGTGGTGAACGTCGACTCTTCACTCTTGCTTTCGTGGGAACAATCATAGCTATGATATGGTTTCAGAAGCTGTGAACTCTGATTGATTATCTCACCTGTAGTCGAGTGAGTGACCCAATGAAAACGAGGAGAAGAGGTCACGTCTCAGCCCAAGGCTACTTTACATAGCTATGATTCGATCTCTCAAGATCTCAGATTCGGATTGGATGCTTTTCATCTCTGTTAACGAAAGCTAATCCACTTTATTATCCCCTACTGAAGGAATGGTTGTCAGTCTCAGTCTGGTTCTTTGCTTTGTTCACCGTCTTTCTGAAAGAGTCAGATCACTTCCTTTAACGGGAGCAAAAACGCCCTTTACTTATGATTCTACCGCTCCTGCTTTCCCATCTCCCCCGGGAGATGAGTCAGACTCGGGCTATTTGAACTAGAAAAAAAAAGGCGTGATTCCCCCCTTGGTTTCATCCGAATCTCTTTCTCTTTTTAAGACAAAATTCTTATTCCCATCTCTCCAATCTTTTGTTAATTGGCAAGGCTCCTCGAACCTGATTTGAGAGCTTCCCCTTTCTCTGGGTAGACTGACTCTGGATACAAAGAAGACCAAGCCTAGCGACTTTCATACCTGGTAAGTCCATCTCTCGTTGTTCGATAGGACCTGGAAAAAGCATGCCATGAATGACTCTTGCCCTCGGCTCACTGAACTACAGGGGTTTCTATCCATATTCAATTTAAGCGGGTGTGAACTCCGACCTTCCCCTCTAGCCAAGTCAAGCTTTTGCAGCTCTATATCCAATTCCTACTGCTAAGCAAAATTTCCCACCTTCAAGCTAGTCGAACTAGAGCTACATACAGGGGTGGACGAACGGAGGGGTGAAGCTCTTCTTAAAAGAACCGGTCCGAACCGAACGGATCTTGTTGACTGAATTGATTCATTGTTGTATGCCCTAGTTGAATTTTTTCTTACTCGTACCCGCCCTTTGACTTTGACTACTCCTGAGAAGGAAACATTTTGTTATTTTTGAGAGTGGGGAGTGAAAACACCAATGCAGTAGAGAACGACCGCATGAATCGGAATCCACAACTATTAATACAGACGACCGCGAAAGAAAGGCTCCACGTTCTCGAAGTGGTTGATCTTAGCGTGCTAGCCGCTGCTTTATTTCGTATAGTGAAAACGCTTTCTCTTTCTTAGCGTTCCGCCCCCCCTTGTATAGGTTGGGGAACTCTGGTTGCGCGGCTTTCTTTTATTAGGGGTCTATTTTCTTTTTTCTGACTTGACTAAGCTTGACCTACTTGACTCAGCGGTTAGAGTATCGCTTTCATACGGCGAGAGTCATTGGTTCAAATCCAATAGTAGGTAAAAACGGCCGAAACCCTGCTTTTGCCAGCATGACAGCAAGCACGGACTGGCAGCAAGGAGTCAACTGAATGACCTTTGCATCGGTTACTTCCACTTGTGGCCTTCTTCGACCGCCTCGCCCCCTCGACATTCTCTATTCCCCGAAAGGCTATGAACTAAGGAGCTCTTAGTCAAGTGCTACTGTAAGAATGGTGTCGGGTTTGGCTAGGTAAGACCCCTTCCTTTCACCCCTCCACCTTATAGAGTAAGGGCTTTAGGACAGATTAGAGTCTGGGGAAAAGATAGAGTCTGCTTTGAAGATGCTCGTACGACAGGTAGAGGGAACGAGCGAGTGGAATACGAGTAACGAGCGAACGGAGCGTGCGAGCGAACTAGATGTAGCGAGAGCGTCAGATAGACTGATTCTCTTATTCCATTTTGTGCTTCATTCTCTATAATGATCTTCTGAAAGATATACCTATAGTAGATCCACCGATAGGCTGAGGGCCCTTAAGGGTAGGCCTGTATCAGTAGAGATAGTTCCAGACTGTCTAGAGCTCCTGCCCCGGCGAGGTTGAGTAGCCGAACCACTCAATCGGTCTTCTTTTCTTTTATAGTGTGATTACTCTTAGGATAGAGCTTCAGTGTCCGAGCCCGATCTCTTCCTCTTATGGGTTTATATAATCTTCTTTATTTCTTCCTTAGTTTAGAATTGAGATGATATAGGAAAGAAAGAGTTGACTGAAAGAGCTTGATTTCGGACTGAGTTAGCCACACTAACCCTTCCTTTCTCAGACTTTCCCCCTCCTCCGTCCTATCCGGGAGGGGTCGATTCATTATTTTTTGGTCTTTCTGTAACTAGGGGAATGGAATGTTATCCGGGCCAAACATGGTACTGTTATTGTCTCAATTTAATGAAGCCAAAAAAAGGCCCGCGTCAAAGCCGTCTACCATTCCAGACGAATTGTTGTTCGCCTCTGTAATGAGACTTGGAAGGGGCAGCTCCCATGGCAACGAATCCCAATACAGACCGAAACCTAGACAAAGTCATGTAAGAAACACTAAAATGATCTCATAAACCGGGACAAATGAATTACTCGACGTCACTAGATTAAAAAAAAAAAAGGGGATGCCGAAAAGTTACACTACGAGACAAACGCGGGTTCAAAAGATGAAAAAAAAAAACTTCTTCGGGCTCAGGAGAACATGGAAATTTAGGTTTCGCGGGAACTACTGATAGAAAAGAAGGAAGATTGAGTAGCGCTTTAACAACTTCCCCTTCAATCCCTTGCCAAGGGTCAGTGGATTGCGCATCAAATCCAATTCAAGCTGCTGCTAAAAGTAAAAGAAGGACTTAGAACAGCCGTGCGGTAAACCAACTTGAGGCTTAGGTATAGCAAATTTTGCACCAAGAGTGATTAATATTCAAAATGGAGCAGAAGAGACTCGGGGGATTGGACCCGGCTTTTCACTATTCTTTGAATGAGAGGAAGAATAGCGCGACGCAAAGATGGAGCTATTTATATAGGAACCTAACCCTTTTTTAACCAAAAATCAAAGCACAAACAAAAACCAGGACAAACACACTCTTACTATTTCGGCGTGTACTTATTCAAAGAAACTTCACTTCCATAGATAGCATTGGGAGATAAGGGATGGATGCCCCGGAGGATTTATCCAAAAAGACTTGGGAAGAAAGACACAAAATAAAGGATCGCACGTAGTTTGAAGGGACAAGTCAGATTGAGCAAGACCAAGAAAAGACATCAGAATAGGCTCGTCTGTCGTTTTCTTTCTCTTATATATTAATAATTTCGTTTTTCTACTTAACCTCCTTGAAGCAAGGAAGGAGGCCAAGGCCCTCTCCTGACTGACTAAAAGACTGAAAGCTGCATAAACTAACTAGCCCAATAGGCTATCACACATGGTAACAAGTAAGAAGGACGAATTTGGATCTGGTCTTTTAGTCTTTCTGTAGCAGGAGTAGAAGGTACGTATCCGGGCTTTGAACTCATCTAGTGCAAATCGTCTGCTATCGAATCGTCTGTTAGAGAATTGGCTGTTTGCTCTTGAGTTAATCAAATCACCTCTTGCAAGAGATGTGGAAGATAGAATCTGTGGAATAAGAAATGTGTGCCGCGAGTGCTTTCTTTTGGTCCAACTTGACTGATTTCTCAAGATAAGAGTGAATCAAACCCTCTTTCTTCCAAATCACATAGGCTAGCCCCCTTTCGGGGAATGTCTTGTGGCGAACTAGACTAAGAATTTGTTATATAAAATCAGAGTTCTGTCTTTCAAATAAAATCAGAATCACGCTCTTGAAACGCCCTAAATAAGTAATAGGCTTAAGTCATCGGTTCGAATCCTGTCACCTTGATGTGAGATTCTCAGGTTTCACCCCTTAGAAAATCCGTACTATAAAATAATAAAAAAAATCTTTATAAAATCTTTCTATAAAAAATCAAATGTTTAAGGGCGAGATAAACAAAGAAAGAGGCTCTTCAAGAGTTATGTTAGAAGGTGCTAAATTAATCGGAATCGGTCTGTTTGCAATCCTTATTTGAAGCTTGATCTTCATTTTTCGTTATTGTGTGAAAACAAAGAAAAAGTATGGCATTCTACTTTAAATATATATTTCTACTTTTTTTAAAAAAAAAATAGAAAAAAATAGTGTTATTTATTTAGCTACTGTCTACGCATCGACTTTGTTTCTACCTTTGGTCTTTATGTTAGTAGTGCTCTACTCATTTTTTGTGTGTCGGGTGGGGCCCCATTCTAGCCCCTCAAGCTCGTCTTCGTGGAGAGAATCTTCCTTCGAAATTGGGGTCCTGTTGGAACCCTTTTCTGAAACTCCAACAGAAGGAACGTCTCGGAATGATTCGATCCCAAGGGCGGCGCGCGGCGATGAAGCGGGTCCTTCGCACCAACCATTTATTGTACACAATTCAAGCTGTGAATCGTCCCTTTCTATTTGAAATGCGGCCTCTGAGAGAACGAAGGGACTAAAAAGGTTCGACTCCATCTTCCGGCAGGAAAAAAGGGTCTCAATCTACTACAGAGAGGGTTTGTACTTCACTGCTAGAAGTTTATTGAAAACATGCGCTGCAAGGCCTTTACCATCTGCTGGTGTCCGCTTCGGATGTTGTAGGAGGTTAATCAATAGGGGAATCAATTGGTATTGAATCTTCCTCTAACAATTTCTTTTTCATTTTTTTGACATCTGATATTCATTTTTAAACCAAACAAGGATCTGACTCAATTCAATAGAAACTTCACTTCTACCCTGTGTGGTATTGGAGCTTAGGCCACTAGGAGGACTTACACTCATACTTATAGACTGATACTGGGGCAAATTTTTTTAGATGATCTGACTCCTAGGCTAAACCATCCTATATATAAACAGCATGCTTTGGGCCTTTTTGCCATATAATCATATAATATAGTAGGTAGTCCTTCCTTCTTGCTTGCTTCCACTAGATGTAACAGAGCAGGGCACTCCTACTACACAATAATCAACCCCCTAGCTGTAAGGAGACCTCCTACTAACAATATTACCCCGAAACCCCGGAACTTGGCTGACTTGGGGAAGGACTTAAAAGAGAAGGCACTCACTTGAAGTAGATTCTTACTTGCTTCCTTCCACGCCTTATACAGAGTCTTCCACTGGTTATGGATCAATGGGAACTGCTCCAACTTCTACTCAAACTCAAGAGGCTTAGCTTTTGTCTGCAACTTCCACTCCTTCTTTTCAGGAGAAAGACATGGAAAAAAAGGTGTCCTTATAACAATAACAGGCACACACGATTTACCCTCTATGTGGCATGGTCCAATGGTGCGTTCACATGGACATGGAAAGAAAAAGTTTGAAGCGTCCGATCCGAGGGATGAAGGCTTAACAAAGGCTCAAGACCCGAACGTAGGACGCGCTCCTTGCTCCTCAAACGCCAAGGGTCCGAAGCGTAATCTATAGATAGATGCGACTGGAGCGCCCTTTATCTCAACTCGTATTTGACTATAGTCAAGCCTACGGCAAGACCAATGAATGTACGAGATAGACTTGGGGAAGACCTCAAGGGAAGACCTCAAGCTTGATCGGCGAAAGAAGACCAGTCTGTCAAAGGACAATGGGATTGACAGCTTTGGCATTCCACTTTTGGAAAAATCAGATCTTTATCTTTCTTCTAAGCCGCTAGGATGGGGAAGGTAAAAAGAGTCAAATAAGGGATCGCGAAGGCAGGAAAAGCATGAAGTAAGCTCAGTAAGCAGTAAACAATGAATGAAACAGAGGAAAAAAAGATTAATAAAATCAAACCTCAGGCCAGGCTTCATTCACTGCACTCGTAGACGGAACTGTTAGACATGACTGAACCGGAGAGCACTGTAGCCCTGCTAAATGGTGATTCACCTTATTCTTACTCCTTTTCCCCTCATGTACTAGGTCTTTTCTACCCGAAAGTTTTCAAAGAGAGAAAGACGGTTGGAAGCAAAATCATCAGAGTGTTCGGGAATCCTGACAATTAACTACCGCCAGCCTAAGCCTATTTTCTATTTTTTTAGTTAGTATGGAAAAAAGAGTGACGTGATAGCGTAGTTATGAAAGACCATTGTTTTCTTTCACAATATCTGTCTTGCCTTTTGACATTGAATACCTTATCGAGTTAGGAGTTCGAGTTCCTCTTCCTCCGCTCCTCTCCAACCAGTCGAGCTCAATTGCATCGATCCTCTCCAACCAGTCGAGTGGCTTACGCTCCTCTCCTTCTTCCTCCTTAATGACCCACATTTCATTCCTTACGCTCATCTTTCCCTTCCCGTCATCTTGTGGTGCGGACTGACAGGCTCGGGTTAACCACTTCTTGAGAAGTTTCAAATCGGTAGGCGCCGCATTGGGGGCCTTTGCTTCCTGGACGCGCGTGCTCCCAAGTCGGCTGATAAGCTTTTCGACCATCTCTTCTGGGGGAGGAAGTCTGATTATTGGGTGATACTTGTTTGCCTCTTCATCCGGCCTATCAGCTGTGCTAAAATTGGATTTTTCCTTTTTTTTTTGTCCATTTGAATTGGAAGACCTCCTATTCGATGGCCTTCCTTTTGTCGCTCTGATCCGGAGGTCGTGGCAGGAGCCATGCAACAGATCCGGGACCGCATTCGCGGTCTGGAAGAAAGGAAGAGGGCCCTCCTCCAAGAAAAGCAATCTCTCATTGTGGAGGGGGTCTTACGCAGCCTCGGGGGAAACGAGGTAAACGGGGGAAACTAATAAGAGTCCGTTGTTAACTTAATATGTTGTTAGTTAACTATGTAATGTTGTGTTTAGTTGTGTGGCTGGTCTATGTGTGTGTAAGCTTCCTATTGGATGTACTCCCATGTAACAAAATGCTTGTACTGCTGGAATGAATAAAATCTGCTTTGTTCTAGTTCATTCTCTTTCCCGTGCATAAAAAAAAAAGGTATTATAATGCACTCTTTATCATGCCAATTCTTTCAAACTTCTGCCTTTCCTGCACCGACCTAGGGCGCTTCCTCTTCATCTACCGCTATTCTATTGGAAATGCTTCTGTTCTCATCCGACTTTGAGTCTTGGGAACTGACCCCATGACTTGGGGTATGGGACAAAGCACAATGGGTCAGGAGGCAAGGGAATGCGAGACAGGGATTGAATGCCGAAGGCACGCTTAAGACTCCTTTCAGTGGCCAGCCCCGAAACTGGCAGTTCTAAGGCGCCCCTTTCCCTTTCGCCCAAGGAATCCTGTGATTCGGCTCTCTAGAAAGAAGTAAGGGCTAATTCTCATCCCGGTGCCAAGTTGCACATTCAAAAGTGAGTTCAGTTACCCTAGCCTGAACGGGGAACTTAACTAGCTCCAAAGCCTACCATTGGTTTTGCGACCTTCGGGAATGATTCAATGCTTTCCTTTCCTTCCTTTCTTCCTCGGGCATTTTGCCTTCGGTCAATCAGTCCCTTGCTTCTGTTGAATTCATTCCTTCTCATCGAATCTGTCCATTCCATTTCTATTTTTCGGTATGCCGCTCCGCAGCAAGGAGCGAATGAACAGAAAGACAAGATCATGTTCTTACGCCCTTTCTTTTTTTAATAGGATATCTGGGGATTTCCTCAGCAATGCTCATTTTTTTTTTTAAACTTTGTAAGATGGGGCTGAAAATTGTTGACTTTTTTTCAGATCCCTTTCTTTCCTATGAGCAAGCTTTACTAGAATTGGAACGAATGTCCCTCCAGGAAATAGACTCCTTTTTTGAGAGCTTTCTTCTTGAGTATATGACAAACCTCGGCGCATCCCTACCTAAAGGAAGGACGTGGGAGGAACTCGCTTTGGAACTGCACGGAGGTTCCGAAGATCCATTTTTCCTAATTTCCATTTTTTTATCATATTAGAAAAAATGGAGTCAAGAGTCAATGGACCTCTCCGGATCTTGCATAAATGGAAATTTCCAAACTCTTCACTGGAGGACGAGGATTGAGTAGGGATTTTGGTCGGGTGAACGACCCCCGGAAGTAGGCGTGCCGAACCGGGTTAAAAAGTTGCGATCAGAGGGATTGACATCCGGACCCGTACATCCGGAAAGCGCCGGTTCGATCCCGGCTCGTGACAAGGCCTTTTTGGTCATATCCGTTGGTATTGCTGTTACGGTTTAGGGTGTTCTGGAAAAGATGACTATGTTCCCTCCCTTTACTGGTTATCATACCAATTAGCAGAGCGAGTACCCGACACGAACAGATAAAAAAGTCGAAAGAAATCCAATTCGGAGTTCCGATACAAAGCATAAAAGCATGAGCGGTTGACAAACGAAATCTAATGAATAGTGACAGATTACTTAACCGAAAGCAGATCGGATAGAACCTGTTGATGAGTTAGGTCCTGTAGATACTCGCACAACATCCCCTATTCATAGATCTGCGCCTGCCTTTATACAGTTAGATACAAAATTATCTATTTTTGAAACAGGAATTAAAGTAGTCGATCTTTTAGCCCCTTACCGCCGTGGAGGAAAAATCGGACTGTTCGGAGGAGCTGGAGTGGGTAAAACAGTCTTAATTATGGAATTAATCAACAACATTGCGAAAGCTCATGGGGGTGTATCCGTATTTGGAGGAGTAGGTGAACGTACTCGTGAAGGAAATGATCTTTACATGGAAATGAAAGAATCTGGAGTAATTAATGAAGAAAATATTGCAGAATCAAAAGTGGCTCTAGTCTATGGTCAGATGAATGAACCACCGGGAGCCCGTATGAGAGTTGGTTTGACTGCCCTAACTATGGCAGAATATTTCCGAGATGTTAATGAACAAGACGTATTGCTATTTATCGACAATATCTTCCGTTTCGTACAAGCAGGATCTGAAGTATCTGCCTTATTGGGTAGAATGCCTTCCGCTGTGGGTTATCAACCGACCCTTAGTACCGAAATGGGTTCTTTACAAGAAAGAATTACTTCTACCAAAGAAGGGTCTATAACTTCTATTCAAGCAGTTTATGTACCTGCAGACGATTTGACCGACCCCGCTCCTGCTACGACATTTGCACATTTAGATGCTACTACTGTATTATCAAGAGGGTTAGCCGCTAAAGGTATCTATCCAGCAGTGGATCCTTTAGATTCAACGTCAACTATGCTACAACCTCAGATCGTGGGCGAGGAACATTATGAAACTGCGCAAAAGGTTAAGCAAACTTTACAACGTTACAAAGAGCTTCAGGACATTATAGCTATCCTTGGGTTGGACGAATTATCCGAGGAGGATCGCTTAACTGTAGCAAGAGCACGAAAAATTGAGCGTTTCTTATCCCAACCCTTTTTCGTAGCAGAAGTATTTACCGGTTCTCCGGGAAAATATGTCGGTTTAGCAGAAACAATTAGAGGGTTTAAATTGATCCTTTCCGGAGAATTAGATAGTCTGCCCGAGCAGTCCTTTTATTTGGTAGGTAACATTGATGAAGCTACTGCGAAGGCTACGAATTTAGAAATGGAGAACAACTTGAAGAAATGACTTTAAACCTTTGTGTACTGACCCCGAATCGAATTGTTTGGGATTCAGAAGTTAAAGAAATCATTTTATCCACTAATAGTGGACAAATTGGCGTATTACCAAATCACGCGCCTATTGCCACGGCGGTGGATATTGGTATTTTGAGAATACGCCTTAACGACCAATGGTTAACGATGGCTCTGATGGGCGGTTTTGCTAGAATAGGCAATAATGAGATTACTGTTTTAGTAAATGATGCGGAAAAGGGTAGTGACATTGATCCACAAGAAGCTCAGCAAACTCTTGAAGTGGCGGAAGCTAACTTGAGGAAAGCTGAAGGCAAGAGACAAATAATTGAGGCAAATCTAGCTCTCAGACGAGCGAGGGCACGAGTAGAAGCTATTAATGTGATTTCGTAACTAGTTGGTGTGTCCGAATAATCAAAAGAACTTCTGTTTATACACTCTATTTTAATTTTCCGCCAATTGAATAGAATCACAAGTAGAATTGGATTCGAATACACCCAAAAATGAAAATTTTTGAATTCAAAAATGAAATTGAAAAAAAAAAAGAAAATAGAATGGAAAAGATCAAAAATCAAGAAATCAATAAAATAAAATAGGGGGGGGGTAGAAAAACTTATTAGATATCAGAATCAATGATATCTAATAAGTTCTACCTACTATTGGATTTGAACCAATGACTCTCGCCGTATGAAATCAATACTCTAACCACTGAGTTAAGTAGGTCATTTATCATCATAAAGAGAAAGAAATGGAACTCATCGCATCGATGGATTATAAATGTAATATCATTTATAATCAATACCGATCAAACGGATCAAAGAAATAAGTAGGATGTTGGATCATGTAATATCTATCTTGACAAGAAATTATCGACATAATAAAATATGTATTACAAGCATAAGGGCTATAGCTCAGTTAGGTAGAGCACCTCGTTTACACGCGCGCCAATGTGTTTTGCAGAGGAGTAATCATGTAATCAAAAAACTTTTTTTTTTTTTGAGAAGTTTCTGTCTTACTCTGTGCCTTTTCGGGAACAAGAGAACAATAGCTTGACAAAGGGTTCGGTCCAATTTAGTCGCTCAATCGAACCCACCATTGATTTAAGATATTATATTGATATATTGATAAGGTGAATATCCAGTCTATTCAATGCTAGGCATAATGAGTATAAGAGCCTCAAAAAATTCTCTTTTCGTCCTGTCCTATGAACTTTAAGGTGTATGAAGTTTCATATTGGATTCTTTAAGCAGAAGCGAGACGACGGAGACTCCATTTATTTAACTTAGGTTGATCTAAGCCAAAATCAGACCTACGTCAAAATACCCCTTCTTTGAAAAACTTTGGTAGTGCTCTCAGTTGAAATCCAACTAATAAATCAGAGCACATGGAGCCATCTTCTTATCTTTC
>JAIWQS010000263.1:205000-237500 GCA_029891385.1 Erythroxylum novogranatense | reverse complement strand
CAAAAAACAAACGGCTTTCTATCATAGTTGCAAGGCTTCCAAACCTTAACTACTTAAGTACCAAAGGCTGCTTTCGCTTGCTTTCATAAGGGGGCTGTTCAATACAAGCTATCAGCGCTGTCTTAGATTGAACGGTAATAAGATCAGTCCACGTTCAATCTCTAAGGCGGCTTTCCGTTGATAACGGAATAGTCTTCGTGTCAAAAGGTGAACAAGGCCCTAGCAACTATTATAGAGTTCGCTGTAGGCCGGAAAATGGGAACTACTCCTCTCCAACCAGTCGAGTGTCTTTTCGATCCTCGCCTTTGTTTGATATATTAATTCAGTACCAATACAAACTACAACTACACCAAAGTAGAAGGGCCACTATAGAAGCTAAGAGTAGCCTATAGTATAGTAGTCGGCCTAACCAAAGCGTCACAACAAGATCAAATGAGTCTTATGAATGGAATCTTAAGTAAAAGACCGCCCGCCTACCAATCAAAGAGGCTGAGAGAAAGCGTAAGCTCACCCGTAAGCTCGAAGAGCTTCCCTTCATTCGCTTCGCGGGAGCCCCACAGCACATAGCTGGAAGTCAGAGGGCCCATACTACCTGCCTAACCCTTCGCTCCGATGGACCGTAGATCGGAAGCGCCTTCTAAACCACCCCATGAATCCAAAAGAGAAATCAGGGAAGGGGCCTATGTATTTTCATAACCCCTGCGGATTTGACCCTATCTACACCCGGAGCCAATCTCCTATCGGTCCTGCCATCACGCCGCAGAATGAGAGCTCGTGTGGAACCTTTTCTTTCTGGCCGGTGGAACGTAACAAAATATTAAGGTCGCGAAACATAAGGGCCGGAAGTACGGTAAACTCGGCCAAAATATGACACCCGAAGGGCCCGCCCCTTCTTCTTCAGTAAAGCCGACCTCTTTTTCGCCAGTGCTGACGCAGTGCGCACGTAGATAAGGAAAGCAAAATCCCAGTGGGGGTGGGGGAGAATAGGGGCCGGTGCCTCTCTTTTACGGCCTAAACTACTATTTGTCAGCCTCGGTCGGGGGGAAGGGAAGGGCTTGGGCCTACCTATCCCGATAGGACCTCATAAAGGAACGAGAGCTGTTGAGAGATTCCATATTACCGAGCCGAAGGGCAGCACTTCTGTACGTGATCGTAGTATATCACGTCGTTTCGTCCCCGCTGCATTGAAGAGTACCTATGCACTATGTTCCGGTTCACTGATAAGGAAGATAGAGTTGGGGTGGGGGTCTACGATGTGATACTCAAGTATGACCGGGGGAGATACATGCTAACTATGGGTAGGAAGCGGGAACCATTTTGTAAATAACTTCGTGGGTTACAGATCTCTTATACTACCATCGATCGACAGAGCGGAACGACCAGAAAAATCAGTGAAGTTAGAAAGCCGTATGATAGATGGTAACTATCTTGTACGGTTTGGGGGGAAATCGGCGTACTCTGATCCGTGGGGGGGAATCTTTGGCTCTATCGAACATACAGGGAATTGGAGGTAGCATTCTACCGAAGTTAAGTCATGGACTGGTTCCTTCAGCCCTTTTTCTATGTGTTGGTGTTCTATATGACCGACATAAGACTCGACTTGTTAGATATTACGGAGGTTTAGTGAGCACCATGCCGAATCTCTCTACCATTTTCTTCTCTTCTACTTTGGCCAATATGAGTTCACCTGGTACTAGCAGCTTTATCGGGGAATTTCCCATCTCAGTAGGAGCTTTCCAAAGAAATAGCTTAGTAGCCACATTAGCAGCGCTTGGGATGATTTTAGGCGCGGCCTATTCCCTTTGGCTATATAATCGTGTGGTTTCTGGAAATTTAAAACCCGATTTCCTCCATAAATTCTCCGATTCAAATGTCAGAGAAGTTTCCATATTTATACCTTTTATTGTTGGAGGGGCGACCGTCCGTTGAACTACCAAAGAAAAAAGGGTAAACCAATGTGATCATGACATTGTAGGTGCTTGCGATGGGACGGATGCGACTTCCCTCAGTTGGTTTGGGTGGCATAGCCCGTTGCAGAAGTCCCCCCCCTCTTTTTATCCATTTCTTTAGTCTTTAGGGAGCCAAAGATTGACTTTACTAATAAAATAAGGCTCGCGTAGGGGCGCTCACTTTTTTGGCTGAGCGGTATCTTGCTGGGTGGGACCGAGAGAAAGAAAGGACGGGGGGCAACCATGCATGTCTCGACCGTGTCTCCGAGGGACAGTTGAACGAGCGACTCATGAATGCTGCCGGGTCGGACGAGCCAATAACTCGAACGCGTTCGGTCTGTTTTTGAGCAAGAATCACAGCGTTACCTTACCTTCACCATGATACGGACTCCAAGTGATTATGGCAGAGCACGAGGAGATTTATCATCAATATGATGATGGGAATGGAAACCAGAAGCACGACCGGGGTCTTCGTGGTCCAAGATAATGAAATCATCAGTAACAGTAACGTAAGCATGAGACTTTTTGGTAGTACCGGTGAACCAGATGTCCGCGGCGATGGAATCTGGGGCGGAGGACTCGTAGTATCTCTCTAGATCTGGCAAAAGCGAAAGATCTCCTAACGTAATTCGAATAGAGGCTGACCGCTGAGCCCACTCTGGCCTCGCAGGGCGGGCCCCTGTGGTTGCGAGCTGGAGCTGCCATAGCTTATGGCTAGAGCAATAGGGGGCCGTAGCACTGACCTCTTTTTTTATTGATTGAAAAAATACAATAGGGAAAAGATCGTACAGTTCCCTACCGAGACAACAGACACTCTCAACGGATCCTCCGCGCGCTGGGCATACCTCTTCCGTGCGTCTTTCTCGTGGCGGAAAGAGAACAACAAGGAAAGACCCGGCCGACCTGCCCAGGGCTCGAGGGCGAGCTTGATTGTTGAGAGAATGGGGAGTGAATAGAAAGGCTTCCGTTTCCGTTCTTGGTTTGGGGGCGGGCTCCTCTCCTTGCTTTCAGTCGAGTCCGCTTCGCTCCTCTCGATCTTTTTCGTAGTTAGGAAGGAGGAAGGAGTCTAAATCAATGGACATTTTTGAACCATCATTGATGGACGTTGCACATGACACGATCAATTCGACTCAACGCTAATAGAGGTTGCTTACTATCCCTAGTAGCGAAGGAAAAGAGCAGAGGTCTTTTTTCGTAGTAATAGTGGGCGGGTCTCATGAGATCTATGCCGGCCGTCGGAATCAAATGAAGGTCGAAGGACCATTCGATTCATTAAGGGGCATAGCGGCGCCCTCGCCTGGCGCCATTCCCGAACCTAGCAGCAGACGGGCGGGCCGGGCCTGAATTCAGACCAGACTCTTCTTTGTTTGAGCTGCTCCCACGCACGCAGACCAGAAAATCTCAGTTGTCCTGGGCTGGACAGACAAGTATGTAGAGATCTTCGTGGGACCGGGGAGGGAGTCTCAATCGATCTTTTCTAGGATTCCTTATCACGCCACGCACGGAGATCTTTCCATTGAACGATAAGAGGGCTCCCCCTTGAACAGACTTTTAAAGGTTAGGTTACTACCTGCCTCTACGGAAGAGGTGTACTTTCCCGGAGGTCATATAGATCGAAACCCGGAGCGAGAAGAACGAAAGGGTTGGTGTGGCCACAGCTACAACTACTGGCGCTTCAAAAGGCTTAGATTCTAAGGGCGCTACTGAAAGCCTTTTTTAGGTCTGGGTCTCGAAAGCCTTTGGTACTTCGGTAGGGCGAGCAGCCCTTAAACCAAAAAAAAGGTTTGGAACCCTTCCCCTATTTCTGCATTTCATTCTCTATTCGGCCTGCCTAAAAATAAAAAAGGAGAGGAGTGAAGCCGCTCGACTGGTTGGAGAGGCCTATTGATTCGAAGTCACTACGAAAGGGTCGGTCAATAGCATAGCTCTTTCTTTCCCGGGTCTCCTTTCGAAGGCCTTTCCTTCGCGAAAGCCTAATCCGGTAGGGCCGGACGTCTTTGTTTGCCCCAGCTCGGCGAATCGCATCCCCGCGCAATGACATTCTTTGTGCGCCCCTTACCGTTCTCGCTCAGTGTTTGCAACGGCTGGGGAGGCAGTCGTAGAAGCGAAGCCTATCGCCGCGCCGACCATCCAATCCAATACGAGATTTTCTCAAAGATTGGATGGAATGGTCCAGCCCACCCAAGAGCGCTTATGTCATATGGGAACTCATGGCTGGAAAAAATCCTTATGGTTTTTGATATCCGGTAGGAATAATAATCATCAAAGTCCAGGTTGGTTGGTGAGCCTAGTGATAGGAGACTATCTAGCTTGGTTCGGAGAGCACTTGTTGGGTTAAAGATTTTTTTGTTGCTAAATGTTACGGCCTAAATGCTGAACTATTGACCCTACTTGTTCGGATGGGTGTTCACCCCAAAGTGTTCCCGGACCGCATGCATACATCCGTAAGTAACTTAGTGCAACATGGCAAATTTCATTGAGAGGAATCAGCAAAGAAAAGAAAAAGGGGTCATGTGTATTTGAGAGATTTTCCTCGGGCTGAGGAGTGTCCACATGAGTTCGTTGAGGTGTCTACACAGGAAAAAAAACCTCTTTTTTTTTCTGTCGAGAGTTCGGATTTCTCCACCGTTGTAGAACGAAAAGGAGGAATTGGAAATTCAAAGGGGGAGCCAGAAGCTTCGCTTCCGGTAGCTTACTGACTCTCCTAGTTAGAAGAAGGCTCTTTGTTGAATTTTTTAGATCTGGATAGAGTCTCGCTCAGTAAAGATAGTTGTAGATTCGTAAGATTATGATAGAGTCTCCTTGACTTTCTAAGTTATTAGTAAAGCGCTACAACTAGCATAGCAGCTTGCGGAAAAAGCTCTAGAGCCCCTACTCCTAAGTTGGAGCAACAAGCAACGGATTGAGCGCATCTTTGCCTTTTCTATTAGTAAGGTTGTCAACTTCGTTACCTTGAGTTGGATTTCAGGGCGTTTAGGCTTGACTAATATATAAATAATAACATAGAAAGTTCCCCAAAACTAGTCAAGGGAAAAGATCACCTGCTTTTAAAATCCACTTTTAGTCATCTATCTCGCTACCTATTCCTTTTGCAAAAACGCTTTTTTGGGGATAGGATCACACTCGAGAAAGAGTCTACTTCAAGGCTGCAGGGAGGACTACGCTCTGCAGGTGGGCACCACTATTCATCATGTCAAGACGGAATTCCGCTTTGTTTTCGAAGGTAATCAAAAAGATTCGACGAAAAACGGGCCGATAGAAAAAAGGATTAGTTCGTGTCTGTGTCAAGGGGACGGGTGGCCCGAAACTTCTTCCTCCGGTAAGAGCTGTCTAACTTCTGTTGTGTTGTTATAACCTAGTCTTACTCGTTCTTACCTCCCTGCCTGTTCTCGTTTCTTTCTTTTATGAGAATACCTGCCCTGCCGCCTTCGCTCTCGTTCGGGCCCCGGGAATCCCTTTCTCTTTTGGCTACGGTCTTTTTTTTTTACCTTTTTTGCACTCCCCCCTCAAAACTACTAATTCACAAAGACTACTGGAACGGCACGGCACGACAGCAATACCACGACAGATATACTTATCGACAAAATCAAGCGAGACTGACCCACCTAAGAGAGAGAACGCAAGAGTGACTCCCCCCTATCACTTAAAGTAAAGACCGGAAGAAAGTTTTGATTTCCCACGGCGTTATTTACCAAGCTCGGGACTAGAGGAGCATTTTAGGAATTGGAGATATCGCTTGTGATAAGGATGAAGTCTCATTCATATAGTAATGCCCTTAGCTTGCGCCATATTTGAGACTGAGACTAAGGCAGGTTTGGAAACCCTGTCCTATCACCTTTATCAAATCCCTAGCTCTCTTCCTTAGTGCAACTGTCCTATTCCTACCATGGGAATATCTATCTTTCTCTCTTGTGTCATATCTAAAGTTTCGGATATCAAACCGGACGATATCCTATATTTTGAAAGAGATTGTTGACGTTAGTAGACTAATCTATTCATTGGTAGGGAATTGATTCCTGTGACCGCCTTTCCTACCAAAAAGCTAACCCAACAAAATCCGGGTTTTTTCTAGACTAGACCTTCGGGATTTTTTTAGGATTCATACATGCATTGATCCAGTCGAAGAACCTGCTCCAGAGCTACTACTCCGCCTAGCGTATCTTCCTGCCCGCCCTCTCTGCTCGGTTCCACAATCAATTCCAGATCCATCCATTTGAGGGAGGTCCAATTCCGCGCTCTTCAGTATATTATTATATATATACAAATATATTAAAGAATATACATATATATAACTATTTCTAAATTTTTTTTTTTAATCATTTCATTCGCGAGGAGCTGGATGAGAATCAAGTCGCATGTTCGGTTCTGTAGTGGAGATGGAACAGAAAAAGAACCATCAACTATAACCCTAAAAGAACTCGATTCCGTAAACAACATAGAGGAAGACTGAAAGGAATATCTTATCGAGGTAATCATATTTGTTTCGGTAAATATGCTCTGCAGGCACTTGAACCCGCTTGGATTACGTCTAGACAAATAGAGGCGGGACGTCGGGCAATGACACGCAATGCGCGCCGCGGCGGAAAAATATGGGTACGTATATTTCCTGACAAACCAGTTACCGCAAGACCTACGGAAACGCGTATGGGCTCGGGGAAAGGATCCCCCGAATATTGGGTAGCTGTCGTTAAGCCGGGTATCATACTTTTTGAAATGGGCGGAGTAGCCGAAAATACAGCTAGGCGGGCTATTTCAATAGCAGCGTCCAAAATGCCTATACGAACTCAATTCATTATTTCGGGATAGGCATATAGAATCAAAGGAAAAAGCCTTTTTATTCAAATCCAATTGCAAGTTTCTTTTTTATTGTGGACAAACAATATCTCTTTTTTTTTTTTCTTTGCATTGAAATAACAAATTAAAAAATGATATGATCCAATCTCAGACCCATTTGAATGTAGCAGATAACAGCGGAGCCCGAAAATGGATGTGTATTCGAATCATAGGAGCGAGTAATCGACGATATGGTCATATCGGTGACGTTATTGTTGCTGTGATCAAAGAAGCACTCCCCAATTCCCCTCTAGAAAGATCAGAAGTGATCAGAGCTGTAATTGTACGAAGTTGTAAAGAACTCAAACGCGAAAATGGTATGATAATACGCTATGATGACAATGCTGCAGTTGTCATTGATCAAGAAGGAAATCCAAGGGGAACTCGAATTTTTGGTGCGATCGCGCGGGAATTGAGACAATTCAATTTCACTAAAATAGTTTCATTAGCACCTGAAGTTTTATAAGATAAAGCATTCAAATAGAAGATGAAATAACATTGAAAATAATACTCAAACACATTTGAGTTATAGTATTTGAATGAAATAAAGTAAATGTAATAAATGAAATTCAAATTAACTAGTAGATTATGTTTCACGCATATACCTTTAAGAAATTGTTAATAAATTGAATAAACTACTCATTATTATTCATTGTTAAATTATTCATTGTTACTAAAGCTAATAAACAAAAGTGATTTTGAATCGTTTTTGATCCTTCTTTACCCCATGGAGATATTGAATAGAATGAACTTTTTTTTTTGCCACTGTAATTTTGAAAATGAACGTTTAAATGTCCGTCAAAAGTAAGTAAATAGACTCGAAACATATAAAATGCCGTTAATCCTGCTGTGAAATAAGCTATTATCGCGAAAATAGGGGAATACAACCAACTATCATTAAGAATTTCATCTTTGGACCAAAAACAGGCGAAAGGTGGAATCCCACAAAGAGAAAGGGTTCCCAATAAAAAAGACGTTTTTGTAAATGGAATATGCTTTGTCAAACCACCCATGAGAATCATATTTTGACTCTTATCTGGAGAATACCCGACAATAGCTTCCATTGAATGAATAATGGATCCAGATCCTAAAAAAAACAAAGCTTTCGAATAGGCATGAGTAATCAAATGAAATAAGGCGGCTCGAGAAGACCCCATACCTAGAGCTAACATCGTATAACCCAATTGAGACATTGTAGAATAGGCTAAACTTCTCTTAATATCTTTTTGAGCAATAACTAAAGTAGCTCCTAATAGTACTGTTATTATACCTATTAAAGCTATTAAATTCATTATGTAAGGTATAACTACAAAAAGAGGAAGAAGTCGAGCTACAAGAAAAATTCCCGCTGCTACCATAACCATAGTAGCAGCATGTATCAGAGCCAAAATAGGAGGAGGCCCTTCCATGGCATCCGGTAACCATACATGAAGAGGGAATTGGGCTGATTTAGCAATTGCGCCCGAAAAGAATAGAACGGCACACAAAATAACAAATAAATAATTCACCTTATTATTAGCAATCAAGTTATTGAAAATGTCGAACAAATCCCGAAATTCGAAACTACCCGTTAAAAAATAAAGACCTAAAATTCCTAATAATAAACCAAAATCCCCTACACGATTAGTTACAAACGCTTTTTGACAAGCATTTGACGCAATAGGTCGTGTGAACCAAAACCCTATTAATAGATAAGAACACATTCCAACCAATTCCCAAAAAATATAAATTTGTATCAAATTCGAACTAGTAACTAATCCCAACATTGCAATATTGAAAAAAATCATATAGGCAAAAAATCTCAAATAGCTTTGATCATAAGCCATATAATTGTCACTATAAAGAAGAACCAACATTCCAATCGTAGTAATTAACATTGAAAAAATAGAGGTAAGTGGGTCGATCAAGTGGCCGAACTCTAAAGAAAAATCATTTTTGAGGGTCCAAGACCATACATATTGATAAATAGAACTGCTACTTATTTGTTGAATAGCCAGATCGGTCGAAAAAATCATAACTATACTGATCAATAAAACACTTGGAAAAGACCACAGACGACGAAGTTTTTTTGTTGCTGCCGGAAAAAGGAGGAATCCTGCTCCTATTAACACAGGGACTGGAAGTGTAACAAAAGGTATAACCCACGAATACTGATATGTATGTTCCATAATTTTTTTTTTATTGCTTTTGTAGCAGTAATGGATGTTATTGCCTTTTTAGCAGTAGTGGATAGCCGTCCCACACCCAGTCTAATTCTAAGTTCTCCAAATGGCATTAGCCCTTTTTTACCAGTCCAATGCTTATCTCTTCGTGCGAAAAAGATGAGGCCCCCAGCCATGGGGGGAAAGAAGAGTGGGTAAGAGGGTTGTTAGGGATCTTTTTTTCCTCACAGATCCAAGTTACCTCAAGTTTGTGTACAATACCACTTAATTTCCACCAAAATCTTACTATGACTACATTTTTGTGGGGGGTGGAACCTCTGGTTTCCCATTGGCAGCCACTTTGTCTCAATCCTTCCGTGTTATTTTGCTTGAACGTGGTGGAGTTGCCTACGGTAAACCCAATTTGATGACACAGGAAGGCTTCTTGGCCACACTGACTGAGGTTGACACATTTCACTCAGCATTCACGTCCAAGGATGGTGTCCCAAATGCCAGAGGGAGTCTTTTCGGTTTTCGGTGGAAGCAGTGCAATCAATGCAGGCTTTTACATCCGAGCAGACCCAGATTGATACCCCAGATCAGGTGTCAATTGGGACCTCACAATGGTGAACTAGTCATATGAGTGGGTTAAGAAGGCAATTGTCTTCAGGCCAGAGCTTAGGAACTGGCAATCGGCCGTTAGAGATGGGTTGTTGGAGGCAGGGGTTCAACCTTATAATGACTTAAGTTTGGATCATTTGCTGGGCACAAAGATTGGTGGCTCAACGTTTGATAGCTCAGGGGGGGAGACACAGTGCTGCGAATCTTCTCACTTATGCCAATGCTGTGAATATCAAGGCTACTGTCTACACAATGAGAGGATATGGCATCTACTTCACAGTATTCAAGGTCTAGCCTATCAGCAATTGGTGTGGTTTATCGCGATCAACTGGGAAAGTTTCACCATGCAATGGTGCGGGAAAACGGGGAGGTGATATTATCTGCTGGTGCAATTTGGAGTCCACAATTTCTGTTGTTGAGTTGCGAGGTCTTACCTATCGTCTTGGGGGATTCCTGTGGCATCCCATCATCCATATGTGGGACAGTACATGACAACCCGCAGAACGGCATATCAATTGTGCCTACAATCCCACTTGAGCACTCACTGATTCAGGTTGTTGGAATAACTGATGCTGGTGCTTATGTCGAAACAGCTTCGAACATGGTCCCTTTTGCACCCCCAACTCGTTCTGTGTTTCTCAGAGCACCTTCACATTTTTTTCTGAGGCCTCATGGAGAAAATTGTTGGGCCACTTTCGACTGGCTCATTAAGGCTCGCTTCCCACAGACGTCAGAGTGAATCAAATAGTCTGATTCAACGACTTTTCCAACCCGGTGGACATAGAAAGGTGTGTGAATGACACACTGAAGTGAAGATCGGGAATGTGTGGAGAAGTCGGACCATGGTGGACCTCATGTTCCATGACTAGTATGGAGCTCGAAGCTTCAGGTTCGTGGGGCCTGCACTGCCTGTTGATCAATCCAACTATTTCAAAATGGCGGAGTCTTCCGAACCGTTAGCACCAACCGTTAAACACCATATGGCATTACCACAGGGGGCTTTGTCGTCGTAGGCAAAGTGGCTGATTGTGATTATATTGGTTTAGTTCGAGTTGGCGATGGCTCAACACTTATTGCGTAAGTAAACAAAAGCATCGGGGCTACTGCTTTGGTTGTTTTTGAGCGGACGATGTTCAAATTAAATATTTATATTATAATAAAAATATTTAATTAAATGTTTCAAAAAATTGTCCGTTGACTTAATTGATTGGACGATTTTTGAGTCTATTTATATAGTTAGTATAGACCGGAAAATCCAATTTCATAAGAGGAGAATGGAGAGAAGAAAGGGTTGAAATAAAGTCAGTGTTCAGGTTGATCAGAAGAGGCAGAAATAGCTAGAACTGAGTCCAAGCTCTTGAGGTTGTGCTTTCAGGCTAGGACGACGTACCATGAGACTTTCCGTTTTGTTGAGCCTTGCTCCGCTGGAAGTTTTTTGATCAATAGAAGAGGAAGAGGAGTCAGCAAAAAAGAAAGACCACCAAAAGTAACGACCACAAAGATACGCATACTGATTCGATTTTTTGAGCACCCATTTTTGGAAAACCATTTTTTGGGGCTTCCGCCTTACACACGGAAGATTGGATTGCCTGAATCACGAGTCTTATATACTGTGTTGCGATCACCTCATATTGATAAAAAATCCAGAGAACAATTTGAAATGGAAATCAAGAAAAAATTTCTTGTCATAAAAACGGAAAGGCATGAATTGCGAAAGAAGTTCTTTCGGTTAAAACGACAACGTATATTTGGAGCTCAATATGAAATCCTATTTTCTTGCAAGACCCGTTCGGATAAGGGAAAACTCCAGAAATTGCTTTGAAGGAAGATCAAAGCGTTGACCCTTTCCTGAACCAGAAGGGGGGGTGAGAGAAAAAGGGGATCGCCCCATCAAGAAAGTTAGGGCTTTCCGTACCTTCCCTACCCCCTCCCCTTTCCATTCTTCCTTCCCCCCTCACTCCCCCTTTTTCAATAAAGAAGCCCCGCTCCCTAAGGGGCCCCCCTCTGATAAGGAAGGAAATAAAAGAATCTCCATTTTATGACAAATCCGGTCCGATGGCTGTTCTCCACTAACCACAAGGATATAGGGACTCTATATTTCATCTTTGGTGCCATTGCTGGAGTGATGGGCACATGTTTTTCAGTACTGATTCGTATGGAATTAGCACGACCCGGCGACCAAATTCTTGGTGGGAATCATCAACTTTATAATGTTTTAATAACGGCTCACGCTTTTTTAATGATCTTTTTTATGGTTATGCCAGCGATGATAGGTGGATTTGGAAATTGGTTTGTTCCAATTCTGATAGGTGCACCTGACATGGCATTTCCACGATTAAATAATATTTCATTCTGGTTGTTGCCACCAAGTCTCTTACTCCTATTAAGCTCAGCCTTAGTAGAAGTGGGTAGCGGCACTGGGTGGACGGTCTATCCGCCCTTAAGTGGTATTACCAGTCATTCTGGAGGAGCAGTTGATTTAGCAATTTTTAGTCTTCATCTATCTGGTGTTTCATCCATTTTAGGTTCTATCAATTTTATAACAACTATCTTCAACATGCGTGGACCTGGAATGACTATGCATAGATTACCCCTATTTGTGTGGTCCGTTCTAGTGACAGCATTCCTACTTTTATTATCACTTCCGGTACTGGCAGGGGCAATTACCATGTTATTAACCGATCGAAACTTTAATACAACTTTTTTTGACCCCGCTGGAGGGGGAGACCCCATATTATACCAGCATCTCTTTTGGTTCTTCGGTCATCCAGAGGTGTATATTCCCATTCTGCCTGGATCCGGTATCATAAGTCATATCGTTTCGACTTTTTCGGGAAAACCTGTTTTCGGGTATCTAGGCATGGTTTATGCCATGATCAGTATAGGTGTTCTTGGATTTCTTGTTTGGGCTCATCATATGTTTACTGTGGGCTTAGACGTTGATACCCGTGCCTACTTCACCGCAGCTACCATGATCATAGCAGTTCCCACTGGAATCAAAATCTTTAGTTGGATCGCTACCATGTGGGGCGGTTCGATACAATACAAAACACCCATGTTATTTTCTGTAGGGTTCATCTTTTTGTTCACCATAGGAGGACTCACTGGAATAGTCCCGGCAAATTCTGGGCTAGACATTTCTCTACATGATACTTATTATGTGGTTGCACATTTCCATTATGTACTTTCTATGGGAGCCGTTTTTGCTTTATTTGCAGGATTTCACTATTGGGTGGGTAAAATCTTTGGTCGGACATACCCTGAAACTTTAGGTCAAATCCATTTTTGGATCACTTTTTTCGGGGTTAATCTTACTTTCTTTCCCATGCATTTCTTAGGGCTTTCGGGTATGCCACGTCGCATTCCAGATTATCCAGATGCTTACGCTGGATGGAATGCCCTTAGCAGTTTTGGCTCTTATATATCCGTAGTTGGGATTTGTCGTTTCTTCGTGGTCGTAACAATCACTTCAAGCAGTGGAACTAAAAAAAGATGTGCTCCAAGTCCTTGGGCTGTTGAACAGAATTCAACCACACTGGAATGGATGGTACAAAGTCCTCCCGCTTTTCATACTTTTGGAGAACTTCCAGCTATCAAGGAGACGAAAAGCTATGTGAAGTAAAAGAATCAAAGGTTTCCGACTGCTACTAAGAACAGGTTCTCGGATGGGCAGGAAGTTTCTTTCTTACCACTCCTTTCTTTTTGGTGATGTTGAATCCCTAAGGTAAGGATGATTCTGTCAAAAGCTTCTGGCGAACACTCGCCGTCCACTTCTGGTTCTTCGTCCCACGAATCTCTTGTCGCTCATGCATCGGTTTAGTCTTAGGTTTCGCGCTTGGAACATATTTTTTTTTTTGGCGAAGTCAGTCAAGTCATAAATGAATCGTCCGATATTGTGGAAACCGCAACTCGGCAAGCGATACAACCTGGTCAGCCCCCAGAGGTCGAAGCGGGGTTTGAGCAGGTAAAGGAAAAAAACCTTCAAAAAAAGGGGTCCGCCCGGGGCCTAGCAGTATGGATCGCCGCTGAAACCATAATGGTAGCACTCTCCGTTGTGTCTATAAAATAAATGGAAGTTATGAGTACAAAAATGGAGCGTTATAAGTTTGTCTAATTCTTTTCTTTCTCCCGCTTTCAGACAATTAAGGTTTTCATCTTTATTTCTCCTCGGGAAAGATTGACCTCGGAAAGTGCCTCCGACCCCCGGACGTAGCCATCCGCCGCGTGGCGAACCGGGTGACCAAAGTCACGGGTCGAATAAAAGGTAATTCGCTGGGTATATGTCTCTATGTCCTTTTCCCAGAGGTGCTGGTTCGAATCCAGCTCGTGACATGCATTGATGTCCTTAATCATTTACCTTTTCCGTCTGCGCTTTCATCTGTCTGTGCTTGAAAAATCTTCCTAGAAGCCTGCACGTAGTAAGGCCTGAAAAGGAATAAAGTAGGACAGTCTGCGTCTCTCTATCTTCCCATTCCTTGTAATCAGTCCTAGGAACCAAGGCAGTAAGGAAGCCAGTCTTTTGTCTTGTCTTTTAGTAAGTCTTTCCCTTCCTTGTACCTACTAACCCTACCCATATGCTCACCAGACATCGCCCCCCTGCTTTTACTTTGCTGCATTTTCCACTTGTATGAAATTCCTATCTCTCAAGAGTCAAAGGGCAACGAACCTCGCTAATCCAACAACACTTCTTTGTGATTAGCTTATGAAAGCAGAAAAAGGAGTTCCCGCATACCGTACTCTAAGAGCTCCCTAGTCTTACTCTTTGTAGGTAAACCCTACTCCTAGTAGTGCACTCAGTCCTTTCAGAGAAGACATCGGGCAAGGAAGACTTCCTTATTTAACTTATTTCTATACGATAAGTTTTCCACATTTGCTGATTCCACTTGAGCAAAAACATCTTATTCAACCGGTAATACCGCATCTATTTCTATGTAATATAGCTGTCTTGTCTTTAACTGCTCTACGATCTTCCTACTTTCGAGGTTATGGGCTTTGATTAAGGATTAACTCCATCTCTGTGGCTATGGCAAGATAGCATCAGTCTCAACCATTGGAGCTAGGGGCTTCCTTCCTTACAGCCTAAAGTAAAGTAGCTCCTGACATCCTCTCTTGGAGCTGATCTACGAGGATCTACTCTAGTTCTTGACCTTTTAACGGATACTCGACTGAAGAATGGACCACGAACGGAGCCTTATGGAGTCTTAGTCTGATTTTCGATTCCGCTTTTTCTGGTCTTTGTCTTGTGTCTTGTAGCTTTTCTTCGTCAAACCTGCTTTTTGGGTAACGGCCTTCAAGTAATGGGATCGGTTGAGGGGACGAGGCCATCTGTTCTATTTGGCAGCGGGTAGTTCTCTAGTTCTGGTAGCCAGAGATCTCTCAGTCTTTGCTGATCTAAATCAAGTAGTTGGGGTTGACTAGCACAAGGGAGAGACCCAACCGTGAACAGCTTTTATAGCCATTAAACATAATTTTTCAATGGCTTATAGAGGCTTAGGAATAGCTAAAAAATCAAAGGCTTACGACTGCCTGGAAGAATGAAACTGACTCTGCTATTAGGTATTAACCACTTTATTCCACTTGATAGGCTCTAACTTCACTGCAATTCGCCTATTTATTTGAAGTTTCAGGAAAAGTCCCCATTGATGACCATCGCTTATAGGGAATACTTATTTAATTGCTCAATCCAATTTGAGAGTGTGGCCCTCTACCAATAAAATCAAAGTCTAGGAGGGTAGATCTGGTATATCTTAGTGTATGGTTTGGTCAGCAAATGATCTTTTCTCCTGTAGAGCCCTGCTGTTATAGCTTCTCTAATCTCTCTAATCAAATATATATCCCTTGAACTAACTCTAGGAAGATCTACTTCACTTCAAGGAGGTTTGGGTCAGTTCGTGCCTAGTCCGCTTGGTTAGGTCCTTTCTTTTTCGTCAACCGCCAGTCGAGTTAATTTCATTTCTGATTTCGGTGTGTGCCTAACACCACACGTCCTAAATACGATGATGGTCACTTCACTCGAGCTAATCAGTCTGTCTTGCTTTGTCAGCAGCTTTCTAATATCATATAGGAAGAAGCGTTCCTTTTCTCGCTTCAAAGGACCAAGGGAGGACAATTCAGGAGAGGAAGGAGTAGTAGGAGGAGTCAGTCTTCTTTGAAGATCGAGGAAGAAATCGGATCGGACAATTATGCCATTCGGAATCAGTCTTCTACAGAGAGAAAGCCTGTATCGAGTAAGTGGAGAGGAAAGATCTCCAGAGATGATTATCTTTTCCATTCCAGTGGCTCGACCAGTAACCAATGGCGAAAACTAAAAAATCAATGGTTTCCCGGTAGAACCCCATTTCGCCCAAGCTGTTTCGGAACCGGAAAATCAACGGTTTTTCGCACAGCTTGCTCATAGTGCAGGTCCCACTTTTATATTGTATTTGGCCGAAGAAGCATCGGATAGGTTGGAGTTCTTACCTTCTTGGGGCTCCATGGAACAAGATCTGCTTTTATTATATGGGCAATACCGATCTACTTTAGTAGATCATATGGATGTAGAAAAAGCTTCTGATTTTGATGAATTGGAAATATCTCTTTTCCATTTCTATTTACCTCCGGAAACGAACGGTAGGGATCTTTCTTTTTAGTCACGATCAGAAGATAGTAGAGCTGGTTATAGAATGATCTTCTTCCTCATCAACCTATAGCCCTGTCTGAAATCAAAGCTAGGGTTACGGAAGGGTGGAACTTGACTTCTTCCTTTGCTTAGGGAATAGGTTGGGTTAAGTATGGGGTACGGCTGAACCGGAAGGAGATATCTAATCAAAGCCATCGATATGGAGCGAAGCCACTCGAACGAATGTGAGAGGAGCTAAAGTCTGTGATCGAATTTAACCGACAGAGATGAGGTCAGGTGCTCCAGGGATGGGTAACATAAAGGAGAGAGGGGCGACAGCCGCGAGGCACTTTTGCTTTGATTTGATTGTTTCGGGAGATGGGCTTTCGTATTAGTTGGGTTTGATTCTACCGAGGCAATGTTCAGGAAATTGGGCTTCCTTTTCTAAGTTTTGAATATATCTTTGGTCACTTTCTTTGTGCAAGTAAGATGATTTTGCTTCGAGCACAGGGCTTCACAAGTAAAGTAACGGATCCCATTACTGTAGGACTTCCCGCCCAAATGCTCCAATAGAGCTCTTCCCGCCTTCCAGATAAAACCTAGTGAAAACTTGTTTTATAGGTTGGTTGGAATGGGGGGTTGCTCCTATCTTGACTCGATGCTTGGTCACTAGCAGACTTGTCCTTCCGCGGATTCGTAGACCCACTAAAGTCAAGGTAGGTCAAAGAAAGGACTCTCTCCGGTAGATCTTCTAACTTCAGTCTGTGGTCGTAGAGAAGGTAAATAGCATCATTTCGGGGCAGGGGAGAAAGAATCATCGCGCGTGGGTAAAGCTATGAGCGGGAGATAGTTCTGGCAAGAGTGCTTTCAAGCAAAGAATGGTCTTTAGGTGGTTGGCTTGTATTATTTACCTACCTCTTTTTATGCTTTTGCTTCTTACACTTTTGTTTCTTACCCTTTGGTTTCTTACCTTTGTTCAGACTAGGTTGTATTTTATCATAGAGCTTATGTTCTTTAGTCAAAGGTATCATCACTTGTTCCTCTGTATTATTCATTACTTTATACTTTGATTTAATCATATTGTATCTTTCGGTCATATCTCTTTCTATTAAAGATAATTTCTCCTTTAAATGATGATTTTCAGTCTGTAGTTGATTTACATTATTTTTGAGTAATTTGATAATTCGAATTCCCCTCTTATCTAGGCAAGATAAGTCTATGATATGATGCGGATCTGTGTCCACCCAGAGATTTTCCTCATATACATTTTTCCTCTTTGTTTCAACCTTAATGCCTAGTGTGACCATTGAATCCTTCTTGTAGATCATTAGTTTTTTCCAATCAATCTGGAAGTTGAATTCCATGCGAACCTGTTTAGTAAGTTTCGGGTCGGCGTACTGTGAAACAAACCATTCAGGTGTAACCAATTTTTTTGCAGGTCCCTTGAACTTTGAAATATCAATCCCTTCTTCTGATTGGTAGTAATAAGATTTAGGTGCTATAAAGTATCCCATCTTTATTTTATCCTCGAGCTTAAATTTACCTAAGACAGAAGATGAAATCACGTCTTTAGGTAGCGGCTGGCCAAGCACAACAGAGTCTGTGTCTGTGTAGTAGCAGTCCTCTCTTGAGGTATAAGGGTACATATACATCCTAGCAGAGGCTGTGATCGCAACAGCTAGCTGGACAGCAGAGTTCGTAGGGGGTTCCCAATAATCTGTGTCCTTCCCGGTATTGGTATGGTAGATTATGAGGTAGATGTTCTCGCTAAGCTGCTCCGCAAATATCAATTTCTTAAACATACTCTTATATCGATCTTCATCGCAGATCTCGGTGATTGTGCTTTTGGGGTTAATGCCAAATCTGCCGTATAAGGAATTCATTAGGATCTTGTACACATAGGCAAGGGCCTCATTACCTGATTGTTTAGCCACTAACCTGTTCTCATAGAGAGAGCTGACAAACTCCCTGAATGGGCTTTCCTTTTTCTCAAAAAGGTACCCTGAGATTGGGATCACCGTGTAACCTAGTGATCTTGCGAACTTTAACTCCTCGCTATAGTACACTCCAACAAATTCTCCGGTTGGAAAGATGAGAGTGTTATTCTTGTCCCGATAGGGAAGAAAGGGCTTCTTGATAGTCTCCGGGCATACCACATATGCTTCAATAAATCCAAAGAGACTATCTAAGTCCATGCCTTCAAAATTAGCATGCCAGACAGGCTTACCACCAGGCATTGGGTATTCCTTCATTACAAAAGGATAAAGAGAGTTCACATCGTAGTAGTATAGGTTCTCCCCATATGGCTTGTACACATCAGTATGACCCCCGTAGTATCCGCGCCTTATAAAGCTGTCTTCATTCTTGTTTGGGATGTGGATTGGCCAATTAGAAGCATCGTAGAATTTCATACGAAAGATGCTTAGAGCCAGTGAGGACTGGGTTATCTTGCATTCTATGTCTATTTTAAATAGCTTCCAACATATCTCTTGCGCTTTTTGCATTACACCTCCAAGGAGAAGGATGTCCTGTTTCATATAATCTAACAACATCTTTTTCATACTTAGCACATTGGATGGAGTAACATCTTTATATGGGATAGACCCTTTCGTGCCTAGACCGGGGCATAGATTCTTAGCTAGGTTTTTAAGGCTGCCAGGGAGTAGATTCAAGGAGTCTCTGATACGGAATATCATCTTACTTCCAGAATACACAGCTATCTCGTAAAGCCTATTGTTTCTTATCAGTGGTTTCACAGTGTATTTCTTGTGATAACATACAATGTGTCTAAGCAAGAAAATTCCATCGAATCTAGAGAAATTGTGAAAGTAAATAGTTAAAGATGATTTTGATTTTCTAACAACCCTTAATATACTTAATATAAAGTCATAAAGTACCTTAGTACTCCTTTCTTCAAAGGAATCCAAGATAATGGAATAGTCCTCACTAAAGTAGGTATCAATATGAATTGGATTTAAATCATCACCAGGGCGAACCAACATGTAACCCACCGCATAAGGGTAATGATAGTTATTGATCAATAAAGTCTCGATATCAGCAACAATGAAAGGTTTAACCTTTGTGCGTCTGCCTTTGAGTGCTGTGATATGGGTTGATGGATATCTACGCTTACGATTTATGATATCTCTAGCGGTAATTGGCTCGATCTCACTCAATCTAGATTGAGATTGAATGGATTCGATTATTGAATAAAGTGTGCTATCTCTCTCCTCTTCAGACAAGGGAACCCTATCCATCTTTTTTCCCCCTTCAACATAGACGCGGATCGTGAGTCGAACTACATAATAGCCGTCATAGATTTTTAAATAGTGTTGAAGATTACGAAATATATTAGTATAGATTTCACTCATTGGAATGATCGTATTATCTTCATAAGTAAGGGGGATAGCTTCTCCTGCCGTAAATGTTATTTCCTCTTCGGAAGATTGCATTATGGTTAAGGAAATTGTAAACTTACCGTAACCAGATAAAGAGGGGAAAGCATACTGGGCTAAGAGATCCATAACCGAAACACTAAGTAACTCGATCTCCTCAGCAATTGGGAAAGGATCGGATAAGTGATGTGTTGCAATGATTAACCCTGGATGTGGATCAAGGTGCGTAGTTCTTGAAATTATATTATACAAACGAGACAATAACTCTCTAATTAATGCCATTCTTTTTAGTTTCATATTAATAGTGCAAGCTGTAATTTTTTTCATTTGCTTGTCTTCTTAACAAAGAGCGGAATTTGTACCACTTATGATGATGAGCATCATAAACACCTTTGTTTTGTTTACTTGTTTACATACGAGAAAAGAAAGTATCTTCCAGCAAACCAGCAAAGTCTCTTTACCTATGTTAGACCTATGTTAGTTGACCGGGCTTAGGAATTTTGATTTGAAGCATATGATCTTTCTCGTCCCCGAACTAGTCCATTCGTCCACAATCTAGCCCAACTCGATGTAGAATCCTCCTCTTTTTCACTATTCGCTGAGGAAAGACCCCTTCTACTTTCTACTGCTACTAGAGCTAATGATTCGGAAAGGAAAAGACATGCTTACTAACGATCGATCTCGTCCCCTAGATATAAGTAGACACACTTTCTATATCTAGTCAGTCTGCCCCTAGAATCTGGGGAAAGTTGGTGCCGAATCCCTATCTTTTTCCTCATTCGCCGAGGGAAGATTTTTCTGACTTATACTTTCTACTTCTAGAGCTAATGCCGAAAGACATGCTTACTTACGATGCTTTTCGATGCCCTAAGCTAGCTGCTGTCATAGCTGCATTCCCTAATTCAAGGGAAGTGACTCAACTTGCTTCAATGGTCGGGTGTGGCTCCGACTCCAACGATGCCGGGTGTGACGACGGGTCCGATCGTTCTTATCCTAGATTCATTCCTTGTGTGTGCTCTCTCTAGAACTCCCCTTATTCCCGAGGGAAGGGAAGAATCTGCTTCCACGGATTCCAGGGGCTAATGTGCTAGAGCTACTGCTAGAGCTAATGCGGGAACAGGGTCGATGTAATTGACGAAAAAAGATGCTATAATTGCTTTCACGGAAGGAGCTGCAGAAAGAGCTAGAAGAAGATAAATTCTGTTTTCCAATACCCCCTATCACGAGGGTCAGCCTTCAAGCCTTAAAAGACGCGTCTTGTCTTGGGCCAAACTTTAAGATCAAGGAAAGCATTCAAGTTAAGGGGCGGCGGAAAAATCTTTATCTGAGAACAACCCCCTGCCCAACCCTTGAGAGGAAGAGTAGAGCATATCAAACCAAAGCTTATAGCTGGGCTATCTTTGTGAGGGGTGAGTAGCCCTATTTCCTTTCCCTTCTTGTTGGGAGCACATGAGCATCTGCTATAGCCAAATTCGCTGTTTTAGACCCCCCCGCGTACTTTGGTATGAAGAGGTAGCCTTCGTTCTTCGTTCAGCCGGAATCGTGTAATAGAAGAAAGCAGGGCTATGCCCAAGGTATTAAAGGAGGGAACTAGGAACTAGCAGTAGGAATAGGAGAAGCAGTAGCTAATAACAGTGACTCAAGCGCTAGGAGGAGCAGGCATTCCCAGTCTAATAGCATAGAGTTAGCCGATTAGCCCTTAGTATAGTCTATATGAACAAAGGTACCGCCGGAAAAGGTGGAATAGAATATGACCGTCAGTCTGGGATTAGGGGAACTTCAAGCCCTATAGATAGAGCGTCAGTATGGGCAGGTGCTAAGAATACTCTTTTGGCGGGGTTGCTAGGACTAGAAGCAGGAGTTCTCTCAGCACTGGTAGGAGTATGAACAACAAAATTCGAGAAATGAGGTCTTTTTTTACTAGACAGCTGTTACTCCAAAGGTGCATTTTTGAAAAAGTTTAAAAAGATTCCCGAAAAACCTTCTCATTAAACTCACGAGAAGCCATCTCTACCGCTTGAATAGCCTCTACAATAGAATGAGAGTGAGAACTCCAAGCTCCCTGAATAACCTCGGGAAATTCCTCATGCGTCAACCAAGCAGCTTGAAAACAAAAAGGCCGCTTATTAGGAGGGGGAACACTCCCATGCAGCTGAAGTAGAAGAGGGCTATGATCTGAGCATGTACGAGGCAAGTGATGCACAGTAGCTTCGGGATACAATAATCTCCATTGATCATTACACAAAGCCCTATCCAACCGAACCTGTGTTGAAATAGTAACCCTTGCTGATCAATAGCATTAGGAGTTGACCCATTAGTATCTCGCACTTTAGGTACTATAGAAGTAGACACACTAAAGACTTGCTGTTGTTTTGTAGCTAAGGCCTTGACAGGCTCATTCAGAGGTTGAGCAGAAAAGATTGGTGTAGTAGCTGTACTCGAGACCAGAATAGGGTTCTTATCTGTTGCACCAGGTTTCGCACCTGAGGTTCCCCCGCCTGCCACCTGTTTTTTGCTTGCCACTAGTACGAGTTTTAGACAAGGGTCTCTTCCCTTTATTAGCTACTGGAATAGTAGGACGATCCTGAACCATAGCCTCCACATTTGCCCCAGATGTGAACACTCCATGATTAGAAGAATCTTCATTAAAATCATTATCTAAAGCTGCAAATCTGTTGTCGCTATTCGGTGGAATTGACTGCTCAATGTTACCTCTCGGACGAGGAGTGCGTCTAGGTTTTCTGGCTGCAATCATCCATTCCCCCACACCACTCACAGCAGGTTCAGTACTGGTGGTTTTTAGCACGCCAGGATTACTGGAATTATGTCCAATCTCCCTGTTTTGGTTCGTCACTGAGTCCTTGGGTACTGCAGCATCAAGTATACGCTCTGGGCAAAGTCCACGTTCATGTCCATAACGTCCACAATGCATACAAATAGTGTGGAGTTCCTAATAAACCACATTATCTCGTTGGCCATCAAACCAGATTAGCCCTACCAAGGGTTTTTAGATGACGAGAATTCTCAACTTTATTCTCGAGTAGACAGTTTCTATGGGACGTAGGCCGAATATCTCTTGGGTTTGGAAAACCATTTTCCCTTTACTTTCTAGAAGGGGGTCCCGTGCTACATGCTATCCGTACTGCTTCGCTGGAATGCTTGATTGATTGCAATGGAAAATAGGCTTTTTTGAGTGAATTACTAAAGACAGCTATTCAAACATAAGCCACTGCCCTCACCTCCACATTCCTAGCCGCTACGTCCCTCAAGAGGAGTCACTTTCACATGGATCGAGGGAACTTCGCCTCTGAGCAAGAAATTTCCCCTACTAGTCTACTTGCTTTCTTTGCGAATTACTATCTTTAGGTACAACTATGCCCGGTTACCTTCTCCTGAGAGATAGCGACTAGGACAGAGGAAAGGGTCCGTAAACGGAAGTGCCCGAAAGACGGCCCTCTCTTCTTCGATAGTGACTGCTTTCATTCGTGCTAGCTCGCTTGTCTCGTGTCTCGCCCTTCTTCTTTCTCCTCCAGAAGCAAGGTTGAAAAAGAATTGCTTTCCAGCTGTTACTCCAAAGGTGCATTTTGAAAAGGGAAGGCAAAACATGGGGCTAAGATCGTCAAGGCCCCATAGAAAGTTGCTTCTTGGAATGCCGTCGTTCACGAGTGAAAAAAGGCAATTACTTTACTCGAGCTAATCAGTCCACAGAAGTCTAGCTTCCGTTTGAGATTCTTCCACTCAAAGCCGGCGTCTTAAGAACTCAGCCTTTTCCGCTGGGGAAAGTCGGTCTCCCTCCTTTCTTTCTTTTCTTTGTCAAGCTTTGATTTGAAGCCGCTGACGAAGGCTGAGACTGGATGCCGAACCTTCATTAGCGGGGAAAACGTGGTTGCCGGCTAACTCTATTCAGAGCACTTTATTTTCTCACGGTCTGGAAGTTTTTCGTCCCAGTGGCTTTCTCTCTTCTTTCAACCCTTGCCTTCAGCTAAGCATGGGCTATATAATCTAGCCCGGGATCTCAGCTAATAGAAGATAACGATTGAAAGCCTTGTTGGTGATTCCCATCACGGGACCATAAACGCGGTTTAGAAGCTGAAAGATCAACCTCTTCAAGAAAGTTGTGCAGCTCTTACTCCTCAAAGGATGTAGAAATACATCCTGACAACGGGCATTCGCCCACTGACAACGGCATTCCTGAATGCCCAATGATGAGAGGGATCGGAGATTTCTCGCAGGTAAGAAGAGATTGATTCTTGGAACCGCATTAATGCACTCACTCCAGGTCCTAACGGACAAGGGTTTTTTACATGCCGGGTTCTTACTTTCTCAGAACCCTATTAGCGTGTTTAGAAGCTTTTGATCGACCTCTGGGACAGGATTTCTCTGAGTCCTCTTTGGACTACTGCATCCCACATCCTGGCACCGGGCGTCAGCCCAATGAAGAGAGGGAAATGAAATCTCCGATTGATTCTTGGAACCAAATGATTCTCTACATCAATTCACTCCGGCTCCTGTGGGAAGAGGGTGCTCACTATAGAATAAAAGAAAAGAAAAAAAGAAGAATAGTAGAGGATAAAGTAGAGGATAAAGAAGAAGAGTGAAAGAATAAGAGTAAATAGTATAGGATAAAGAATTCCATCTCTCTTTCTCTTGGGACTTCCCGCTAAAGAATTGGACTAGCAAATGGGCACTCCCCGCTTTGAGGCGAAGTTGAAAACTAGACCCCAAGAAAGAGAATAGGGAATTAGAGTATGAAGTCGAACAGGATTGGAAGAAGAACTACCCTTTGTTCCCCACTCTCTCACATACAGTAGCGGAGGTTGATTTGCCCGAAACCACAAACAGTAGCTCCTGCAATCAAGGAGAAGACCCCGGGGAATCAAAGGTTTGGCGATTGCTCCCTTTTTTCTTAGGCGAATCCGCTGCTCCTGCTGCTACTCTTTCTCCTACTGGGCATTCCTAACGTCATGCTAACAGCCTAGTTTACCTTTCTCGTTCGCTACGCTCACTTTAGACTATATATAGCATAAGCACACTGAGTGCCTTTCGCTTGTAGGCTACTAGCACCTTTGCTTCGGAAAAGAGGTTGCTTATTGCATTAATCGCTTCGCTTGTTCCTTTATCGCTTTGCTTGCTTATCCTCCCCGGCACTCTTAGGGTCGGTGTTTCAGCCCTTCTCTATAAGGGCTGTGTTTCCACTCTGTCCTGAATCTACTCTATCAGACTCATTATCAGATAGTGTTAGACTCTTAACGGTGTATTGATTAGATAGGTCAACCCTAGAATGAGTTATTAGCACATATCCAGTTTGCTTTGGTTTAGAGTTGGATTCCATTCCCTCCTGGTCAAAGGCAAAAGCCCAAGAGAAAAGAGATAGTACCAGCTCTTTTCTTTTTAGATACCGTTGAGCTAGATGCCAGTTTTGTGAAATAAGCAGAAGAATTTCTATCTCGCAATGCTGGCGCTTAGTGACTAACGAAGATTCTTTGCTAGCACGAGTTCTCAAAGCGAGGTCTTACCCTAGAACATCTTTTTGCAGGCACCCATTGGACACAACCCTAGCTATACCTGGAGGAGCATCTGTAAGGCACGAGAGGTTCTTCAAAAAGGTCTCTTTTGGCGCATAGGGAACGGTAACTCGGTTCTGATATGGAGGGATGGATGGCTTCCCAATCAAAATGGCTTTCTTTCGGGTATGGTCTCCTCCGAAGATCCTGGACTCGAAAGCGACTGTGAGCAGCTTAATGAATCCGGATGGCTATGGCAGGAATGTTGCTCTTATTGACCAGATTCTTCTTCCCTTTGAAGCATCACAAGTGAAGCAAATCTACCTTAGTCCAAGGAAGCCGCCTGACAGATTGGTGTGGAAGTTCTCACGTAATGGTTCGTATACAGTCCGGAGTGCATACCACTGACTTATGAACCAATCGGATCCCAACTCATCAGGAGGTTCTTCTCATGAGGAGTGTGACAACATTCATTGGCGTGGTGTTTGGTCCTTATCTATTCCTCCAAAAGTCAAGCACTTCGTTTGGAGAGCTTTGAAAAATAGCCTACCAACTAGGGCTAACCTTCTGAGGCGCGGAGTAGCTGTGGACTCAACCTGTGGTCAGTGTGATGCAGCTACTGAGTCTCTTGATCATTGTCTCCTAGAGTGCACTCGTGCTAGAAGCTTCTGGTTTGGGAGCAGCTTAGGGCTTCGGTGGAGTAATGATTGATAGTACTTTTTCGGTCTTCTAGTTTCGCAGCCCTTATCTAATAAAGCGAATAAGGACCATCTAAGGCAGGTTGATGTCCCCTAGTACTTTGACTTGGGAAAGAGTTTCATCTTTCCGCAGCGCTAATCGCTAATAGAGAGTCATCTTTCCCACAGCGCTAATCCCGACTTCGATCCGAGAAAGCAACCTGGCCTATGGCCCAAGCGTATTAAGGAGGTAATCGTTTGGCACACGCCCCACAGCTCAAAGGGAGTTTCCATCGGTTCTCTAAAAGCTAAAAGAGAACCAATAGGAATTCCCAACCCAACACAAAGCTAGCGCCCTCGGGCTGTCAGTATCGGAGGTGGGGTAATAGGGTTTAGAGACGGACGAGGTTTGGAACCCAAAGAGAGTTGTGCGAGCCGTAAGTCAAGAAGGGGATCAGGGCATTGATTCCATGGAAATGGGGGTACCCCCGCTGGTCTGACGTCCTCGCATTGGCCAAAATCTCCGTCTACAAGGCATGTTGGGCTACCCGCGTGGGATCAGTATCATCGGGGTGAGAAACTGGCATTTCGGATATTGAAAACCCTAGTTGTACCCCCCTCCACTAATGAAAATGGGTACCGAATTCGGCATTCCACTCCTCCTTTTCTGAGTCTAAGTAGGGTGTCGAATCTCCTCGCGCAAAAGCCCTTTGGGGAGAGTTTAGCGTTGTTCCCTGATTCCCTGATTTCAAGCCTTTCCCCTGCCCCTGATTCACAACTCATAGCTTATAGCTGTCGACGCTCAATTCTTCTAGCTAAAATCCACGTTTGGTACCCCTCCCTTCTGAGTCAACAACGACCGAAAAAGGCGTTCTCGCGCGAGTTTGTTTACAGACTTGGGGAAATCTTTCTTTCCAATCTATGTTTCCACCTTTCCTGAACTCTTTGGATCTATATCTGATCGAGCACTTTTTCCAGAGATCGAGAAAAAGCTTCTAAACCAGAGTTTAGGGTAGCGAGAAGGTAAGAAGAAATAGTGGGAATATTCCCATGATATAGTCGCTCGACCTCTTACATCAAGTTAGCTCTTATCTTTACTTAACCAAAAGACAGGCTCCCGGGCGAGCTATTTGCTTTTCCCTTTCCTTCTTACCCAGCCTTCGGCTTCCCCTTTCTCTTCTTCTTTCGAATTTCATGTGATAAGCATATAGAAAGTAGCTTTGATTTGGGAAGAAATAAGTGCGAGAACCTAGTCATTCCTACTCCTTTTCTTCTCTTATGCTATTTCATCATTCAATGCCGGATAAGCATTCAATGTCTACAAAGCATGAAATCGGGTATGCTGCCAAATCGGATATTGCACTCTAGTTACCTTACCACTCAACTATATTTGGGCGGGTAGTCCGTTTCTTCTTAGCCTTTGGCTTCTTTACCCATCCCATTAGGTAGGGCTCCGGATGAATGGAAGACCGAACGCACCTAAGGTTGAGTAAGGCACGAAGAGTTTCCATGATGTGGCGATGTTTTCGTTCAGCACGCCCATTCAAAGAAGTCTCGTTACTTTGTTCATTAGCGAGACGCTCAGAACCACTACTTGATATATTCTTATCTCAATGCTTGGTCGGTTGGCTTACGGCCAGGATGCTTTGGTTTTTGAGTTGGATTTCTTCCATGTCAAAGGCTCAGCTCAGGCAAAGCCCTTAGCATTCAGAGAGATTCCGGGCTATCTTCGATAAGAGCTGGTATAAGAACTTGATTTCAGAGGTCGATCTTTAAGCTAGAAAACCCACTAATAGGCTCCCTATAAGGGAAGAAAGCACTGGGGTGAAGAAAGAGCTGAAATCGATGTATTTTAAACCACATTGACCCAAGAAATTCTACCTATGAAATAGCCTTCGAAGAAGGGAAAGAGCTCAATCGCAAAGGAAGAAAGAGATCGTCTTGGTTTAGAGTTAGATTTGTTCCAGGCAAAACCTTACTTAAAAGTCACTCCAGAGATGTCGACTCCAGCTCGCTTTTCAAAATCTTGTCCCTTCAGTAAATCTTTAAGCTGTCAAACTGAAGTTTAGTGTCCTTATTATTATTTGGTAATCACCCATTGGGGGTTTTGAAAGTCCTGTTAAAGATGTATAAAGAACCTCTTTTCCAATAGCTTCATAGCCTGCATCTCTTGAGAGCGGGATAGAATTCGCTAGAAAAAAGGCTAGTCCAAGCCCGAAGAAAGGTTTAGCATAAGAGCTGTAGAAGATTAGTATATGTTATCCCAGATATCTCTCTTTCAGCTTCCAAACCTGAGTTTAGGGCGATTCCCTATCAATTGTTCTTCTCGTTATCTTCTTATAGCGGAGATCGGGAATTCTCTTTTTTTTCCACTCTCAATGCTTTTTTTTCAGGATGCTTTGGTTTAGAGTTGGATTTGTTAGCTCTTCATTGTAGAATGCCCTTGTCAGGGAGTGGGGCTTTAGCCCTTTCTCATTACAATAGGAAGTTGGCTCGCCAGTAAAAGAGGACTGGGAAGGAACTCTGGCAGTTATTCTGCCCACGCGCAAGTGCTTCAAGCATCTAAGTAGAAAGCCTAAGATCCTATTCCGGTAGCCGAGAGAAGAGAATGAAAGAGAAGGCGAGCCCAAGAAGAGCGGGCAATTTTCTTTTGTTATAAGTAAAGTAGCCCGTCTGGTCATGGCTTAAACATCAAACGAGAGAGGCTGGATAGGGTAGTTTCGAATGCCGAGTGGAAACTAAAATTCCCTGAAGCTCGTCTTGTGGTTCTGCCTAGAACACATTCGGATCATAGTCCGATTCTCATTGACTCTGCTGATTACATTTCTAATTGCCGTCAGATAGACCCTTTCGCTATCAAGCTGCTTGGCTAAACCATGATCAGTTCAAAAATATCTTCAAGCGAAAAAAGTGGCCATTCCATAACTTCTGCAACCTCAGCTTTAACAGTAGCGGTTAAGGATTGGAATAAGGCAGTTTTCGGTAACATCTTTCATAACAAGCGCCGAACCTTAGCCCGGCTAGAGGGCATCCTGCGGGCCCTTACTCATAAACACTCGGACTTCCTTATTAAATTATAGAAGGACTTCATCACCTACTACAACCAATTACACTGGTGTCCCGATCCCTGATGGGCCAAGGACCTCTGATTGGTTTAGATCTATTCTGCAGCTTCCTCCGGGGCTGCTTTCATTGCTTTCTTCATACATACGAGGTAGTTTCAATCACCCCACTTGGCAATAGGAAATCCTATTCTCGAACTCTAAAATCTTCTTTCAGAGGTCGATCTTTAAGCTAGAAAAACCTGCGTTTGGCGGAACTTTTCTAGACTTAGCCGAAGAGAGAGGCTTTTCCCTTTTAAGGGCGGATTGAGATAGAGACAGAGATCTTATTGCTTCTAAAGCACTAATAGGCTACCAATAAGGTAGAGCAAAAGAAGACTTTGAATCGTGAGATTCTTTTAACTGAGACCGGGAATCTTCCTTCTTTCTTAATGCTTGGCCTGAGGCCAGATAAAGCCCCTTCATTCCGAGATTCTGGGCTGGAATAGCCTCAAAGTGACCTTGGCCCCTGGCCCATTACATCGGAGCATCGGCCACAAAAAGGCCTTTTAAGCCATGTTGATGGGAGTTTGCGGGAGATTCCGCATCGGTGTTAGAAAGTGGAATTTCTGCTTCCAGAGACCGCATTTTCTCCCATTGGGAAGGGGCACAGGAGGTATGTAACTGCTCTCATTCAAGCAGTTGTTTCGGCTCCGAAAAGGGAATAAGAGTATGAGTCTTAGGCTCATTGGGGCCCTGCGTACATTCATTTCGCTCCTTCGCCCGCTAAAGCAATTGTAGTTGCTCCTGCTCCCGGGGATACAAAGAATCTTTCCCCTGCACCCTAAGATAAGGTAAAAACCAATACCTGCAGAAGTTTATGCTCCCTAAAAAGCAAATCGCTACGCCATACGAACGAAGTGAGTATATATACTAGGGCGGTTCAATTTCTTCTCCTTCTAGCGCGGAAACATGGATTCAAGGAGTTTCCCGATCCCTAGGAAAAACACTTTTCCCAAGATCTCTTTCCCCCGTTCCCAATGAAGACGAATACGAAAAGGGGCTTCTAGATGAACTAGCAAAGAGAGATTTCCCCGAGAGTCAATTACATCGACCCTTATTGGGATATCAAACTCCAACTCTTTCGTTATTCGGTATAAGGCAAAGAAAGAGAAAAGACTAGTCCAAGCCCGCTCTGACCGAGATGATGGATAGAATTCGGTGGAGTTTAGGGGAACCCGGTTCCGTCGCTAATCGACTAGCTCTAGAAGCTCGTAATGAGGGTAATTCACCGTGAGACTAGCAAATAGAGTCCTGAACTAGCGGCTGCTTGTGAAGTATTCACCGCTGTCCGTTTCGAGCTCCTAGCCCTTTTTTATTATACATAAGACAAGTGCTCGAGCGCTATCGCCAAGAGGTTTACTTGCACTTGCTAGCGGGTTATCACCTTCTTATCCTCCTTGCTTTATAAAACCAGGATAATTTCAACGGGAAGACAGTCAAGTCGAATGTCTGCATCGAAAAGGGGACTGAGGGTAGCCAAAGGGCTGACAGGCTAGTAGAGCGTATACTGGTCAACCATGGATTATAGGGGAGAATTAGCCCTACAAGGCAGGATACAGGGGATTAGTTGATTAGCTGGTTCTCATCTCGCCTCGCACTTCCTCCCCCTTTAAAGCTACTACAGCGCTGGGGAATGACTAGCTCTTGCTGCAAAACTAGTACCTGAAACTTACAATCTCGAGCTCTAGGGCTTACTGCTTAATAAATACTACTTGCAGGCTTACTCCTAGTACCTGTGGCAGTTTACTATAGCACCAGCCCCGGGACTTCCTTACTTTATTCAATTCTTCTTCTGCCCTTCCTGACCTGGAATTACTTGCTTAGCTAGTTTCCTTGCTCGCGGGGTTAGACTGATAGAGGGATTAGCTGGCTCTTACTCCTACAGGGTTATAAGGTTTATCCACTTCCTTACTTCCTCAAAAAAAGGGGAGACAGGTTTTAGAACCAGCAAACCCTAGAAGTCAAAATAAGGTTAGGTTCTAAAGCAGCTATCCCGAAGTAAGAGTCTGAGTCAGCCTCGTTCTGGTGCAAGGTTATCTTTTAAGTAATTACTGAGGATAGCACTCTATTTAAGTAAGCTCATCGCTCTATCAAGGAAGTTAGGAGCTAGTCTGCCAAGCTTAAGAAAAAGTTCAAAGTAAGCAAGGTTGTCAGCGAGTAAGGAAAAGAAAAGGTAGGCTTAGAATCAGTATACCCTATCTTGTATCCAGTAGTTAGTCTGCCTATGAAAAGAATGCTTTGGAATTGTATAAGAGCAGGCTGTGATGCGAGGACTCTCAGGGACCTACTTAAGTCTGCGATCACTCTAAAAGCGGATAGGACCAAACCTTTTATTCCCCTAGCAGCGGTTATGTCTCAAACCACCGGCAACAGGTTGAGCTCCTACGATCACACCTTCTCTTGCAAACATAGCACTGGATGGAAGGTATGCTTCACCGACCTCGTTTAACACCATGCTTCCTCCGAAGCTTTCATCTGAGTAGTCACTACGCCCTACCCTATCGCTGAGTCTTTGGAAGCGGTTTCACTCCTTTATAGGTCGGAACTCTGGAACCTAAAGACTTTCTCAATCAGACAGGATGGATGGATTGAGTGCGCGTTGCCTTGATTTGAGGTGAACTCCTTTTCCTCTTCTTCCGGACCGGACCCTTCCATGTGAGAAGCTGGAAGTCGAGTTATTGATGAATGAGAATCTAATGTCTTATTAAACCTTTAGGAGCGATCTTTTCATCCAACTCGAAATATCTTAAGATAAGAGAACAACTTTTACGCCCAAAGAAGCCCATATCTTTCGAAGTCAATCTATTGAATTGATTTCTCCGCTGGAAGTTTTTTGATCAATAGAAGAGGCAGAAATAGCTAGAACTGAGTCCAAGCTCTTGAGGTTGTGCTTTCAGGCTAGGACGACGTACCATGAGACTTTCCGTTTTGTTGAGCCTTGCTCCGCTGGAAGTTTTTTGATCAATAGAAGAGGAAGAGGAGTCAGCAAAAAAGAAAGACCACCAAAAGTAACGACCACAAAGATACGCATACTGATTCGATTTTTTGAGCACCCATTTTTTGTGTTTGTAAAGTTTGTTTCAGTCTTGGAATTTCATTTTGCTAGTCGCTTGATTTTCTTTAGCGAGCTTTTCCTGGTTCGAAGGATGCCGATGGGGTTACAACTGCACGTGTTTCTGGTTTTCGGTCTTATTTTTGCAAAGGCCTCGTTCGCACTCTTTCATTCGTTGCCCGACTTATTTAATTTGTTTATGGATGATCTGTCCCGCGCAGTGGCCCAATTCCTTCCGAATTGGGGTGGTGGGGCAGACATGAATGGGGTCCACCCTCCCGAGCCACCAGAAAATTCCGGTTTGGGGCTCATTCCGGGTGCGCAAAGCGAGGGGATGGGGATCGCCGGACTCGAATCACTATCCTTCCGGGTCCTCGCAAGAGGCACATCAGGAAGGCCATCCGGGATCCTCTCATCCTCATCTCGACCCACATCAGGGGAAGAGGAAACTCGTGTCCGAACTGACCCGCCATATAAAAAAACACTGTGCTTCCCAAGTGATTTCCGAGAAATATCCTTTTGCGTTAGAGGAGGATCCTCAATATTTTGCAGAAAATTTGGCAATTTCTATTCTCGACATCGACACGAAGACAGATAGTGAAATAATGGATCTGGCAAAATTCCTA
>JAIWQS010000263.1:137500-202500 GCA_029891385.1 Erythroxylum novogranatense | reverse complement strand
TTTCCCGGATCCAATTTGCGAGAGCTAATCCTTCCCTGGGGGGGAATTGGTGCTGACTGGTTTCAACATCAACATAGAGGGCGAGGTCAACACGTTTGCGGCATCTCGCTCCTAAGGAAATGCTCCTCATTTGTTTTCCAGGTAAGGTAAAATATTCTAGATTTCCAGTCTTGTAATGAAGGAAGGTGCTTCAAATTAGTCTTTATATATGAAATATTCCCCTCATGAGAAATGAAAAAATGGTTTATGATCTTTCTGACCAATGCCTGAGGGAAAGATATCAGTTTGATCACATCCTCATATACAATTTGATCAGATGGGTCAGCCCAAAACCAATAGCAATCGCGCACCTAAACAACAACATAGAAAGAATTGGTCTTATCCTAGTGGGGCAAATCCCCTTTTCTATGAGGTAGGTAGGTCGAATAGGCTCACTCAGCCTGGGAACAATCTCTTTTCTTTCAGTATGAAAATGGCTTTATTGTTGAGGAACGGAACTATTAGTGGTGGGGCAAAGCACTATGTAGACTTCATCCGAAGCGGTTGTTCTCTCTGCTTATCTTTTTAAGAGAAGCAATAAAAAGAGCCCTGGGAAAGGTATCGAGACTGGGGATCGTAGTCTCAATCCTAAGCTTTTAGAATCTTTCCTACAAACTCCAATATCAAATATCAGACAAAAAGAGGTATACCGCAGGGGTGTCCCCTCTCTCCGATTCTAATGAATATCTTGACTTTATTCACCAACTTGATCTTAAGATTCAGACACTTATGAATCAAGAGGATAACCTATGCTATCTACGATATGCGGATGATATGATCGTTGCTATAAAAAACCAGTGCGATTCCGAAGCGGTCTACCTTCGTTTTCAAAAGTTATTAAAAAGCGATTTGGAATAACTTCAGCTCGAGGCAACTTCTCTAGACATGATCAGAATCCGAGGAAAGCCTTCCCCTCCCTTCTTTATTTATAGTAGTTCTATGCCTTCCCCAGCTTGAAGTAAACTCAACTCTACTCTCTTCTCGGAGTTTCACTGTGGAACTAAGGCATCTACTTCACTAATGAGTGGGAATCCCGGATCTCTGTCTGAAAGCAGGCTTTATCGACTTTCTTTGTCCGATACCCATACAAAAGAAGTTCACTGAAAGCTAAGTATTCTTTCTAGGCGTGTTAGCATAAACCTCTTCTCTTTCATCAAAGTCTCGGAGTTTCAAACAGATCTTCAAATAAGTAGCTGAGGGGGAGACATCTCCAGATCGACTAAACGAATAGGGAGAGGCGGGAACCAGCTCAACAGAAACGGAATAAGGAGACGGAGCAGGTTGAATGTCCTTCCTTCGATCCGGGATATGCCATTAAACAAAGATCAGGGGATTCGATTCTTCCCATTGACTGAGGAGCTCACCCTATATTATTCGCCAAAGGCAGTACAACAAGTGGTTGAGGAGGGAAGAAGCTTGACTTGAACGACTATCAATCGGGGAATCTACTTACTGAACTATCTCCAGAGTGGAATCCCTGTTTTCCACAGAATATGGAAAAGAATCAGACAAGAGAACAGCTGCAATATCGGCTGCAAGACCGACAGGCAGAGAAAGAGAAGGATCAATCAGGATTTGTGGGAATGGGCCTCAACCGGGGAATCACCTGAGAAAAGGAGTTTCTCTTATTAGTAAAGGACACTGAACTTCAAGCCGAAAGCCAGGAATGGAGCTGAGTCACTTGACCAGTAGCTAGAGTAGGGGAACACTGGGCATAAGTCACAGGGGCAAGGGTTCTTTCCACACCATCAGCCGAAGATGAAGCTGCTGACACAACGTTCGAAAGATGATCGACATCTGAATCTTATGATAAAAGGTTGGAATCTGAGAATATTTCTGTTGAGGCGGAGAATCAAACTCTTTCGAGTGACGTAAATAGGGTTCGGTGGGGAACTTTCAACCCACGGAGTGGTAGGGCAGGCATATCCGTCAGTCGAAGTCGAGGTGACTCCTTCTATAAAATCATAATCTATTTAGTAAATAAGGATAGTATCAAAGAACCTTGTCTCGAATCTGTGGCTACATTTTTCCCTTCATCCACGGCCGGTACGTCCTTTATTATCCTTTTTATAAATGTTTATATCGGGCGCTTTTATTATTGGAAATTGATCCATATCAACATAGTCAGTGTTGCCCACGGCGCTCTTATACTCATATTTTCCGACTTTGCTATTTTCCTTCGGTCTATTCTAAGTTATGAGTCTTGTCTTTTGCTTTCGTTCTCTACCGCATCAATTCCTTCTCTTTGTTTGCTTATTGAAGTTGCTCCCGGTCTTGCTTTTTCACTTTCTATTCATGCCTGGTCTATACCCACTGGCATCCCGCTTTTAAGGTGTTCCATCCGCTGGAACACTCTTCCTTTATCCTTAAGAAACCCCGAAGAAATTCATTTCCCTTCTTTCAGTGATTGCAGTTCCTGCCCTTTCCCTGATCTTTCTAGTCGTCTGTGTGCGCGTCTCAAGCTTCAAGTTAAGCTCCAAATGGAGGGTATGAAGCCGACGTATATGCTTTCTACTTGAATCTGAAATCAGAAACTTCCATTCTTGTAAGCGCCTTTAGCGGTCCAACCAAAAGGTAGGGATTGTAGCTAGGCGAATGAATTGCCTTTGTCCTTGAGAATGAGAGTAGAGTCAGGGTCTGAGGTCGTTTATGGGTATGCCCCTGTCTTCGGATTCCGGTATGTCTTCTTGTTCTAAGCCTTGGAGTCTTCTATACTAGGTGGGTTCATCCTTTGACTCACTCCCTCCGTCTTGCATTCGGTCTTCTCTTTGTAGCCTTCGAAGCCTTCGATTCGTTCTTCAGTTGATGGTGCTCTTTTTCCCGTGCCTGTGTCAGGAGTAAAGTCGATTTCTTTTTCGCGTGGCCTATGGAAAATTCCGTATATATAATAGTCCAAAGCGAGTTACTCTTTTTCCGGGTGTGGATTTCGTTTTTTTTCTTCCAGCCTTCGAAGTCGTAGAGCGAGCTTATGCTTTTGCAGTAGTAGTCCCATCCCCTTAACCTTTATGGATATCAGGGACATTTCCTTTTGCCGGAGTTCGTTCAGTCGGTAAGTAGAGTGCGGGAATCCTCTTTTGGGTTTGGGGTTGTAGGCCCATACGCCTATGTTCTTCTTGTTGTAAGGGCTATTGCCCTATCCTTTAACCCTAATCCGATAAGCCCTTCATTCAGCGCCTAAGACTTTCTTTCTTTGTTCCGTTCCAGCTGCTTTCGTGCTTGATGGCTTCTGATGAACCAATGATAGAGATCCTTAGCTTCCCTAACAGCAGCTGTTCAATCCGTCCCTGAGCTTCTACTGGATGTCATACCGGGCATTCAGTCTTCAGGTTCAGAATGCGTCGAAAGAAGACCTTCGCCCGGATAGCCTCTTCTCGGTACTCAACTGCTGGGTTTTTTGGTTCCTGCCTGAGCAGTTGTTCAAAAGAGAGAGTCATATTGGCCTCTCGCACAGCCAGACTTTTAGTTTGCTTTATTGATTCATGGAATAGAGGTTATCTCCCTGAATAAATTCCTTTAAATCTTTAAAGAAGGACAGCTCTTTCCCTGCCTGCTTCTTGGCCACAACCAGAGCTACGGCTAGTAGTCTGAATAGGGTCCTTTGATCGCATTCTTTGCCGCTGAAGAGTCTGATCCATCTCCTATCCTTCTTGGGAAAGCAGTGGAACTAATGGTTGGCGCCTCTGATTCCGTTGCTGACTAGTAAATACTGATCGTAGTTAATAGCCGGAACGCTTCTTGCTATGGCCTTGAGCTCATGTCTAGGGGCTACCGCTCCTTTGAATGAATAGTGGTTTGGTTGAGCTGCTACTTTGCTTCCCGCGGGCTTTCCCTTTTGCTCCGTTTCAGCTCATTTTCATTCATCGTGGGACCTCATTGCTCGATCCGATCCTAGAACTTTGTTTGAGTTGCATTCCGCTTCTGTTCATTCAGAGGAGGGTTCGCTACTTCACTTCTTTGGAAAGCAGTGGAACTAATGGCTGGCCTAGCTGGCACTTTATGCTAATCAAACTAGAAGTGAAAGTCAAGTTCTTTGAGTTGAATAGACACAACGGAACTCTTCCTCTCTAATAGGGGACGGGGTCACTGACTCAATTGAATTTCTTTAAGGGAGGGCGAGACTCTGATAGCTGAAGGGCGGTCCTTTGAATCTCTGACTCGAATGTTCGAGCTAATGTAACGGCTGTTTCCGGTAGTTGGAGTTTGCCTTGATGTCAGAAAGGTGTCCAGTTCAGAAGGTGCGAAAGAATAGCTATTCTCTTGCTCGTGTCTTGGCCACAACTACTGCTACTGCTCGTAGTCATAGGAAGAGCTCATAGTCTCGAAATTGCTCGCCCGAATCTACTTTTCTCTCAGTTTCTTTCTGTCTGTGGGACTGGCTAACCAACAGGGTCAAACTCAAGCTTGCCATTCAGAGGAGTTTATCCTGTCCCGTGCATTCCAACATCTTTCGATCAATAGTCCCCCTCATTCTATCCACCGTGAAATATAGCCTGACAGTAGTCGAACCTGGTTCACCTCTTTTACATTTCGATCAAGGAAGTCGAAAATCAATTGATAGAAATTGCTTAAAAATATGGTTGGTGTAATTTCAGTCTTTCCGTTTCTATCCGCATTGTCATCAGATCCGTTCCTCTTCATCAAAGGACAAGAGAAGAGGAGGCGGCTGACAAGAAAGAAAGCACACCAACTGTTCTGTCACTGTTCACAATCCATATAGATATAGAAAGTGTGCAGTTAGGGAACAAGCAACGGATTGAACTTAAGAAAGCCGTTCGCTAACGCGCATCCGTTTTCTTGCTAGGTAACCAGTCTTTACTTTACTTAACTTAGAAAAAGCTTGACTTAGCTCAAGCAATGCCCAAAGACTCCCATGCCTTTCTTGGTTTGACCAACCCAACCGGCGATTTCCGACAAGTCTTTACTCATTTTTGTTGGAGAGCAGAGCTGTCAAAGACGAAAGCAAAGCAAATGAAATTTCCGGTTTCGGAGAATCAACAATTAGAGAATCAAGAAGTCAAAAATCGAAAAAATAATATAAAAAGAGAACTAAAAAAAAAAAAAATGAATGAAGAAAAGAAAGAATTTTTAAATAAACTTTCGGATGTCCTATGTAATGATCTAATCAGACGTCGTAATCTAATTAATAATAGAAAAAGAAAAAATATCCTTCGCCCCTTATCTCCTCATCTTCCTATTTATAAGCCACAGCTGACTTCGACGTTTCCAATTTCCCATAGAATCTCCGGGGCTTTCCTAGCCACTATAGTTTTGTTTTTTTATCTTCTTTGTCTGAAAATAGGTTTGCTTTGCTTCACCTATGATAATTTCTACCAATTCTTCTTTTATTCATCAAAGCTCACCCTAATCTCCGTCGAGATGACTGCCTTAGCCCTGTCCTATCATCTATATAATGGGGTTCGTCATTTATTGACGGATTTTTCGGGATTTCTTTCTTAGAATTGAAAGAAAAAGAAGTCAGGCTATGGATACCATGACCGATCACCATCGATAAAGAATCATCTTTCTAAATCACTTCGGGTGAGCGGGGCCTTCAAGCATCCGAAATACGCCGGGGTTATAAATGACATAGCATTCCTGACGTACTGAAGTGTTAACATTTGAATTTCTCAACCATTCCACGTTCCCGAAATGGATCCTATCAAATATTTCACATTTTCTATGATCATCTCTATTTTAGGTATTCGGGAATCCTCCTTAATAGACGAAATATTCCTATTATGTCAATGCCAATTGAATCAATGTTATTAGCTGTGAATTTGAACTTTTTGGTATTTTCCGTTTCTTCGGATGATATGATGGGTCAATTATTTGCTTCATTGGTTCCAACGGTGGCAGCTGCGGAATCCGCTATTGGGTTAGCCATTTTCGTTATTACTTTCCGAGTCCGAGGGACTATTGCTGTAGAATTTATTAATAGCATCCAAGGTTAAACATGACTCCTAGATAATTACCAAAATACGAAGATCTCTTCTTTCTTTTTTATTTTGACTCGGTTGGCAGGGTCAGGGCCTTTCTCGCTGGGCGAGCGCATCCGATTCCAAAGTCCTTTCCTAAACAACTTCCCGTTCAGTTGCTGAAAGATAGAGATAAGCTTTCTAAATGAGATGGAGTTCCACGAATATGCAGGCTAGAAAGATGTTATTTGCTGCTATTCTATCTATTTGTGCATTAAGTTCGAAGAAGATCTCAATCTATAATGAAGAAATGATAGTAGCTCGTTGTTTTATAGGCTTTATCATATTCAGTCGGAAGAGTTTAGGTAAGACTTTCAAAGTGACTCTCGACGGGAGAAGGAAGGCTATTCAGGAAGAATCGCAGCAATTCCCCAATCCTAACGAAGTAGTTCCTCCGGAATCCAATGAACAACAACGATTACTTAGGATCAGCTTGCGAATTTGTGGCACCGTAGTCGAATCATTACCAATGGCACGCTGTTCGCCTAAGTGCGAAAAGACAGTGCAAGCTTTGTTATGCCGAAACCTAAATGTTAAGTCAGCAACACTTCCAAATGCCACTTCTTCCCGTCGCATCCGTCTTCAGGACGATCTAGTCACAGGTTTTCACTGCTCAGTGAGTGAAAGATTTGTCCCCGGGTGTACGTTGAAAGCTTCGATAGTAGAACTCATTCGAGAGGGCTTGGTGGTCTTAAGAATGGTTCGGGTGGGGGGACAAGAGTTGTCATAATATAGAACCATGAACAACAATCTTCCCGACAAAGTGATTAACTATTTAATTCAACTCATTGAGAAAATCGATTTTCGCAGTGTGTATTCTAGCAATATGGAGAGTAGCGCGTCTGCGCAATTTGACATTGGACAATTATAGAGAAAAGGTTGACGAAAGTGTTGCCGATACACTTAAAGAACAGATTTCAGATAGATTTTTGGACCCCATCTTTCAACAACAGGGGATTCCGCTCCCCCGTGGGACACGCCCCTCGGATTTATTAGAACGATTGGTAGCGCATGACCCTAATAATCTTTCTTTTCTCACTCAAATATATGACAGTTTCTCGACTTTTTGAGCGCTATTTTAAACCAATTCTTTTTTTTTATTTGGAGGTTAAAGTAGGTTTTGAGTTAGTAAGGAAAGTGTAATAGAGGATAAAGAAATGGATTGGAGGGAGGGCGGGGGCGAATGCGGAATAGAAGATTCGGGTTCGACTCCCGAGTTCGCGTATGAAAAAGGGTAAGAAAAAAGCAAAAACTCTTTTTTTTTAAGGTTAGGATATTTTGATATGATGGTGAAGCTGCTGCTGAAGGCCTTCTTGCCCTATCATCCTAAGTGTGAACCTCACTCATCTGCCGATGATCTAATGATGTTCAAAGCAGGCAATCTGAAAGCCCAAGCTTTGAAGTTTTAAGAATAATCATGTTCTGCTCTGACTTAGATGGGCTTGACTTAGACACCCTTCCTTTTCTACTCCGAAAGCAATCAGCAGCCGGGTAACCAGGAAAAGTCCTTGCCTTGCCACTACGAAGGAGGGTGGATCACGAGATTGAACTCATTCCTGGCCCCATTCCTCTCGTTGCAGATCTATTCGATCAACTGAGCAATGCAAAATTTGTCACTAAACTGGATTTGAGGTCGGGGTATCAGCAAGTTAGAATTGCTGAGGGAGACGAACCAAAGACAACCTGTGTTACTCGGTATGGGGCTTTTGAATTGATTTTATGCCTTTTGTACCTTGATGAATCAGGTATTTCATGAATATCTCGAGAAGTTCGTGGTGATGTATCTAGACGACATTTTGGTTTATAATTCATCTCTGGAAGAACATGTGGAACACCTTCGACTGGTCTTCAACAAATTGCGCGAGAACCAACTCTACTTGAAGAGAGAAAAATGTGCCTTTGCCCAACAACGCATCAAGTTCTGGGGCCATATCATTGAGCATGGCCACATTCGGATGGATTTGGGGAAGGTGAAGGCGATCCAAGAATGGAAGACCCCCTTAAATGTGACGGAATTTAGGTCCTTTCTGGGACTAGCTAACTACTATCGTCGCTTTTTGGAGGGCTACTCACGAAGGGCTACACCTCTGACTGCTCTTTTGAAGAAGGGACGAGATTGGAACTGGTCTAAAGAATGCCAAGTGGCCTTCGACGATTTGAAACAGGCGATGATAAGTGACCCAGAACAAACTTGCTCTTCCGGATGGTTTGAAGCCCTTTGAGGTACAAAGGGATGCCTCAGATTTTTGTTTAGGGGAGTCCTATTGCAGGAAGGTCACCCAGTTGCATATGAGAGTCGTAAACTGAGCGACCCAGAGACAAGATACACAGCACAAGAAAAGGGTCTATTGGCAGTAATCCATTGCCTTAGGTTAGGGTCTGGAAACACTACTTATTGGGGTCCAAGTTTGTAGTGAAGACAGATAAGACTGCAGTGAGCCATTTTCTTACGCAGCCAAAGCTCCCCCGTACGGTGGCAGGAATTCTTGGCAGAGTTCGACTTTCACTTTGAATAGTTGACGGGTCGAACCAATCAAGTAGCAGATGCTCTTAGCCGGAAAGCAGAATGTTTACCACGCCCCTGGGACAAGGAATTGTGGCATGACTAAGCCACCTTTCGCTAGCCTCGGCCAGAAGGCTCTAGATGAATTCCGGTTGGAAGAAAGACAGGGTTAGAAGCAGACAGGCAAGAGCAGGTCAGACTGTGACCAAGAGACCACGTATAGCTTGTTTCCTGCTTTCCAGTAGTGACTGAGCCTGGAAGAAATGACTGGAACCCAGAGTGATTCAAGATCAGACAGAACGAACCTGCCCCAGCACAGACCTCTGCAGCACCATTTTTAAGGGCCGGGGTCAGTCTAACATCAGTCGACATCCCTGCACCTCCAGAAGCAAGTCAGATTCCTGTAAACAAAGAGCAAGCGGAAAAGTGTTGGAGTTTAAGATAATCATTCCATTCACCAACCCAATCTCGACATAAACTAGATCAATAAAGAAAACACTACTTATGAAAAAAGTAAAAAAAAAAAAGGTTAGTAGTAGCTGTCTCTATAGTTACCTGATTCCATTCCTTCTTCGCCAACCTTGCCTGATCTTCTTGTCAACTCCTAACATCCGCTTTTCAGATGGTGAAACGGGCATTTCCCAATCTGTTGACTGCTTGTGTTAAGAAAATGAGTTGACTGCTGATTCTGCTTTCAAAGCCTTTCTACCTCCACCGCCTTCACGCCCACCTTACCTCTCTTCCTTACTTTAAGGCTTGATTATCCTAGTTAACACACTGCATTTGACACTCCCTAGGGCAGAAGGGGGGGAGTGATTCAATACCAAGGCGCTAACTGCCACTGTTGACGGCTGATTCTTTCCCCTTTCTTTATATACGAAATCTGGTTGCCTTGCCTTGTATTCAAGGTCTACACCTCGTCCTTACCAGACGCTTCGTAGGCAAGAGGAAAGCTATCACTGTGATCTTGCCAATTAGCATATAGTTGATCTCTCTTAGTTCTACTCGAAGCGGAGGCATTACCTGCCGCCCTAACTTTGGAATTGCATCCATTCCGAATAAAGACAAGCTCTGGGCAAGACACAAGGAAACCGTCCAAGATTCAATCACCAGATGGAGGCTTGAGGCCAACAAATGCCGGATTTGCCCGAAGATGAACAAGTCAGAATCCGTCGAAACGGGATCCAACCAGAAATCGTGTTCCCGTTGAGTGAACAGAGCTCTAACTCTTTTTTTGAACTACAGAAATAGCCCTTTCAGAGAGGTTCTGTATAATAAACAGAATAAGAGAAGGTATAGAGTCTAGTTTGTTCGTTCTTTATTTGATCGAAATGAGTCTTCTTTAATGTAAGAGAAAGCATCTGCTCGTTCCCTATATCGAGTGGATCAAATCCCAAGCCCTTGCTTTCACTTGCTTACTTGCTGGATTCAGTCAGATAACTTACTTTACGAATAGAACTTAACTAGCTGGCAGGAAACTCTCACGGGATGGAAGATCAATCCCACTCGATTAAGCTTTCTCCTAATAGATGCAAGTAAGAATGGAAGGCGATGAGCTTGTTTAAGGCCTAGAAATTCAATTGGATGAGTTTACTTTACAAAGGCACTCAAAATGGCTGGCCGTATTTGATCGCTTAGAAATGCATGACTCGGAACTAGGATTGAAACTAGATCACTGGATGGAACTGAACTAGCTTAGGCTTAGGCCCTTGAACTTTATTTAGCTGAGAAAAAAAAAAGCACATATACTCTTTTGAACCTGCCCTTGCTTTCACTATCTGACTTTCTGGCTTTCACTTGTCTGATGGATTGTCTTATCCAACTTTAAGGGGGACAGCTGTAAAGGCTTACTCACCACTGGCAACCTCAAGCTCAAGCAAGGGGAACTGACATGGAAAGAGATGGCCTTAAAAAAGGAGCTTAGCTTATAACTCCAATTGAGCTTGCTTTTGTCTAAGGCCCGTAAAAAAACGACTTGGACTGTCGGATTAGGACTCTAACTGAAAAAAGGGAAAGAGATCCATCCATGTTAGCCGCCCTTTCCACTACCGATCTAGTTGCTCTTGCTGACTCGCCCGCGAACCGACTTGCCCATTCATTTTCATTGCCATTTGAACAGCTTGATAACAGGTTTGCTTTTGCGCCCTTTACTCTTTACCTAGCTCTATCCCTTTCTCCTTCTCTAGCCCTGCTCTATGAAAAGGATAACCTAGTTCATTCATAACCTACTTTGATCTTCCACGGAAAGGAAAGACATGTATCTAGTTAGACCTCCCATGAAAAGGATATGAAATGCCCGGATAAAAAGATGATTGTAAAGGGGAATAAATCCATCTGTTAAATCTATCTCTTATCGTTAAGACCTACCAGGGAAATAAATTGAGCCCTCTAATCTATCTATGTTATACCCCCCAGTAAAAACATATATATAGTTTATAGAGTCCTATAAAGATAAGAGCTATCCCTAACTTGATTTTTTATCTCTAGCTTGCTTATCTTAGCACTTCCACTGGATCGACAAGGAAAGCAACTGGCATTGGATCTCAAACCGCCTATGCACTATGTTCGCTTGGCTGGGAAGGGCTTAGCACTAGAACTTCAAAAATTGGAGGAGATGATAATCTAGCTGCTTTGTTTAAAGCAGGGGATGAGCTTAGGATTGCTGTAAAGTCAAGTCTTTCTAACTCACAGGATTCATTCATCTTTCTCACTGGCGGGCTTGCCTAAGTAAGATACTGCTGTAAAGAGCCTGCTTGAAAACTCATTTGCTTAACTCATCTAATTTTAAAAACGAGTTGGCTGGGCAGGAAGAAATCCTATTATAGTAGTCTCTCGGGCGGGGAATCAATTAGAGAGGAAATATAAAGAGGAAAATATGATATGTATATGATGCCAAGAAACTAGGATATATTGCAAGTAAAGAAGGAAACTAACTATTCGCTTGCCTGGCACGACAAACTACAACTGCTACAAAGGCTGCTACAAGACAAGGGAGACAAAGACTGTTACTGGGAGGAAGACAAATAAAAAAACTAGAGCTTATCTACAGTTAGACCGTGGAGAATCTCCTGCAATTCTATTGGGTGGGAGAACCCATATTCCTATTACGGGTATACAACAACTATATAAGATTTATACTGTATACTAATGTAAAAAACTGAAATAAGGAAGTCAAAGTAATAGAGAGAGCATGTGTTAAGCTAAGACCTTGGAGTTGCAGTGCTATCGGATAAATCCACTTGAAGCTAACGCTCCAGGCCTGTTGTTTCTGCTCCCTTGGATTCAAATTGAGTAGTTGTTGGAGTGGAAAGTGCTTTTTGCAATCTCATCTCTCTCTTGTTCCAATTTAAATGCCCGGCTCCGGACTGTATCATTTTCAAGCAGGGGTTGAACCAGCCTTTGGAGTTGGGGGTGAACCTGCTTAGTCAGCCGGAGAGCTATAATCAGCTTTGGACGGAGTGGGACCAGCTTCTTAGGGCAGGAGTGAAGACCGAGTTTCGACTGATTCTTTGGCAGCATCCTTTCTTTCCACGTGACGTGAGATGCAAGACAGACTTTCATGGCCTTCCCTCTCTTTCTTTGGAAGACCCATGATGAAAATGCTTTCATTGCACGATATTCAAATCTTTATCTCCACGCTGGACGTGGTTTTCTTTGAAAAAGCCTGATTACTCTTGTTACTACAGCTTGGTACTAAACAAAGCTCAGAGAAGCTGTGCCAAATCCTCTGTTCACTTTAGGATTGAGACTGCGATCTCCGGTTAAATTAGCCACGTTCCAGCTAAAAGCTAGTCGAACTAGAGCCTGTCTTATGACTTAATAGATTGATTCTAGCTGAACTAAAGGGATACTTAACCGTTGGAATCTTTCTATCTAAAAGAAGTGGGGTTCTAGTCCTTCATTTGATGCCGATCATAGATCAGGAATAAAAACCTTTATTTCATGAAGTCAAAGGGACTATGTTCCATTCAATAATGGTGTATTATGCTGCCAGTTACCACCCTTTTCCTAGGGAATACCGTGTTCTTAGGAGAAGGAAGTGTCTCAGCCTTAGAACACATGGCTCGATTTACTTGCCAGTGTAGGGGGCTTCCAATCGAGACCCGTGCATACACAGATCTAGGTAGCTCATCTACTTCTAAGAAGTAAGAGCTCCTTCCCCTACGCTAAAAAAGAGCCTTTCTAAACTCTTTAATTGTAAGGAGAGGCCTCATTTAGGAGCACGGTTTTCATCCAACTCGAAATATCGTAAGAAAGCAACTTTTACGCCCGCTACTCCCATTTCTTTCTTGGTTGGACTAAGCCAACCGGTCATTTCCGACAAGTCTTTTTTCATTTTGAGAGCAAGAAGCGGAACTACAATCAAGCTTTCTTTATCTTATGGTTTCTCCCAATGACTTTGAAATCGTACATTATTTCTTATCAATGGGGCTATCAATGGCTTTAACCGTCTACATAGCCTTTAGAGCTGGACGACGTGTTCGCGGTTTAACTAATGATAATATGGAGGATAAATTGGCGGATTTTGCCTTTGATTCCCTCAGGGAACTGATCTCCACAAAACTAGAAGAGCTGTTAGACTTACAGCATATCCAGTTACCCCCGCAAGTAAGTATCCAAGATGTCGTCAACCATCTACATAGTGAACTAGAAGAAAATCTTAACGTACTGCAACAAATTTATAACTCTCTTATAGAACAAGGGGTTCAAAGCCCCTTTTATATAGAAGCGGTAACTCATATTGTACAGCTTGGAGCTGGTGGTTAACTAAATGGGAGAATCAAATTCTGCCGGTCGGCCCCGGACGTAGTCCATTTTAGAAAGACGAGAAGGACGAACCGGGTAAACAAAGCCACGATTCGACTAAAAGGAAAGTCACTCCAAAGGAGAGATCTTGGTTCAAATCCAATTCGTGTGCAAGAGCGCATGAGGTCCGTTCCGCGAATCATACCGTACGCGGACCATTTCCTCGGAGTGGGCGCAGATAGGCTTTAATCGGTCTAGCGGGGACGACGGTTCAAGCGACATCCATTCCCCCGGAGCAAAAGATTCCTTCTAAAAAGACTAAGTCCAAGTGGGAGGAGGGGCCCTGTTGCAAGACTAGCCTCCGGCCAACTTTCTAACCCCGGCTAGCTAGGTTAAGCACTAAAAAAGGTATCTTCAATCAACGTAATACGTCTGCCATTCGAAAGAAGAGAGAAAGAAAAGAACACAGAATAAAGAGAGCACTCCACAAGCCAAAGATGCATTGTTTGTAGATGAGTCGGTTCGATCGCCCCACATATAAACGGTTTTTTAATGCCTTATCCTCCGACCATCTAGTTGAGCAATTGAGGGATATGAGAAGAAGAGGCGAAGGGATGGAGAATCAAAGAATCGAAGTGCAATAGAGACCCCTTAAAAGTATCACTTATTATCTAAGAAAAAGAGCTCTTAGCATGACTTTTGACCGTTGAATGTGGTCGACCATTAGGCGTGGATTAACCCATCTTCAATGGCAGTCCTAACTAAAGAAAGAGCAATCCGCTGCGCTAGTGAGACTGATCGGGAAGTACTTGACCTTTTTTCATTTCAAAACCTGTGCTTTGTCACTTTCATGCTCTACTTCTGCACTGGGATTTTATTCTATTCTAGGCTAGAGCCCCAAAGTCTACTAAGGGTAGCAAACCGGGGAAGAAGCCCTCTGGAAGTCAATTATTCAGATAGATAGCTGAGCTTTCAGAGTACATCAATCGACACAACTGAGGCTTCCAAGCCCACTTGATGAGCTTGCGAAAGGATGAATGAGACCAAGGATAAAAACCTACCCACCGCCCTTGCTGAAAGGGAACTGAACCCTATCATACCAAGCCTAGAATCACTCTTTCAGACCCTTACCGCAGAGCTATTTTCCCACCTCTTTTTGGCACATTTCGAAGATTTTCGCTTCACTAGCGTTCGAGAAGTTGTCAAAGATCTTATACTTAAAATGAGTATATGTGATCAAGCTTCACCTGATCACCTTGGAACATTGGCGAGGAACATAAGCGGTTGAATCAGAGTACTAGGGCTAGGGGTAAGGTCATTCATGAGTCCTTTCTTTACTGTGTATGATGTCAAAATAGCATCTAGTAGTTAAGCTCGTTGGCTGAAAGCAGTGCCTGACGTGCCCTTTCATTACGTACGTAACAAAAACCTTTGACTTGACGCGACGTAATGTAATAATAAGTAAGCAACCCTCAGCGTCACACCTTCGCTCAAAGCTCCTTTAAGGGCTCGCGCCTCTGGCTTTTCGCACGTACTCACCTTTATCAGCTACCTTGCCTTTGCTCTACCTCTATTTACTACGGACTAGGTCAGGTTCCGTTCCTTAGCATCAAATTCAAAGCAAGCAGATGAACGAACCAAACGCAGTTTAGAAAAACTGGAAAATGGGATTCGATGGCTTGATGGACGAATGCGCTGATTCTACTTTCTCTTCTTTCGTACGAGACAGAGCTCTTCTAGCTAGGAGCTTCTTTTTTCCTTATCTGTAAGCCAGCTCCTCGAGAACCGCGTTCAACTTGCCTGTGTTAAGCATCTACTTCTAAGCCAGGTGATCCACAGGATCTGGTTGAAAAAACCAGGGTGCGAAGCAGGCTGCACTTTATTCCAGAGGCCGATTAAATAGCTGATAAACCACCTTTAGACTAGCAATAAGGTACGGAAAGGCTTTCAATCTCGCAATTCTATTAGCTTCAATCTAGCTTGTTTGCACTTTCTCTGATGCTGAAGTTGGCTCAGGCAATGACCTTACTTAAAGGTGCGCAGCAAGAGATTCCGGTCCCTCAACTCAAAGAGGACTAAGAGCTGGTACTCTCTTTTCTCTGCTCGCTTCGCTCATGGGCTAGCATAGTTCACTCTCATCATAAAGCTTCCACCGGTTCAAGGTTGGAAGTTTTGAGTGGAGTTTTGGAGGCCGGAAAGGAATCGTCTTCCAGTGTCAAAGGTATTCTAGTTGAGGCAAAAGAAGAAATTCTATCTGCAGCGTGCTGCCGCGCTCTCTTCTCTATGCTTTGGTTGAGTTGAACCCGTTAGAGTGTCCACTTTTGACTCCAAGACCTTGAGCTGATAGTGCTTTCGCAGAAGTGATGCTTCAATCTGTCTTAAGGTGGGCAAAACTCGTTTTTCATATAATGTTTAGGTTCTGTTCTAAAGGACCCTCCTAACCTCCTCGGGGAAGTCTTCTTGGAGGGTGACTGACTAATGCCCATTCTTTCTGGACATAGTCATCCAAGGAATCTATGTATTCTTCCAAGGCTCTTATGCTTTAGTTGAGCAGGAAAAAGAGGTACATCTTTTCTACCCCTTTGTTAGCACACCAAGGCTTCTGGCTGATCTGGTCTCACTGGATAGTTTTGACTTCGATGGAGTCGCAATGAAAGAATCAGAAAAGGATGTGAACATAAAGACAGAAGTAACCCTACCAGGAAACGAAGCTCGTGGAAGTTTCCCAAGTTGCTCTGGTGAAAGGCAAAGCCCAATTAAGGCTGGCTTGGTGCGGTATAGAACCCAACTCTTTGCCTTTGTAGGTCACCACTTTCTTCCTTGAAGTCAGTCCGGTCATTCCATACAACGAAGCTATCGAACTAAGGGACGAAAGGAAGGATGACGACTGATTCAATTGCTTTTTTTCCTCTCTACTTAATTGATTGAATATAGTTGCATGAAGCAGCATAAGCACTAACCTGATCTAAGGAAAGGGGAGCTGAAAGACGTGAAAGCAAGTCTATTCGGGGGCATAAAGCGTCTGTAGGCCCATTAGCCATGAAGTAAGCAGACTAGGGGAATAGGAAGGACGGTTATAAGGTATCTATAGGATCTGTTTTCGGCTGGTCATAACCCTTAGGTTAGGGGGACGAGACTAGTTCATTGACCCAAGACCATGGACTGAGACCGTTGGTAAGGGAAAAGATGCCTATTAACCCACTAATCCAAAAAGAAGTAGAAAGACCAAAAGGCAGGAGCTGGCAGAACTTCTTTTTTCTTTTTTATAGCCTTCGTTCCCCGCACCAAAAAACTTTCGCTAAGAAGTGACCCTACCGGGAGAAGGGAAAAGTTTTCTTGCTTGTTACGTTACGACTTCACTCCAGTGATAGACTTTTTCATAATGTAATAATGAGTCTTACAGGCTGCTTTAGTTTGTCCTAACACAGGCTTCACCGAGTGAGTCTTAGGGATGCGTGCCTATTTCTCCGCGAACGAGCAAGATGGCCTTCTATAAAATGGATTCAGGCGTTCTTTCTTTACTTTACATGTTTACACGGGGAAAGACTGATCAAATAGCCTGTCCGTCTGTCCTTGATTGACTGGTTGGGAATAGGTCCTTAACGCCCGATAGGATCTCACAGGGCTGCGGCTGCCGCCGTCTGTTTCACCCCAAGGCTATTTTCCATGCCTCCGCTCTGATGGATTCAAGTTTTGAAAGAAGGTTCCTTTCTCGATTGAAGCTAGAAGAACGGGTGTAAACGAGAAGCTTTCGACGATAGCCCTTTCGCTTCTCCTGTTACTAGCTAGGCAAAGACTTTCTTTGAAGAATAGGGGAAAGTCTTTATTTTAGAATTCTCAGCTGCAGCAGTAGAAATATACTTTATTTAAGAGCTGCTCTCTCACTGTCGGGTGTTAGTTCCTATTGTATCGTCTTATGCCTTGTGGTTGAAAGACCTCTCTCCAGAAAGGGAATCTTTGAATGCAGATACCAAAAACCAATGCTTTAACAGTTCCGCCACACGATCCGTACCGAGCAGCCTACCGATCCGAGGTTTTTCTTTGTTTTATTTAGGCATTTCCATCTTTCAAACTAGAAAGCGCTTTAGCTTAGGAAAGCTCCTTACTTCTTTTTATACTGCGAGTGGCGAACTATAGCCATTCGCGGTCACCGCTGTCCTACCAAATTCTCGGAGGAGTTACATACCAAGCGAGCCCCGACTCATTCCTACCTCGGTAGGTTATCCTCGGATCATCCCGTCCTTCCATCGTAGAATGAGAATGAGAAAGTCAACTTCGATGAGAAAGCTGGATATCAACTATTGAAAGATATTGGGCTGGTAGGAGAAATAAAAGATATTCAACCTGGGCAGAAGCCAATTATAACTTTAAGAAAGATGATCTATTTAGACAATGATAAGAAAGTACACATAGATGAATATAGATAGATATAAGATAAGTAGGAGAAGAAAAAAGGGTGAAGCAGGCGTTGAACACTAGGCTGACTCGTGAACGAAAGCCGCAGACGCATTTCGAGCTGAGCCCTAAGCTGCGCACTCTGAATGAATGACTTTCGAATCATTCATTATTCATTTAAGTAGCGCACCTAAGCCAACAGGCATGAAGGGCGGTGGGCATAGGCTGTAGTTCCTTTTCACAAGGTTTAGCGGGTTGTTCATCCTTTATGTGCCTTCCCTATAAAGCTAGCTTGGGAGGGGCGGAGCTGTTCCAGACTTCCTTTCATTATGGTATTTCCGAACAAGTTCCTGGATGACAAGCCCAAGGGTTATCTTATTGATGATATCGACGATGGTCTTGATATGCCTAAAAGATTTGTTGTGAAATAGGTGCCTGGTGATAGGTGGATATTAGAATGATGGGGAAAGACAGGAACTACGGACCATGAACCAGATGCTTGATCGGGGGTTGACTAACCGGGACCTTTCTCTATTCTTTGAAAAGATTGGTTTGCAAGATCCCGCCCCAATTGCCCAGCAGGCGGAAAACATTCAACCATAAAGACACCAACCAAAGGGGAGAAAGGCAGGACCCATCTGGCATGTAAGCTAGCAGCTAGCCTTTGATATGGGAGTTCCTTTCCTTACTTACTGGTAAAAAGTGCTCCATCTAGGAGTTCCATTTGGCATGATGAGCATCAGTTTCTCTTCCGGGAGATGACAGCGACAGTTGCTCTCATTCGGAGATGCAAACCGAACTCCACTTTTGTCCTGGGCGTAGTAATCGTTTCGATCGACTGCGACGGAGAGTCCTTCACTTCACAAGAAAGTACCTATCCAGAGCGCAAAAATCCTTTATTCTTCGTCTTCAAGAAATAGAAAACAAGCACAGCATAAGCTGGGCGAAGGAATCTCTACTGACCTTTTCAAAGACCTCCCTTTGATTTGAACTTACTTGACCATGTATTTGGTGAAGTGTTTATGTTGTATAAGAGTATAAGATCCTGACTATCATAAGTGTAAAGGCTAAAGATCTATGAAGGGTTACCTCTTCCCGCATTTTGGAGTACCTCGAAAAGAGTTCTCGCTTGTGTATAGCGGAATAGGACTTCTATTCTATAAAATAAAAAGGGAGCGCTCCTAAAGAACCCGCCCCTGGCCTACAAGGTAAGTCAACAAAGACTTATCAGGGACACAGGGACAGGCAGTTTGCATTCCATTCTTTGCTAGCGGATGCAGGGAACAGAACAACGAAGTTGTTCCATATATGCTCCACCAATGCTAATCAAGCAAAGGATCTCGCGCTTTTACTTCGTTCGAGTTGAGAGGGAGACAGAACCTGTATTCTCGTGCTTTGCATACCATAAGTCAGTCTCTGCCGGAAGTGCGACTCAATTCTATGTAGTTCATAGAAATATACCATTCCACCAGGAGCAGGAGGGCTGGCTCATCAATCGAACACAGGGCGGAGAAGTAGCTTAGCGGCAGCTTAGCGAAGAGGCCGAGCTGAGAGCTTTCAATAACAAAATAGTTATTTTAACATCTTTTGAACAAGGCTTTTGGCCCCTTCGGATAGGAAGAAAAAGGGAACCTAGTTCGATTAGTATCTTTCTCAGTCTTCGAATTCTAGTAGACGCGCTTTTGAAAATGAGTTTCTGAAGTGCTTTCGGGGCCCGGAGGAATTCAAAATATGAATATGAGGGGAACCTAATGGCACCACGTATGTGGATCCTCCAAACGCCTACTAACCTTATTGAATGTTAATGGGGGATTGCAGATTGGGTGGCTTATATGTCCTCCCGGGTTTACGTTAGGCCGGGGGGCGGAGTTCGCAGCAGGCTCTTTCCTTTCAAATTGAAAATAAAGGCCATGGCTCTTCCCTTTTTGGCTAGCCATTCTCCCGGATCCTATCTACCCTTAGGCACGAAGGTAGAAGTGGGGCTTAGTACTTGAGGTGGTTAAGCATTGGGATGCCTGCGGCTAATGATTAAATAGACACGGTCTTCACTGCACCTCCTGCCCTTAGCTTCCTTTCTCTCAAGTATGATTTTGTTAGGCGAGGCACCGATAGACTTTTCTCCTCAACGAGGAGGGTTTCTGCTGAACTTCTTGCAGTCAACCAGTAAGGTCTACTACTATGTCTCACCAGTTACCGCTTTCCCTCATAACCATGTAAACCACTTTCGGGCGGGTCAAGCCAATCTTTTCACTTGACTACAGGGATTTCACTCTCACTCGGTAGGCGAATCCGCTGTTAAAGATCCGGTGTTCACTGGACTGACAAGGAAGGAGGGAAGTACGCATGGTGAATGACTTTCTTAAGTCATGGAATTGGCAGAAGTTCCCCCTTAACCAACCCTAAGAGGGTCCCCCCGGCAAAACCAATAGCTACAGCAGCTCTTGCTAAAGCAATTCTTTCTGCGCCCCTAGTACAAAAAACTTGAACTTCTTTTTCACTTTTTCTTGCCATCGTGGTCCCACCGGGCTAACAGCCAAACGAGATTTAGATGGGAGGTACCAGTGCAAGTGCCCGGGCAGGAAAGAACTACTTTACACTTAGTAAGGTTTTTTTCGCCTTACCGAAGAGCTGTTAGAGAAAGCAGTCATTCACCCTTGGGACTGAAAGGGCAGAAGGAGTTACATTGGGAATTCGCTTTCTTTGGGTTGAAAGCGTGCTCTATTGCCAATCCGAATGCTTAGCGCCTTCCTTTTCTTTCTATTTCGTACGAGAGATCGATCTTCAAGCTTCAAAACCAGAGTTTCTTACCCGAAGAAGGCTCGATGTAATTGACCTAACAACAACAACGTGATATTCTATTAGCGTAGATTGGGGTAATGCTTTAAAGCCACTAAACTAATAGCGATAGGGTTCTGATCGTGATCTTCTTCTAGCTGGGAATGAAAGATTACCTCTTTTTCCACTCTCTTTCAGAATGCTTTGCTCCAGGCCCGATGTAATTGGGCTGGTATAAAAACCAGGCTCCTTAGGAGCTGGTTGAAAAACCAGGTAAATTTTTTAAAGGCATGAAGAGATAAGACCAATGAGGCTAGAGATTGAAGCGGAGAAGTTTCATGAAGAGGTTGGTCTTTAAGCTTATAACCCAGCGTTTCGGGCGCCTTTAGGGTGAGGAGTGGGAGAAAAGAGAGATTCTGAGGACTAAGAGCCGCCTTTCTCAAGGGAAGTTCCAGAGGTCAATCTTTCTGCTGAAAAACCAGTTCTAAGAAGCTAAAGTCTCAGTAAGGAGTATTGGACAGACTGGGGGAATAAGACTCTGATAGAAGTGTTTGCCTGGCTTTAACAAACCAGCTCGTTCAGAGCCTGGGGGGGGTCAGTAAGCATTCGAATTCTGGGGAGGTCTTCTCGTTTCTTTTCTCTTGGGGATAGCTAGCCACCTCTTCCGCTTTCTCTTTGGACTGAGGCCGGGACCTTTGAATGAGGAGTTCCGGGGTATCTTCAAGAGCAGTATCCCCTTCTAAAGCACCTTGAGTGTCCCAATAAGGGCGAACACAGAGGGAAGGCCGGGCAAGGGAGTACGGATCAGATATAGCTACAGCTGGCCTAGCAGCGTAAGGCCTATCTCCAAAGGGCCTCCAGGTGATCTACATAGCAAAAATCTTCAATAGCAGGGGATTCTATAACAGCCGGATATGCCTATTTATAGTCTACTGAAACTGCGGAGTTTCCCACTTCTGAAAGTAGCCCAGCCCAGAGTAAGATAGAAAGAAGTCGCCATGTTCGACCAACCCAATAGGGAGCTTCAGACTAAAAGGGGAGAGGCGTAAGCGGTTTATCGAGCTTTGGGGCTATGCGGTGTCATACTATTTACACGAACTTCTTCGAACCAGTAGCGGAGATCGGATCAATGGAATTCATTTATATATAGTCTTTTTCCCCCTCTATAGCTAGAGTTTTTAAGAGAGTCTCACAAGGGCGTTTAGGAAAAGGGTGCGCTTCGCATTGAAGTGCTACCCGAAACCTACCTTCTTTCCTCGATGATTTGTTTGGATAGAGGTCGGAAGAAGCAGGCACACTAACCAAGTTGAGGGAGTCGAAATTTCTTAGTAAGCTGGCCTGTGACTGTCCCCTTACTCTTCTTGAGACATAGCAACAGGATTTCATAGAAAGAAAGCATTCGCAGTAAGCTAAAAGTGGCTTCCTCACCGATCATCACGTTCAGTCAATTACATCGAACCTTCCCTGACTCCTTTTACCTGATAGCCCCGGTATCATCGGGTTTTTTGCTTTTACTTACATGTGAGTGAGCATGGGACCTTATAGCGTGCTTTAAAGTAGCGTGCTTAAAAGCTTCATTTCATGCTTCACTTGAGTTCGAGTACCAGCTCAGCTCTTAGTCCTTCTTCGTCTTCTTTCTTACTGGGAAGGCTTCGCTAGGCCAAATCGAACGAACATGATTCTCTCTTCGCTTGCTTCGCACCTTCTCTCTCTAGAAATTGCATAAGATAAGAAAGGATAGAAAAGAGGGTGACAGTGTAAGTAAGAGAATCAAGGGTTCCAGCGTAAGAGAAAAAGCCCTACCTTGGTCTCTGAGATACATACTGTTTGTGATCCACGAAATGGACAGGTTCGATGTGCATTGACCTGTAAGGGAGGAAGACGGGCTATATGCTTAACACATTGGAGAACTAACTATCGGAGTGCATTTCCATAGGCTCTTCAAGACCTGGGACAATCTTAGTTCCATGGGATCCTGCTCTTCCGAATCTCTTAGCGAAGGCGGTCTTTCCGCTATCCTTTTCTTCTCTCCCGTAGCTCTCTTTCCAACCGCTGCTGCTCTCCTTTCTTCTCGAAGCGGAGATCCGGGCAATGCATTACATGTCGGATATGCTGCCATAGAGTGGGGTTGGGGTATGCATTCAAAGTCGGCTAAATCAGTTAAGCATGAAATGCTAAATTTACGCTTAAGGTAAGAAATGGAAGAATGGCAAATTGATCAACTGAAGCACTGAAAGAAGAGGGAACCTTCGACGTTAACCACATTGCGTGGGTCAAGCCTTGGATCCCAATCTCTGCTAATAGAATCGTGAGATTAGAATGAGTTCTTGGTGATTACCTTAGAATATAGGCACCCTAAACTCGACGTTTTCCGATTTCAATTTCCGTCTATGAGGGGAATTTGAATGATGCCCAAAAACACGGGGTAGACTCAAAATGTCAAATCCCGGATCTCCACTATGAGTGAAAATGGCAGTGATGCCCCAAAAGACAGGGGGAGAATCAAAATGTCAGATTTCAATTGACCTCTACGAGTGAAAATTGCATGATGCCCAAAATCACGGGGGGAGAGTCAAATTTTCCATTTTCATTGCTCTTCTCGGGCAGAAATGCAGTGATGCCTTTTTTTCTTTTCACAGGGGAAAGGTTAAATGAGTTGACTTGCTTATGCTTAAAGGAATTGACTTCCCAACGAGAATAAGCCCCATTTAACTGAGAAGGCTAGATTGCTATTGGAATAATAGATAGAGATCTAAGCGTAGCCTTATCTATTTTTTTCACGCCCTGAGCATTGATTCCCCATAACGAATAGGCTAACTCATTTCTCTTTCGGGTTAGCCGAAAGCATTCGGCGGCGAGCTGTGCCTGTGTTCTGTCATCGGGATAGAAGGCTGGTCCCAACCCGTCTACCAATGTCATTTCATGAAGATGGACACTGGCTTGGAGGCGGGCGCCTATCCGACATATAATTGGAACAGCTGGTATACAAAATTCTTATTGTTCTGGTAAGCACTCTTACTGATCTGAGGATCCGAAGGAGGATAGCTCTTAGGTGAAAGCGAACTACTGGCATTCGTGCTATTGGGACGAAGAGATCTAAAGGAACATAGAAAGAAGACGAACCACGCTTCAGGATCAGTTAGTCATTGACTCCCTGTCTTTCTATTAGCCCTAGGCTTTCACAGTACCATTCTATAGTCTCTTTGCTTGAGTTCCTTCCTTTCTGGAGTTCACGACTTCTTGTATATGTCCGAATTTTGAGCCGATATAGCTTTTTCTCATATGGGGGGGAAGTATGGTGGATCAATAATAGGCCTTTCTTTCTGAAGTCATAGAAACTACATATGAGGAAGATGCAGATATACAGATACTGAAGAGGAGCGAAGCTGAGGTACACCAAGAAAAAATACAGGAGCGCGCCCTCACCAATGTCAAAATAGAGAAGCAGAGGTTGGCTTTTAGGGTTTCACTAACTAGCGCCATTGTTAAGGATAGTCCTCAGCTTTTAGCGCCTTAAGAAAGCTTGGTGCCAGCGGCGAATAAATGGGTCGCAACGGTTTCATATGCATGAATGTGAATCAAGAGAAGAGAGTGACTTTACCGGTTTCCTAAACTAGCCATTGGTCTACGATGAGCTCTTTACTTGAACTACTTAGGAAAGACCACCCTTTAATGTATAAGGGTTGTAGACCAGGGGACGGAATCCAATCTTCGCAGAGTTAACACTCCTCCATCGAATGAGATAAAGCTCAATGGCAATCACAACTAGATCTGGGACCCCTTCTCCCTCGGGCTAAAGCCCTGATATATATCCGATCTTATGGTGTGCTAAAGAGCGGGCCGGGGATCCCAGGGATTGATTAAACAGGTAAACCATGTGTAGCATGTAAAAAGCGGGAAAAGCATTCCTCCCAGTCATCTGGGGGTTCATTTCACTTATCCTAAGAGGTGTAAGAATAAGGCTAGAAAAAGACTTGAAAGAAGACCGTACAACACGATGACCTCAGCTTCATGGTTGTAGCTGGTAGATCCGTCTACCCCGGGCGAAGTTTGAAAGATTCCCGGAAGGGAAAAGGCATAGCAAGCATGCAGCTAAACTCTCCACGAGAGTTGGCTACACCTACATCGTCGGAAGATAAAGCAATTCAACAACGGGGGCGCATCAACGTTCTTGGTGGAAAACCACGTCCTATTCCTATTGACGAGCTCCTATAGACTGATTTTCTTCGGAATTCAATAGAACGTCAATTTACCCAAAAGAGAACGAGCACGAGGGCTTCTACTACGAGCTTTATTCCCGGTATTACCATTCTTCTTCACTGGAGAGCGCCCTTGTCTTTCTTCAGTCATGCCCCCTTCCTTACCAGACAACGAAGATACGGTGGAAAGATCAGGAGGTTTAGGAGGCGTGGGTTGATTTACTAAAGCCAAGGAAGCCTCACTGTACCTTAAATTAGTTGCCTCACTGGATTGGATCCTAAACAAGAATTGGGCTTATCATGAGTTAGGAGTCCAGTTGAAGTAGAGACATTAAGTCCAGACGATGGCATGATGCTCAAATTGTTCTTCCTTTGAAAAGGCCTATGACTTTCAACACTGGACCCATGTCTGTTAGAAGACCCAGCACCCACCTGCAGCCCAACAGGCCCATGAGGCGTGCTTTCCACATCTTTCCCTCGACCCATACTTCTCTTACGAGAATTATTGCTAAAATCCCTCTCCGACAATCATAGTCTCAGTGGATGCATCTTGAGGACATACTTCAACTGTGATCCTGATTGATTTGATTATTCTTTTTCGACTTCCTTGATCTCACAAGGAACTGCTAGCGTCTGAGTCTATCCCAAATCCCAAACGTGAAATAGCTTAGAGAAAGCTCATGGGAAAACCACACTTTTTTCTTTATTCGGTTAGGTCAATTTTCGCCAGGCGCTCCAGTCCCTTTCCCGAGAGGATGGCTCCTCCCTTGGGCTAACTCAACGACCCAACCCACTTCTCGTTCCTACCCGACCTTACTTCTGAAGGCGAAGAACTCATTCATTCTCGATAAGAGAAATTCGTGATCCGAGCATTAAGATAGAGTAAAGCACACAAGCAACTAAGACACAAGGAACTGAAACAAGGTTTACTCAACTCATCTCGACACGCATCTTGACTCAACTAGACTCGTGAAAACCTATATACAAAATTTTGAGGTTCTTAATGACAAGAATTTATCTGATTCATTGAACGCTATCTCTTCGCCTGTGGTGCCACTTGTCGTTCAGGAAGTCAATTACCTTTTCTCTTTGATCGGGGGAGAGAGTTTTCGCTTCCAAACCCTTTTGCCTCGAATGACTGCTTTAAAGTCAATTGTGATAGAGCTCTTTGAAAGGAGGTTAAGGCATCTGGATTAGGTGTAGGACTAATGGACTGAATGGGCACCCTCTTTTCAGCTATGTTAAAGAGTCATTTCCACGCCACTGATGCTGGAGTTGTCGAAGCCTGGGCTGTTTTAATAGCAGAGGTAGAATAGTGGCAAGCTGTTATTGATGTCGAAAGGGACTCGAAACTTTGAACTACTGTCCCTCTCGCGTCGAGTCAGATCCATTAACGCTCCTCTGCTATTAGGCGTCGGTCGGTGGCCAACCGGTCGGATAGAACTTCGTAGGGCTGACTGTCCTTCCGCAGGCAGCTACTAGCGCGGCAGATTGGGAGACGTATTTATATACGAGGGAAATTTCCTTCATATCCAGTACCATCAATACCGGCAGAGGAAGAAGAGGTACTATCTCCCGCCTGACTCACGGTCGCTCCACGGGAAACCACCACTAGGAGACGAAGCAAGCCGAGGGTTTCGAGGCAGATATCGCCATGACACGGTAGTAGGGAAAACGGTCCTTGTAAGCAGCACTAGAGAGGGGATAGAGACTCGAGACTTCAAACTAATATCCTTCTTCCTCTGAGCCAGGTTCCTTGTAGAGTCTATCTACTAGAGACATTAACGGTGCTCACCCGGTTGGGAAAATTCAATACTCGAATTGAACGCCCTCTATCGTACAGTTCGGCGGACACGGAAGAGCTAGTTCATAGGGCTCGTGTAGTCATGGGGCCGACGGTGAAAAGCTCGGGATGATGAGGCTAGCAACCGGTCCTCTAAGAATCCCGATCTCTTGGGCGCTTTGTTTCCCTTGTAGCCAAGTCATACTCATTCCGTACGACGAAGGATTGGGCCTTCGAGGTCGGAACTCATCACATTACTGGGTAGATCAGTTGGGAGATAAGGGTTCTAGTTCAATAAGGGTGCTTCTCATTATATCGAATAATAAGTTAGGCCTGTAGTGCTCCAGCGATGGGGATTCTAACCCGTTCCCTGGTAGTAGAGAGAGAGATCCGCATAAGCCGTGCTGGGGAATACCCGCTAAGTAACTCGAAACTGGTAACTAGGAACCCTAGCTGTGAAGCTCGCCTACCCGGGTCAATTAAGGGCTCCCCCTACTAGTGGGTGCCTCCGGTTCGAGACGGGACTGTTTAAGAAAAAGAAACTCCTCCGCAGCAAAGGGCGGAGAGAATGGAGTTGGTCATGGCTTCGGGTCATCTAAGCTCACCCAGAGAAACTTCGTTAGAGTGGAAAAACCTAGAAAGACTGCATCCTCGCTTCCAAGCATTTAGTGCCATGTTTTCTTACCTGACTATTGTTCCCCGACCTCTAAAGGAAAAGAAGCATAGGAGAAGGGCCCATAGAGAAGGGACCCTACGGACACAATCTATCAATCGTTCCATCTCGGCTTTCCCCAAAAGGAAGAATCTGGCTGGTACTATTATCTTTATGCCAACTGTATTGAAATCAATCATCACATTATGGTTACACCACACCATTCGAAAGACGAACATCAAATCAGGGACTACAACCATTTTTAGATTGGAAGGAAGGGCTGAAACAAAGTCAAAAGAAAAACCATTCATTGGGGTAAAGAAATACGAGCAATCCGCGGGAATAGCAAATGTAGCCCCTATCTCTTAAAAAGAAGAGGATAGATAGTTCCAGGAGAGAAGTTCTGAATCCAGAAAAATTGGAAACAGCAACATTCTAGTGGTGGCATAGTGAAACCAAACCCCCGATGAGGTTAAAGTAAAAGAAGACCACTGCCTCTTTACCTGTCTACGTTACGGTCGAAAGGGAGCTCTTTTGAATGAATGAAACCCTGTTCTGCTCGGAACCCAGGTTGGTACCTTACCTTCTTTTGAAGAGCCTTATTCGGCTGAATCAGCAGATTGGAAAGGAGGGGATCCAGCTGCTGTATCGGGCAAGGATCGAAAAAGACTGGCTGGCTTGGATTGTCTCGGGCTGTTAAGAATGATATAATTCTAGAGGCGGAGGGGGAAGTAGGAGGGAGGTAAGTTTCTCGACCCCGGTTTCGTGTCCTGAGTAATGAAATCGAGTTTATGATTGGGTTGGTTATAAGTCTTACTTAGAGGACTCTGAATATGTGGAGTAGTGAGCCGATCCCGCTTTTCGCGGTTTTGATCCTTCTTCCAAACGAACAGACCAATAAGGGCCCGGCCTAGCTTCTGCGAACGGTTCGGTGGATAATTCTTCGTTTGATTCGGCTTATGACTCCACGGAGGATTCCTAGTCTGCTTACTTCCCCACTGCCCATGGCTAAATAAAGAGCACTTCGGCTATCACAAAAGACCACGCACAGGTGCATTCTGCTGCAAGTCCAGGTAACTAACCCCTTTTTCACTTACCGCTCTACCCCTTCAATTCAATGACGGACTTCACCTATCTTTCCCCACTTTCCCCATTCGACCCACCTGAGAACACTAATGGAACACTCTCTTACTCCCACTGACCAGCTAGTGCGCAATGACGATCAGCCCGCAAGCGACTCTATTTGATTTTATTAGCTGCTATTGATTCTATTCTAGATGCTACTTACTTACGAGGTTTTCTTTCACAAAGTAGCGCATCTATATAGCATAGCTGAAAGCAGACAAAAAAAGCTGTTCCCATAGCCTTACGTAGGCTTAGCTTAGCCTCTCTCTCTATCTACATTTATATATGATAATATCACCAGTGGATAGCGGATGCCACACTAATCAAGCAATCACCAATGACCGACGATGTAAATCAGCGTTGCTGGCAGGAATGCTAATGGATTTTCCCCCATTGAGTCACGTCGGAATTGTAATTAAGACCAGCAGCGGTGCAAGAGATCAAAGCGGCAGAAGTGAAAGGAAGGTGTGATTCCCCGTTTCGAAATACAGAGTGTTGGGTGGAGTATGATAGAATCATGGTCGGGCGAGCACTAATTGAACACTGAATTCATTTTACTTGGCAGGGCACGGGCATTAGCCTTTTTAAATTAAAGTACGTTTCCGTTTTCACGAGCAGAAAGACGCGTATATAATGAAGGTTTGCTAGCTTCCCGAAGATACCAAGCAGAAGAACAATTGGGCGGTATGTCACCCTCCTGAGCGGTATGAAGTCTGTAGACAATGGCGTTAGGGAGATGCTTTGATTTAAGACAAAACAGTGAACTAGCTGGCTTTATAACAAAAAACCTTTCTTCGAATTGAATTTAGTAGATAACCCCTATTTTCTTAGCTCTTGCTAGTACTTTAACTTTAGGAAATGAAGTTAGGATCAGGATCAGCGAGAGTCGACCCGGCTTCTTTGCTTCCTCCTTTCAAATGGAGGTCGCCTAGGAAGGTCTCCAGCACCTCGATCCCTAGACGTCCAGCTTCTTTCCTCATCTTCTTCCTTTACAGCAGTAGTTTATACCATAAATGAAAATGGATCAATTAGAATCATTCTCAGCCCGGCTAGCCAGTCGGAATAAATAGTAAATGAGTCTCCATCCATATGTGGTAAACAGCAGCAGATAGAGAGAGGTTGAGAATCCTGAACTTAGCACCCTGTAGCATATTAATTAGTCCGCCAAAGCCTTTCCTCTACTATTAAAAAAATAAATGAAAGATAAAGCCCCAATCTGGTAAGGAAAAACGATCGAAAAATAACATAGATGGATAAAACTCATTAGCAATAGTCAACCTAGCTTAAAAGGTTGAAATTAAGCCTAAAAAGAAAAATCAAAGATAAAGCTATTCCGACAAAAGAACTAAGAAACCCTGCTTTGCCTAAGCATGTTCTATTCGATACGGGTAGTAAAAGAGGACTAGGTCCCCCTCGCTTCAGTGAATTAAAAGAGGGCGGGTGGTGATTCGGATCGATCGTACTAGCGATTGGACAAGAAGAATTGGATTAGGCTTCTCTTCTGAGTGAGCTGGTCGCTGAATAGAAAGATAGAAAATGGGTTGGATAATGAGAGAGTGCCCTATCTAAGATGTCATCCACAAAACGACTCGAATGGTACGATACCTCCGTCACCCCTTTCCATTGAAGTAGGAAGGCCCTACCTATTTACATTCCCCGTTCCCGTCTCGATCTCGGTAGCAATTGAAAGTCCCAGTGGAGAGTCACTAAGGCGTCCTTTCCCATTAGCAAAGTACGAGTCGACTCTTTGAATGGAGTACTTACGACTGTGGAATGCTTTTTTATGTTATTCAAATTCAAAGAGGAACTCAAAGTCAAAACTAGACTTTGTCTTGCACACTGACTTCAATCGTATAGAGATTTCCCACTGTCTGTGTCGATACCAGAAACTACGACTGAAACCTACACCGCTAACGAAGGGTAAGTGATTGCCTACTTTCTATGTCCGGAGACGCTTACTGCACTGCTTCTTCTGTCAAGGCAGGCAGGCCAGGATGTAGTCAAGGAGGTAGGCTTAGAGCCAGCAATAAAGCTAGCAAAGACAGCTCTACCGCGAGTGAGTAGCCTTTGCCGAAGCGCTAAGAGCTTACTTGTTTGTTTCCTTGTCAAAGTTAGGGGATGTCAGGAGTCAAATAGAAGTTTTACAGTGAGAAAGAGAAGGGTTCTGAAAAGCAGAACATTCCAATTGAAATGAAAAGAAGCAAGGAAGTTTTGTCTTATACCGCTCCTGCCCTACGACGCTTGTTTGCACTCGCTACCCTTAGAGTCAAGAAAAGAAGGGTATTGCTTCTGTCTTCAAAGCTACGCTCCTACTTTCACTCGAGCAGCGGATATACCGATCGGAGTATCGTCTTATTTATTTCCGAAGTAACTAGAATAAGTGCCGTACCTTCTTTTCTCATTTGAGGGATATGAAAATTACAATTATTATAGGTACGAATGCGTTATATGACGAGACAACAGCACCACGCGTCGTGGGTTTCAACCCGAAACGTCCCTCTCTTTTTCGATATGAGCCACGAGAATTGCCATTCCTTCTGGCTGAGACAGCTCGAAAGAAAACTAAAGCAAAGGTTTTTCCTTAATAAATTTACGAAGAAAAGATAAAAAGAACAATAGAATTAAAAAAAATGCTTAACTCATGCCGATTACACAAGTGTATTTCACTCAATTGCCTTACTGGCTTACTTACATAGGGCATCTATTAGTTAAATATAAAGAGTACTGGAAATAGAAATCAAGTACGAACTGAAAAGTCACATCATCTGAAGCAGCAGCCTCGATTTGAGACCTAATTTGATACGGGATTGGCGACTGGAATTGAACAAACTACTTTGACTGTTTACGAGAGGTTAGCGCTAGCAAGTGTTAGAAAGCTTGCTGGATGAGAGCAGATCTGGGATATATCTGTAATATGACTATTCCTACTGGGAGAACTTTCATCTTTTTATCCAAGAACGGAGCTAGTAGTTGGATGGGATTCGTGCGTGGTAGTATCAATTCATTCCCTCATGCGCATCTAGTGCAGTGTCTCTGTAACGTTCATAAACTCCCTACTGTTTAGAAAGATAGCTGCCATCAAAGAGAAGATAAAGGCTATTGGCCGCTTTACTTCCCGAGTGGAGGAAAGAACGAGAGGGATGTGAAAACATTATTAGATATAACCTTGAGAGATGCTTTGAATAGCGTATAGAAAGACTCCGTCGCTCCCAACTCTTAGAAAGAAAGTCATCCCAGAATCCAGTAAGAAGGGAAATCGGAGTGAGAATACCGTAACAAGCGGAAGTAGGCCCGGGAAAACCGGGAATCGATACCGGGGATTGATGAAACACAAGACGATCTGGTACATCGAAACTGTTCGTAAGAGGCCGAAGAATGGTGCATTAGATCTGGTAGCTCGCAGAGGGAATTCGATCCAGTAAAGGCCAGCCCTTAGGCTTAGGTACAACCTTACCGGTGCTTTCTTCGTAAGTTTTTCTTTCTATTTTATTTACAGAAGTTTATGCCCTTACTCGCCTAGAAGGAAGAAGTCCGGAGAGCGAAGGAACGGGATTAAGGGAGTGAAGCCCAAGGCAAGAATCAACCAAATAGGTAGAGTCCCGATAAACTGGGAAGGTAGTTGTTCCACTCTTCTTTCTCGATGCTTTTCATAGCCCAGTTTCGTAAACAAGGGAATGACCCATGGCATCAGTTGACTTAAACGAGTTGGGGAGCGAAGCAACTTCCGGTAGCTACCGAGCGTAAAGTTCGCTTTTGGCAGCTCATGAACCGACCGAAGGAGGGGTTGACTCTGCTGCCGGGCTTTGAGGAATGGGAGCAGCTTTGGAATCAGTGTAAGTAGGTCACCCCATATAAGTAATATGGGCAAGTGCGCGAGATGTAACCAATAGATTTTTCAACGAAGTCCTTCTTTCAGCAAAATCGAAGCCCCTTAGTGCAATCGATTTCAGTATGCCGGTTGAATTTGAACAGAAAGAAGGCAGAAATCCTTACAATCTCAGAACCAAGGAGAGAAGGTGGCGAAGGATCCGGATTCACTTTTTTTTTTTTTTCATACCCGGCTCAAAGCGTAAAGGCTTTTCCTGATTAAGGAAGAAGCCTAGAAGGCAGAACTCTGAACCAAGCCCAAGGGAAATAGCTGACATTGTTGAATTAGCTGACAGAAGAAGCGAAAGGTATTCTGATTTAAGTTCGCCCAATCCTCGCTCTAAAGGCTAAGCTTGATAGACCTATTTGCCTAAAAAAAGTGGCATACGGTTTAGCCCGTTTAGTCAGAAACTAAAGGGAATCTTCTAAGAAGGAGCACGGATGGAACTTTCTTGTCTTTTTTCTCCCAGACGTTCGAGAATTGGCATTTATGTCAGGCTATGCCCTTCCAGTCAAGTCTTCGCTGGATTCAACCGACTTAGGAGTTTCGAGGACAACTTTCCCTTATTCATCATCCATCTTGAGCTTGACGGCTTGCCCGTGCGTGGAGTATTCCGTCCATTTATTTATTGAAGGAAAAGAAAGATCTATTACTATCTGTCTTCAAAGGATCCGTTGTTAGCAGTGTCATCAATGTAAGCGAATTGGCTGCTTCCAAGGCCGTATACTAATAAAGATAGGCGCTCCTTTACCCTTTACCGGATACCGGAGGCTGCTACTATGATGCCTTCTTTTGGATTGTATACCACTAACGACTATCAAGATAGGCAGGCTATCCATGATATGTTCTTTATGGAAAGACGGTTGAGGGGCACTACACTGACTCGCTTTTCCGAAAGGTTTTATCTTCGCCGCAATCCGCCTCTTTCCCAAGTCTCTCTCACCTTGAAAGCACCTAAGAAGAAGAGCATATTTCTAAAGTTTCGTTTGGATTGAATCTCTTCTTTGCCTGACTGCCCTATGTGGTATATCCCTCCCTGGAATGAAAGAAAGTCCCTCCTCACCTTCTAGTAAGACCAAAACGGAGGTCTCTCCCAAAGCGGAGGTATCCACGGCATTCCTCAACACCTATAGAGGGAAGAAGGAAGACTACTGAGGAGAATGAAAGGACAGCGGAAGATGAAGCGATAGGAGATGATTTTTCACCAGATGAATTGAGTGCTTCGGGGGCCCAAGTCGGATTTAGTAAGACCGGGCTCACTTTTCTAGTTAGTTCTAGACAAAGACTGAAGTGAAGGAATGGAGCTTTCTTTGTTGAAGCTATTACTAAGACTCTTTTTCGTACTATTGGCAGTGGAAGAAAGATCTTAGAATCAGTCTCCAATTATTAGTCTTCATTGCCTATGGCTCCGGCTACGGGCCCGGTCTCAGGTGGTACCAATCTATAGGTCCAAAGGGGTTCGAAGATCAGTCTTTGATACTTGAATTTCTAGGTCTAGGCTTTCGGGTAAGTCTGGTTTTCTGCATCTTCTAATTCGTATTCCATTCCCATCTCAAAAGAGTGAAAATAAATCTCCTTTCGTAACAACTTCCTTGGTATGACCTTACTGAAGAATAGAATCCCAATCGTTTGAATCGAAACCTGAATCGGGAAACCTACCGAGAAAACTTCCCCTTTTTATACACCTGCCGGTCCGCTAACAAAGCCTGTCAACCAAGAGCGGAAAGAATCACTGAAAGGTCACCTTTTTTCGTTGTTAACCCTAGTTCTTTCGTCTTCCCTTCCCGTAGTTAGGAATGCTTTCCAACCAAGTAGAAAAATTCACCAAGTATAATGCCACAAGCTTAATGGAAGCAATAAATCACAAAAAAAGAAATTATCAAACACTTGGAATGCAAAATAAACCACACAAATAAGAGAAACCAATATTGAAGCGCAAAACCCGGAAAAACCAACTCCGAAAAAGAAAAGATGAGCGGCGCACAAACTCTCTCGCAAGACCAACCACTGACTAAAGAGGAGAAAGATAGAATCTCCCAAAGCAAGAATCAATTGAAGAGGAGGAGTAATGGAGAGCCGATCTCTATCCCTGCACCCACTCAAGTGGACGACGTGATTATGGCTGACTTTACATTCCAACAAACGTACGCACCTGCTCCAGTCTGGGGGGTACTGGGGTCTTCAAAGAGACGGTGGAACAGGGGAAAGCAAAACCACACATCTATGATGAGGCAGATGAATTGGATGCGTTTGTTGTTGAGGATATGGAATCGGAGGGAACTGGGCAGCATCTACCCTAACCTAAAGTCCTGATTCCCTTTAGCGGATCTTTGGAAGCCGTGGCGGAGGGCTTTGATCGCTAGGAAAAGAGGTGGGATACAAAAGACTGGACCAAGGTATAAGAGACCTGTGGAAAATGGCTTCGAAATGCTGGACTGGGTTCTATCCGCTGAGGTTCTACTCTTTGAAGGATGATCTTTCCCTTGGGAAATTATTGGAAATTTTTTCACTGTTAGCAAATGGAAACCAGAGTTTATACCATCCACGGCATCAATCAACCTAGGTCTTTCCTCAAGTGGAAGGAACCCTCATACCCACTTTCCTCCCCCACCCCATACCTGAATAGATATAGATATAGGGTGGCCTCGCCTTAGAAGATCAGGCTACAGAAGAGAAAAAGGTGAAGCCAACTTTGCCGGGGCTTTCCTCTCCCATTGGTCGAGCGTCTTTTCTTTCCTCAGACCTCTGTCCGGCCGTCTCTAGGCTGGAGCTCCTGTCTCCTCACTTAGAGAGCCGACCAATCCACTTCGTTCCCCGAAAATTTCCAATTAGAATACGAATAAGATCAAAAAGGACATCATTAAAGCAAACAAGGCAATAGCTTCTGTTAAAGCAAATCCCAAAATGGCATAACCAAATAATTGTTTAGCCAATGAAGGATTTCTCGCTACGGAATGGATCAAAGAGCTGAAGACGTTTCCAATACCGACAGCAGCTCCCGCTAAAGCAATTGTAGCAGCTCCTGCACCGATTAATTTAGCACCTTCTAACATAACTCTTGAAGAGCCTCTTTCTTTGTTTATCTCGCCCGCCCATTTGATTTTTTTTCAAAATTTTCTTTTTAGAATACGGATTTTCGGGGTGAAACCTGAGAATCTCGCATCAAGGTGACAGGATTCGAACCTATGGCCCTCTGTACCCAAAACAGATGCGCTGACCAGACTGCGCTACACCTCGTCTCAACTCCCCGTAGCATATAGATCTAACCGATCAATGAACACTCGAATTCGCCCAAAAATTTGGGCACAGAGACAAGAGAACCAATCCGAGTAATCAACCGCTTTTTTCAAAAAATCTGCCTCCAGAAAGACGCCAAAAAGCCGTATAGTGCAGGAACGCTCACATTTTTTGGCTTCCTCTTTCACTTGAATTTCCAAATCCGGCGCGCTCCCGGCTACGCGTGGACCCTTCGCCTGCTTAGAAGTGGATTCGAACCACTGACACAAGGATTTTCAGTCCTTTGCTCTAACCAGCTGAGCTACCTGAACCACTTTCCTAAAGTCTCTCATCTATGAGCGCCCTACCTTACCACTTGACTAGTAAGCGAAAAGCTCTTTACTAATAACATAGAAAGGGGAAAGGACTTTTTCTAATACTAGTCAAGCTTTCGAGCAGCTCTTTCCATTTCCGCCTAATCTCCCAACGGGAAGCTTGCTTATAGAAAGAAGAGAGGCCGGTCAAACAACGCGCAACGGGCTCTCTGCGCCTAGTCCCTAAGTAGTGCTATTCGGAGGACTCCACCAAGAGGTTCTTTCTCTCACGTAATTTCGCCCGCCCGTTCCACTGTAGTGCCGGAGGAAATGGGATTCGAACCCATGATACAATCTTCTTGTATGTCGATTTAGCAAACCAATGCCTTAAGCCACTCAGCCATACCTCCATGATCGGAATTGGATGTTCGCCCGCAGGGCCTGCCTAAGCCGTAGCGCACGTACTCTTCCTCTCTCTCTATCTATGTCTATCCAGATCCCCCCAGCAAGTCATCCAAATCTGCCACACTGAATGATGAACTTTGCACCTCCAGGAGGGTTACCTGAATGGCCTTCGTCTAGTCGAGAATGGACTGTTACTCTTCTATTCCATTATATTACGAATAAGTCTATATTACGAAAAAGGGAATTCTCGTCATGATCGATCCACGTCCTACCCGGGCTTAGTAAGCTAGCTTACTAAGGCGAAGGACTTATTTTTTGATTGCACGTGTTTCGAAAGATAGCACTTAATAGTCAAATCTTACCCGCTTATCGACCCTTACAAGAGAGCTTCGCCTTACCTTCTCCTGCCTTTTCCCCAGCGTCGAAGTTCAGTTCCTTTCTCCTGTGCTCGCCCTAACCTATTGAACAAAACCTAGTGCTCAAGCCTAAACCTAGTATTATATTGCACTCACTCCAAGATCAGGAGCTATTCATAGAGCCGGGATTTAGGTCAACTCGTAAATCCGTATATAATAGCCGCCGAAAGCCGAAGCTTCACTCCAGGTCGAACTCAATTCCTTTCGGTCAATCCCTCTATCCATGAAATTTTCTCCCTTCTTTCTTCCTTCTCCTTCGATCCAAGCAACAAGGCAAAAGGCAAGCTGACTTAGAGGCTGAATGCCTACTTTCTCAATAAAATCATTTACCAAAGGCTATTAATCTAGCTATCGAGTCACCCTAACGGAGAACTCTAACTGAACTTTCAAGCTTTCTTTTTATTCTGTGTACCAATAAGCCACCGATTTTCTCTTTTCCAAAATAAGTGGTTAAGTGCTTGAGACTTCTCTACAGAGAGTTGACTGGCAAAAAGCAGATCTTGGCTTAGGGCTTAGACTGACTTCCTTGACTGATAGCTTGAATCCTAAGACGAATAACTTCAATAGTTTCATTCCCTGATCTTACTTCATTAGTTGAATTTCCGTATGATAGTCACCCATTTCTCTAAGCCTGCTAGCGTCAAAGCCCTACGAAAAGAAAGAAGAGAGATGGAATAGTCAGTCCGTCCCCCTCTGCTGAAAACCGCTCGATAGAAGAACAAAAAAGAAGACCATTTCCTCCCCTTATCTTCTTCGCACCATTTAAGCTTATAGTATAGAGAAAGAAATGGCTTTCTCTGGCCCGATTCAATTCCAACATTTTCTTCGCTCATTCGGCTTTGATTTTGTAAGAGCTTCGTGAATAGAAAGGTGGCAAGCCGGCCGAATCAGTACTGAGTGGAGATTCCGTCCGACGGGAATCCGTTTCAAACCCCTACTCCTATTCCGAAAAGTTGGAAAGAGAAGCATTCGCTTTAGTCAAAGCCGGGACCGGGATAGATAGATTGATATAGGCCTTTTGAGGATCTTTAAGATAAGAACCACTTTACGGAATTCCAAGTGACATTCTTCCTTCAGAAGCTAAAGTTGAATGATCGAAGTATCCTTCAGGTTCAGTCGAAGAGATCGAAGCGAAGTCATCAATTCAACCATTCGCATGGTCTCCTCTAAGACTGACCTCTTTTCCAAATGAACCAAACCTCGATACCACATTCATCAAAGAGATACGGCCATCTCTCTAGGTTGCACACCCCCTTTAGATCGTTCTATTCTATTCGTGCTTGAAAAACGACCCCATCGGTCCGCTCCTTTTAATGGACATTCTTAGCCGTCCTCCGAGGGTTCATAGATCAGATCGTGAACTCTTTCAGACCCTTAAGCCTTAGTTTCACTTGGTTGGGGCAGAGTTTCAGCCTGCCTTCCACCGAATATAAAAAACCTTACAGCTGCACAGCTGCCTAACCCGCTGACATCCCGGCGAAGAGAGTCATTATTTGTGTCACATCCTCGAATTCGACAGAACGCTTTCCTGTTATCTCTCAAATTATAGGCATTGAAGCGATCGAGCGAGAGAAAGAAATCAAACTATTGCGCACGCCCCTCATTCGCCCTTTACTAATAGAATATCAGGTAAGGCAAAAGCAGCTTAAGCCCTTCCGATCACCCGAGAAGCCCTCGATGAACCGCCTATAGATATATACTTATATATATATAGAATTTATATATATATAAGTATCTTCTCTTGATCCAACCAACTCATGCCGTCGCCAATCCAGTGCCCAAGGAACTAGACCTTATGCAAAGCACCTTTTTCACATAGAGCTGTGTTCCAGATCATAAGGGAGGCTAATATATTCTTCACCCACCGTGATAAAGGTCGTTGGCTCAACCCTATGTCCAACATCTTGACTGATCACTTACTCATCCTAATCAGAGGCCTATACCCCAACCAATCATAGACCACATCAAGCCCTTACTCTAGATCATGAAATGCTCCATAAGGGCATCTCATCCAAAAAAAAACGTCACCGTCACCTATTTCGTGTTGATCAAAGCGCAGATCGAATTGTCGTGGACCGTCCAAGATCTATTTTCGATACACACCCATTTTTTTAGAATTGGGTTTGAGTCTGATCTCTACATCCACATGTACACGATCAGTCAAAATCTCAAAGAAGCTTTTGTTTGGTTGTTCCATCAGTGTTCTCGGGGAGAGGTGGTCTCTTTCTTGGAACGCAATGATCAACGGATATGGGTGTATCGGTAACTTGGACGAATCTCAGGAGCTTTTCGATCAGAGACCATTCAAGAATGTCCTTTCATGGAATGATTTGTTAGCATTGTGCGACAGATGTGAAGACGTCGAAGGAAGGATCCCAATCTTCAACGAGAAAGAAGCAGAACGTGGAAAAAAGAAGAAAAGCTTATGATGCACAGAGTGGCAACTCGAGATCATTCTGATTTTCACCTGACTAAAGGCTTTGTTATTCAGCAGGGACAGGGTCTGGCCCAAGCAGTGGTGCTTTAGCTAGCCTTACTCATCTATGAGACAGATGAGAAAGCGAGAGAATGCGGTGTCATGACTTTTTCCTTGAAAGGCATCCTCTGTTGACGAATCCATTTTGAGCCTACGATTCCCCTGAGAATGGATCTCTCATTTGGACAATCAGGCTGTGAAAAAGGATTCCAAATCAGGCTTTCCTCACTTGAGTAGGAAGCTTTTCAGAAAGAAGGATATCCTGAGCCAAGCACAAGCAGTAGTCTCAAAGAGTGATGCAGTTGGATCAAGAAGGCCGAAAGCCCGGCAGTAAAGCTCACGTTGTCGACCTCTTGTCCGTCAGTGAGTGATTCCTCGTATGTGTAAAGGCGGGTAGACCGTCTCATCTCTTTCCCCAAAGTGGTGGATCGAACTTCGAGAATGTCACGAGAGATTCAGTTGGTTCCATCGGTCATTCTGCGAACCTGACAGCTATCACTTACTGGTCAATGAAAGTGGGGTCAGTTTCACTCTTCTTCGGAGCTTGAAAGTCAAAGAGTCTCATGCGCTTGCTTATGGAACTCTTGTTTCAAAGAATCATCCTCAAGAATTACAACATTGGCTTCTTGCTCATCAAAGGCTCCGGCCCTTATAAAACCAAAAGAGCAATCTAATGATGGACAGTTTGCATCAGTGCTCAGGCTTGTTCCCCGGAGTGTTATCCTCTCTTCCCAAGAAAGAGGGAAAATGGCATGAAATATGAAAAGGCCAGCACTAACTCTTAATTGAATATCTATCCGCCTTCAAGGCCACAATGTAATAACCAAGGGGCCTCGCCTCCAGAGTCAGATTGAGGAGACAACTCCTTCAAGGCTTTGACAACCATTCCGAGGATTCCCAACAACAGAAGAAAAGATTGCGAGGTACTTCGATAGCATCAAAAAAGTACCTTCCAGTTCCAGCTCAGCTTTGTCATCTAGCTCGGGCAGTTCCAAAAGAAAAATCAGGTCCGACGACGAGAAGACTCCCATAAGGTCTCCAAACAAATATCGCCCTAGAAGGCGTAGGCATGGAGCGAATAGAATCACTTCGTAACTTCTATCACTAATCCCAGGGGGGAGCAACAAGACGAGCCTTCTCCTTCATCTACACAATCTTCCCATGATCCAATTTCATCAGCCCAAGTCACTGAGGATTTGCCTTCGCGGGTCGCTCGTTCCCAGGGGCAAGCCCCGGCTCAAATGCCTTTGCCACCGAAAAAAAAATCTTTAAACCAAAATCCACCCCAGCAAGGAAGGAAGTTATCCTGCATCCTTCAATCATTCCAGGCTAGGAGCCTCGATTGATCCATATCACAAATTCTCCCCAAAGAAAGGTAGGATTCCTATCCTCCGCTTGGCGAGCTCCTCTTTGCTCCTAGTAGACTACTAGCCATATTGTCTAATCCGCTTTTATGTAAGAAGGAGCTAAGTCCAAGAAAAGAAGGGCTCCCCAAAGTCAATTGTCAAGCTTTCGAACTCGCCTTGAAGTTGATGAATGATTGCAAGGCTAGCAACAAGCAGGCTCGCTTATGATCTGCTGAAATAGTACATCAGGTTTTTTTGATTAATCTCTCGCATTCATGAAGCAGATTGTCGAAAAGGGCTTTCTGCAAGCAGGAAAACGAAAACGACCTTTTGACAATCCACAGGTTGTAAGCTTGATCCCGGTCTCGGGACTTCCCAAGTCACGGAGTCTTTGAGAAAGTTATAAACAAAAGGAATACCCTATCCAATAACTATTTTTAAAAGGCTTCTAGTTAGTAAGACAGGTGTCAGTATCAAATCCTTAATCAGTAGTGGACTACTAGTTAACGCACTACTAAAGCAGAGTAGCCAGTATGCGCACATCATGATTTGCCAGAGGAGCTCAGAGCTCAGCGAATGGAAAAAGCAGGCAGAGATAGATCCAATTTGGTAGGGAAAAGTGCTTTGTTGGGCTTGTTCCCAGGTGAGAAAAAAGATCTTTCAACGCGTTGATTTCCTACTAAATAAACCGGGCTTCCTTCAGGAGTTTTGTTTGTCGATCGGGATCGAAAACTCTCGCTTTATGCTTGAGAAAGAGCCTTCCCGGCGATCTGCTTCATGAATGGAAGGGTGGAACCAAGGAAGACAACTGAAGACCGGGAATTCAAAGAGAAGGATCTCCAGAGGTCCATTTCGGGCATTGAGCTCGCCTATCATAAGTCTGAGTTGGGAGAGCGAGATAGAGTTGCCTGGCAGCCTGTTTCCTTAACCAAGTGTGAGCAAGTCTCCTTCTTATCAAGCCTGGTGGAAGGACCAGCAGGAAGGGGATAGGGAATAGGTCCATATAGTAAGTAGGTCCAAGCATTCCTCTTTGCTTTGGAGCCTAGGTGGACGGGAAAGCACTCCTCTCAATCCCCCCTGCCTCGGATTTGGGGAAACACAGCTGTTGATCCTTCGAACTGCTAAAGTGGCTAGTTGCTAAAGTGGTTAGTCTGCGATCCCCCGTCAGTTTGAAAGCACTGTCCGACCTTAACTATTCCAGAAGGCACCATTCTAAGGATAACTCGTGCTTTTCCCGCTTCATATAGTTTTTAGACCGCTCGCGGAAAAACCTCCGAAACCGGCGACCTTGACAGAAAAACGCTCAACAACAGGCCAGTAGTTGGTCGAGCTGAAGAAATCACTCTAGTAGTTGGGATGGATTCACACGCGGCTTTATTGTGAATTACCCTACGAGCCCGCCTCTGAGAGCGAAGTAGTTGAATGAATCTCCGCTGCCTTATCCGATCACGCTAGCAATCCAGAAGAACTGGAGGCTCAAAAGGTTAGGTCAAGTGGATTGATCCGTTTAGTCTTCGCCGAATCCCGACCTAGTCTTAGCACCCACGTGAGGGGATCTTTCCGACGCTCAGCGGGCAAAAAGGACATATTCGAGGGAGTGAGCCTGATCACCTCATGCTGGAGATCCCGTGGTAAATCCGCCCTCTATGATCCCTAAATTCACGTCAACACAGGAACTTGGGTATACTGATTTTTTAACCATGCATACGTTTACGTTTAGCTCAGCTTGGCCCTGCCTCCTCCTCCCCCAGGCTTCTTGGAGCTAGGCCAAAACTCGTCCACATCTCCTGTCCAAGTTAAAATCTTTCTTCCTGCCCCTCCAGCTCCTATTTTTTCTTATCCTTCTTCTGTCATCGGGGATGGGAACCTTGGTAGGAATTAAGGAGGGTTCTGGGCAGGTAGGTTTGATGCTAGCTTTGTTGCTTTGGCATTGGCTGATGAAAGACATCCTCGCAAAGGCTCCATCTTTCTTCTTAAGTGAAAACGTTACTTTTATAGACCTCTAGGTCTTTTGCCTGAAAATATGATAATTGAGTTTTTGAGACCACTGCGATAAATGGGCTTTTGATACTCCGTTTTGTTAACAACAGGTACTCTTTCTTCCTTACTTTAACAAGTAAGCAAGTAAACTACCTTCACGGGTAAGGATCGTCTGTGCTATGAGTTTCTCATAGCCTCGATAGTGGTCTAAGGCAAGAAAGTATGATCTTCTGCTAATGCTAGCGTTTTTTTCATCTCTCATTTCATCTATGCTTCAGGAAAAAGTGGAACCTACCCGCTAATAATGAATAGAATAAGAAAGGGGTTTGCTGCTCTCCTTAATTTCACTTCACAAAGAATTGAGTGGTTTTTGCTCCTTGCCCTTAGTTAAGCGAGTTGCTTCTGCCCCCCAATTTAGCATTTGAGCGGCTTTCGCTTCTTTACTTGACGAGTCCATTTTTCTCCTCTAGGAATAAAGGGTAAGTGTAAAAAAATATGGTTCGGCACTCTCTTTCCTAACTATAGGCATTCTAGAAGCGGTAGTTCAATCACTAAGAAAATTTCATTAGATGGCCCTTCAATAAGGAGAAAGCTTTTTCACGACTTGTTTGTATATTACAATAAAAAAGGAGAACTAAGGAGGCGGAAGATCAACTAGAAAGAGTGATATCATAGCACCTGAAGATCAAACCATTTCCCCCTATCTTGTTCACAAAAGATCATATTCTCGTCACGCTTTTTTTTTTCTTGAGTCACTAAAGAGACCATAGAAGGGACGAGAGAGCAGTGCTTCCAGTTTCTATTGGAAAATAGGAGGTTTTCTTTTCTAAAAAGTTAGCGACATAGTTGATAGCCGGTCTCTACACTCTTTTGATACCATGAAGCTTTCCTTCCAACTCTGCTCTAAGCCCTCTCTTCGACCCGCTTTTAAGAACTATTGACTGTAAAACATAGCTCTAGCAGCGGATCAGAAAGATTCACTCTCCAGTGGGGCTCCCCAACCGACTTAGAGCCATCCATTTCCGCCGTCCGAGGTCGTTAAGCAAGCTATGAAAGTCATCAAGCTGGAGAATAGAAAGCACGGAATGCAGTGACTGGACCGAACCAAAGATCCTTCGGGAATGAATACTGTAAAGCTGGGAAAAAGACTTGAATTTCAAGGAGATGGTTGAGAACTTTCGCTAGGGTAAGAGCTGGAAATTGAATTATATAATAAAAGCAAGAAAAGAAGTTCAGTTCAAGTGTCAGTCAGACAAGTTAGCTAATTCAATGTAATTTCTGAGGGCAAACTCTTCTTCAACCTAAAATCCCGGAAAAAGGGAAATAGATGTCTCAGATATTTAAAAACAAAAATCCGCTCAAGGGAATGCGGCTTTCAAGCCTGGTTGCAAGGACCAAGGGAAATCTAGATTATTAAGAAATTCCGCTTTGAAGCAAGGGGCGAAGGCGAAGCGCTTTCTCGACTGGATACTGACCTGACTGACTTTCTTGAGAAAGGGGCGTAGCTTTCTTTCTTGTGTTAGTAAAGGGGAAATGACTTGACTTCAACGCTATGAAAATTAGATATCAAGGAGAGGGCTTGCCTTGGATAGCTCCACTCATTCCAGCAATTGGAACGGGGGGAATGAATGCTTTCCAGCGAGCAAGGATAGAAAGGAGGGGGTAGGAACCACTTCTCGTTTTTAGAGTAGGGTAGGTCGTCGGGCATACCGAACCGTTCATCGGATAGGCGGTAGAGAGAGGCATAAGAAAGAGGTAGGGCACACTCACTAAATTGAGGTGTGGAAGGGGCAGCTAGTCGTTGATCGCCTATCAGTGAGCCCGAGAGGGAAGGTTGACTCGCCCGGGAAAGGAAAGGTGGGTTCGGATAGGCAGACTATTCAACAACTAAGTGCCTGCAGCATCTCTTCCTGTTCCATAACCAGTTGCAGATTCATACCCACCAGATCCATGCCCTGCAGCTCACCCGGTCTACCTTCCTCCAGCCGCCTCCCCTTGCACGGTTCCAGCAACGAAATTACGAATCCACTAGCAGAAGTCAGGGTTCTAGGTGGTGATCCGGACCATATCCAACAGCTGATCCTGCAGAGCCTTTCTATATAGACTCTATAGGATCAATAGCTTTATTAGCGGGGAAGACAGCACCAGTCAGGAGAGAAGCAGAGGTAGCACTTGCAGCAGTAGGGACGGAGTCAGTTCAAGTCGAGATTCAAACCCAGTCGCATTAGTAGGTGATCCAAGACCGGAGACAAGAGAAGCAGAGGCCTTGCACGAGCAGTTCGAGATGCTGCAGGAGCAGTTCCAGGACGTTAAGATAAAGATCCTAATTCCTCCCTGATCGTGCTTAAGATTCTGTTTATAATAGGGATCCAGAGCCCTAGCCCGCTGCATCCGAAACCAATAAAGGATCAGGGGAAGGCGTCTACAGGCAGTGGGAGTGGGGTCCCTTCGCTACACTTGCCTTAAACCACCTTCGGGTTAGGAAGGGAATGAAAGTCGTGTTTCAGGGGTCTTCTCCTGTCTTAGGTTTCAGAGGTCAGTTGTCTTCTAGCATTGATGGCGAAGCAAGGCATAGCAGCTAGTCGGACACTAAGTAAACCTTCCCTTCCTTCGGCGGACAAGAGAACGCCTACTACAATGCTGCCAGAATCCTCCCTTTGCACAAGAAAACGAGCACGTTCCTACGACAAATGCTTCCAGCGTGCCGCGTCATCGCCGCCCATAAAGACTGAGTCCCCTTTTGCCCGCTTTGAATAAGGCTGAGAACCCGACTTCCTACTTGCTCGAAAGCGACTGAACTGACTTCGACTGAGCGAGCTTCCTCTTTGTCTTTGCCCACGTCATCTCATCTATCTATGTTCTTTCTTGTCTCTTTCGCGGGCCTACGATTGTTATGAAATCGCCTTGGACAGAGACTTCCCGGTGAGCTACTCTCTATCGTTCCTACTCAAGTACTATCTTGACTGCTATCTATCGTTCTATTTTCACCTTCGCTAACAACCTTCCTTTCCTGGTCTTTCACTCCTCACTCTGAACGAGATGAGCCCTCACTCCAGGAAAAAAAACCTTGCACCTTAGAATAGAATCGATTCTAGCTACCTTTCGGAGATTGAGTAGGCCCTTTCTCCGAGCTCCTAGGCTAACGTCTATCCCTTCGGAGAGTTCCTAGGCTAACGTCTATCCCTTTTCTTGCTTTCCCTAGTCCCTGACTCACAAGTAGTACATTTAGAAAGAATAGATATAGAAAATAGAGATCCCGCTTAACCTTTCGTAGCTGACTTGAGTCCCTCAAAACTCATTCGATTGCTCGTGACGGATAGATACATATGGGGTTTAGCTATTGAAGTGAGTCTTTGTCCGAGATGCATGTGTTCAAGCTATTCTTCTATTTCACCTGAGAAAGGTGATCAACTTGCTTGTTTCCCCGTCCATGAGATTTGACATTTGTGATGCCGGCGTAGTCAGAATCAAATAGTAATTCCCAACCTCCGATACAAATGAAAGTCGTGTTGTCCAGTCCTACCTATGCCAACGCTGTTTTGGTACTTTGATCACATGTCGATGGTTTCTATTAATGTAATTCCGATCGATGCCCCAAGGGTCTTTCATTCAAGCTCCTTAGGTGCGGTAATTGAACATCAGTTATAGCATAGCATTTCTAGGAAGGGATCTGACCTGAATAAAGGAAGTTCTCTTAACCCCGCCCTAATCTTCCTCCTGCCTTCTCCTAGGGTCACTCTAAATGCACTGGTTCCAGTTACCTCCTGCCTTTTCCTTGCGTACCACATAACTACATAACTACTACTAAGTTAAGTAAACAGATCATACTTCCTTGATAAGCTTACTTCCTCACAAAATCAGCCCTCATCACAAGACACGAAAGAACTCAAAAGCCTAAGAGGCCAGACAGTCAAATAGACCAAGGTTTGGAACCCTGAAAGGAGTTGTGGCTGAGCAGGCAAATCACTCTTTTTGATTTGAGTCAATGCCTAAATACTAGGAGATTAGCAAGTCCATTGTGACCTTATAGAAGTCATCTATTTGCGCTTGTCTTTCCCGCTCTGCGTAGGAAGTAAAAAAAGTCCTCTTCCTGTAATGATTGATTCCTTCTAGCCCTTTATGTTATGATATGAACTCCCCTCATCAATAGTATAGTGGTGTATTAAAGATCCAATAAGCGGTCTCATTACTATTAATTACTACTTATCTTATAGATTCATTAACCTAATCCCTTAACACAGACCTGTTAGCTCGCTACTGACTTTTCGTTACTAGTATATCTCCCTCCCGCTAGCAAGATAGGTAGTTATTCCTTCTCGATTAACTATCTACTCCAAGCAATAGAACTGGCAAATCAAGCATTGGAATCAATGCGGCTCTAAAGACTTGCTTGGCTTACTCCTAAGAAAAGCAAGCCAGTATCCTCATCTCAATAAGACAAGCAAGAACTCCGCACCTCTATGAAAAGTAGGTATGCAAGGCGGAATAACCGACCGGTTAAGAGATATAGGGAGAAGAGGACATGAAGAAAGAAAGACGGACAGAGAGAGAGAGGGAAGGAATCCATCCGAAGAATATAGGTTGTGCCCCGAAGTTGGCAAACCCCCTGGACTGCCGGAGCTGCTGCTGGGAGAGCCTACGATGAGCCCCCGGCTGGAACTCCCGCGGCTTAACCTAACCTAGGCTCGGGCCATTCGACGTTGATAGGCCTGAGCATGACCGATCGCGCGTAGCCCTTTCTCTTCTCTTATTATACGATTTACCAAATTCAACTGACTTCCTTGACTGATAGCTTGAAGCCTAAGAAGGAGAACTTCAATAGTTTCATATCCTACGGATAGTCACCCTTTTCTCACTACTCCCTTTTTCGAGGGATGAGCTCTGACTCAAGCTATCGAGAAGGGATCTAATCCAGATTTGATATTTCCGACCCGAAAGCTATTCTTTCAAGCCTACTTTCTTCGTAAACACCTTGTTATTCCGAATCATGCCACGGCTTACCCCTGATTATAGGACAAAAGAAATGGACTAAGGTAGGCTATCCTTCCTTTATTCTGGGAGAGACTTTCGATCAGTTTCCTTCCACAGCCCTTGGTGTTCTATGATAGGATAGCACCAACTTTAGTTAGTTTAGTTATTGCGGGGAAGAGTTTGAGAGAATGCCGCGATAGGAGACCTAGAGATCAAATAGAAAAGCAGGGGAGATAGAATGCCTAGATAAGACGAATATCAGATCCGGTTGAAATAAAGATCTGTCTAGTACCAGATCTTAAGGTGGGAAAGTCCAGATAATGCCTAGAAAACTGGACAATAGGAACTGATCTGGAAGTCCTTTATTTATATTATATGACATTCTTCCTTCAGAAGCTAAAGTTGAATGATCGAAGTCGTTTGAATCAGCTCTCTTACCTTTCTCTACGGATTTCTCTTTGCAATCCTAACTCTCCGCCTATGATAGTTCCCCCTGTCAATTAGTTATTTTGATTTCGCCCGAGAATGAAAGCAGAGAAGGCGCATCGATACAAAAAGCCATTTTTTGATTAAGAATCAGTCAAAACCTATTCCCCCCCCATAAAAAAAAATGTTGATAAAGGCAAGTCGATAGAATTGTTTTTTACTCTTTGACAGAGAGAATGGATTCCGCGACAACAACTTATAAGACGATACGAAAAATCATGTATTGGAGAAGGCTCTTTCTATTGCTAGTGCTGTACTGCCAGAGTTTACTGGTGAAACTTTCATTCAGCTCTCCACTGGGGTGAAACCTGTTAGGAGGTATTCAAATCGATGAAGAAGGAGCTGAGCTTCGGAATGAAAAAAAGATGACTTCACTCCCTTTAATTTCAATTTGAAATTGATAGAAGATACTCTTTTTATGCTTAATACTTCTACGTATGTTAATCGATCCGCTTCTTTTTTCAGAAGCTAAAAAGATCTTTGTCGATGAGGACCATCTGCTCTGCTTATAGGAAATCAAGTCTTTCTCACTCAATAGTAGCTAGGCACGTCAACAGGCACTGGACGAAATGGAATTCATGACTAATTGGCTGACTGATCACGGAAGAAGAGAAATGCCATGCTATGGAGGAAATCTCAGATTGTTCAGTTCAGACACTGCTTTCCTTCGCCTTCGTTTATTGGAAAAAGCAAGCCAAAATCTTTTTGACCAAAAGCGGTTAGTGGTGACCATTGAATAACTTTATTCAGCCATCACCCCTGTGGCTGTAAAAAAGGTAGCATTCGCAGACCAAAGCCTGCTATAGAAAGATATTGATATGTTAAAGTTATAAAAATAGTCAAGATTAGGGCAATTGGCGCACCTTCACTCTTATAAAATTGGAATCGTCTTGTCTGATTTAAGACTTTACGACAAGTCAAGAAGGAAAACTGTCCAATCGGTCTTTTGAATAGTTAGCGCTCCGTGGGAAGACATGGTGGTCCTTTAGAAAAGAAAGATATAATCTAAATAAGGCTGCATTGGATGAACTCCAGCTCGAGGCATCAAGACCGAAACGAAAAAAGCCTTTTTCACGTACGGAGCGTCAAGAAAAAAAAAGAAGGTCATCCATTTCAATTGAAGAATCAAGCATCGAATCCGATGTTTTCAAAGGGATTTTTTCAATGTGCATTCCCGGAATAGTGTCTCACGTCGACTTTGAGATCCGATCTTGGGGCATTATGAAAGAGTTGAAAAGGATTGATTGTTCTCAGTACCAGCGAGGTGTAAGTACTAGACTGCGAGACGAGAAAGCCCTCTTCATGGTGGTTGGTTGAGACCAACTTCCTTCCTTCCTTGGCTACTTACCCTTGAAAATACCCTTTATTAGAGCTCCTGCATTGAACTTTTATTTTAGAAAGTGGATTGGCCTAGCACTGTTCTCTAGTCGCCTTGTGCCTCTTCCCCGAGAAGCAATCCCTTACTTTCTCTCCCCGCTCTCAGTCAGTCCAGAGCAAGAAATGAGAATGCCTAATAAATAGGCTAAGTTCACTAGTTTCATTCCCTCGGATCGCTGAACTAAAAAGTTTGATTCAAGATTCAACAAACCCTCTGTTCCACATCTACCGTCAGAGCCTACTCTAAGCAAGTCAGTCATGGAATCACGCTAAGGTAAGGTTTCTAATCCATCTAGAATATCATCTAGTCTCTCTATTCGATTTCCCACTTAAGCCTTCACTTCAATTCAAGCAAGGCTGATTGAATAAAGGAATGAAACCAACCTAAGACTAATTGATCTTTCTCCTGAGGGAAACCAAGTTAGACAAAATTCCAAACCTGAGAGTTAGATCCAAAAGCCAATAAAAAATCTTGCTTCAGACATAAAGGAAGTTCCCACGCTTCATTCATGTCTTACCTTCTTTCTTTTCTTAGAGTTCGATCAAAAATTCGTCAATCCCAGACCGAAGCCTACTTCCTTGTTCTCGGGATCTATTCCATATATTCCTCCTATTCTAGGAGATAATCCAGATCTGATTCCATATCTGATCTTTCCCATACCATCTCGGCTAACTTATTCAAATTCCATGCCTTTCCACTCGTTCGATGCCTGTGCCTATTCACTAGTACTCTTTCATTAGCCCTGTTCCCTTCCATTCCGAAACATTCACATTCCATTTTCTTCTTAACTGAATCTCACCTATGGACTTTGCTATTCCCCGATTCCCATAAGGGTTCAATTCAGTTAATTCAATTCCATTTTACCGGGATTTTTTGTCATAAATGCCTTGACTGACTGTTGTTTGAACTTATCCAATGCCTCCTTCCTCGACTTTTAGGCTTTATGAAAGCGAGGGTACTGACTTTCTTTCCACAGAGTTCGACTTTTTTCTGTCCCATCAAACCAGTCCAGCTAGCAGTTTCATTGGCTCTGGAACCGATCCCTGACCTTCACTTTAAGCCAAACACGGGTAACTTCACTTGCTCCCAGCCTTTGTTGGAGTCAGTTCGGACTGTTCGTTCGAGTTTCTTCTGTCCGGTAGTAAGATTTGATAGAGGAAATGCCAAAGCAAGGTTGACTGAATAAAGGAATCGACTAGAACCCCGTATTCGCATTCTCTTTCTCCGAATGCTTCAAGGAAGGCTAAGAGAAAGAGGTACCCGAAAGCCCTACTTTATTAGAAGATTAACCAGTCTGACTGGCCAAGCTTAGTCATTTCCCATCCCGCATCGCTTCCACTTTTCATTCCTTAATGGGCCAAGGGCAAGGGACCGTGTGACATTCTTCGAAAATCATTGAGTCTTGGTTCTGCTCACCTTTTGCCCTGAGGCGCCACAAAAAGCTTCAAGGCAAGAATTTTTCATTCTCACTTGGACTTGCTCCAACGAAGCCTCTGCAAATAAAAGTCAATCATCTCCGCAAAGAACAAATGGGAGAGTCTCGGGCCATGCCATTTCGAGACAATTGAATAGGTTTCCATCTCCCCTCCTCTACAGAATCTTCAATAAGATGAGCCAATCTCTCCAAGCATAACACAAAAAGAGAAGGGTTCCAAACCTTGACGAAGACCCCTCGACGGGTAGAAAGCATCAGTAACTTCCCCGTTCCATAGGACCTGTTAAATGGGATATGATAGCTGATTTATGGTCTAACATTCTTGCCAATACATTATCCTCATTCTGTTCCGGATTTGAATCTCTAATCAAAAATAGAGCTCCATGAGCAAAAGCTCCTGTCATGATGAATCCAGCAATGTATTGGTTATGAGTATATAATGCAGCTTGAGTAGTCAAGTCTTGCGCTATGAACGCATAAGCAGGTAACGAGTACATATGTTGAGCTACTAAGGAAGTAATAACCCCTAAAGAAGCTAGAGCAAGACCTAATTGAAAATGAAGCGAATTTTGGATTGTGTCATAAAGACCCTTATGTCCACGCCCCAACCGTCCCCCCGGTTTGTGCATCTTCGATGAGTCAGACTAGGCTATGATTCCCAGATAGGAAGAAAGAACATTCGCCACTTCAAACTAGTCACTAGAAGTCCCTCCTTACTTAGATCTTCGTGACCCACGGGGAGAAGTTGGCTTATTGAACTCCTAACTCATTGATTGGCCCTGAGACCCGTATTCCTTTGATTCTTCTACCGTTCGTGACCTATACCCATGAGTCATTCACTCCCGGAGAAGAGTAACTAAGATAAGAGTTCTTGATTACTATATTCTTTCTAGAAAAGAGGTTTTCAGTCAGTGTGCCGCTAATTGGCATATCTCTTTGTTGTCGATTAGAGACCTTCCTAGCCCTGCTTAGGGCTATGTGATAGCACCCAAAGGGGCCTATTCTATTTGAACAAGACCACAGAAAGCATAGTCACACGGTCAACCGAACCAAAGCCAAAGCTAAATCCTCTTCCCTTCGCTCCTCTCCTCACCACCAAATATAGAGACTTGCCCCATAGCAGAACCGATGAGTAGCACCCCATCCCTGCTGTGTATAGGCCCCAGGCCTTATGGTCGGATAAAGCCCCACTTTCTCTTATCCGATGCTTGCTTATCAGCTAGCCCGCATGCGCTGTTCGAGACAAGGAGTAGTAATGATTATTCAAGCGGAGAGTGAAGTACGTGGGCGCTCAGAGAGTGTCTGGTCGGTAAAAGAGACCCCTTTTGCGGGTCAGTGTAGTACTAGCGTGAAAGCCGTTGCTTGTTCCTTTCGAGTTGGAATGCTCTCTCATAGAGCTCGACATAATCGGTTTTTCCGGAGCGAGGAGCGTAGCCTTTTTGAGTTGGAATTCCCGCCAACCCGATCCGTTTTTGTTCTTGCCCTTTCCTTTATATTCTATAAAGCCCTTTTCTTTAATCTTTCTTATGGCTTTTGAAGGTAGGAGTCATGGAACCTTTTAATTGAGTAAGTGGATTTCCTGCCTAGGTAGTCGATATGAGTATCCGCTTCCCAGTCTTTATCTGCTTAAAAAAATTGTTTAGTCTTTTTGGCAGTCTAACTATCAATTATCTTACCTGAGGACTGACTGACCTAATTCCTTATCCCCTACTTGACTAAGATCAGTCTCAGTTGACAGGGTTGAAGTTTGAGTTCCCGTATCAACATTCTCTATTCTCTTCTTACATTCAAAAAAGTTTGAAGACCAGCGAGCCTCTTGCAGTTCGACTTTCGAAGAATGCTTTTCTTTTTATTTTAGTACTAAGTGCGCATTAATATTCATACTGCTATTGCCATTCTATCAATAGTAGCAGTAGTCCCTTCTTTTTTGGCCAGCTAAGAAGTCAGTCTAAGATCTAAATTTGTTAAGTACGAAAAAAAGCGGTCTAAGATGTGTATTTTGAATACTGCTTAATTAAAGCCTCTATCGAATCTATCCTAGTATATAGAGGTAGTCTTCCCATCAATCTTCCTATCAACCCTCGTACTAATATCTCTAGTCCCGCTATGTACCCCTATAGACCGAGTCAAGTAAGTTGATCTTTTCCTTATGATTTGAAGTCTATAGCTCTTTCTCTTTTTTTTGGAACGTAAGAATTGGAGCATATTCCTTCTCTCATCATAGTCCATTTCTTCCGCCTTAGAGCCAGAGCTAGGGGTTTGCTTTGAGTTCCACAGCTTACATCGAGCTTCATTCCTTTTCTTGCCCTTGCGTACCGTGTAAAATCAAATGTGGCTAAGGAAAAAGGGTAAGATATGCCCTTAAGTAAGAAAGACCCAGTACCCAGGGCTTAGAATAGAAGGGAGGACTAGAATAGAATAGTCCAATATTTCCTAGTTTCAAGTTTTCCGGGTGCAGGTCAATTTGACAGCATTATCTGAGTGAATCCTTCAAGTAAGAAAAGCGCTTCCTTCTCTTTATAGGTTCTTTCAATTTCACAGGGGAAAGAACGAACTAAATTCAATCCTCTTTCCACCCTAGGGCTTCTTGGAAGAAAGGGGGCTCCTCCTTTTTGTTTTTTTGAGAGATGCTATGTTCTTTCTATCTCAAAGATGTTTTTCAGGACTTAGGATAAGGGAGTGAATTCGACAACAAGATGGGGGACTTTTGATTGACTTTCCTTCTTATTCTTAGTAACGGAATTCTCTGATCTTACTCTAACAATTCCCCTTTTGAATAAGCTATTAAGGTTAGGAATCGACGAATAGGTTCTGAAAGGGAATGCCTTCTGCCTTCAAGAACAAGAGCTACGGATAAGGCTGATAACAACTATGAAAAGAATGGCAAGACTAGCCAAGAAAGAGTGTAGTAGACGGAATGTGAAGTCATTCGGAAGGGAAGGGCTTCGTATAGTTCTATTTTAGGGCGCCTCAACTGACCGAGAAAAACAAGTTCCATAGGCATCCTCCATTCATATCGATTTGGGTTTTTCCGCACCATATTTTGATCTGCCTCTTCTTCGATCCGGAATTCCCAGCAAATCCTTGACTCCTCGAATACAATGGGATTTCACACCTGGCGAATCTTTGACTCTACCTCCTCTTATTAAGACCATAGAATGCTCTTGCAAATTATGACCTTCGCCTGGAATGTGAGCAAATATATCATGTCGATTGCTCAACCGTACTTTGGCTATCTTACGTGGAGCTGAATTAGGTTTTTTCGGTGTTCTCGTTGAAAGACGCGGGCATACTCCTTGCTTCTGGGGACATTGATCCGAAGCTCGAGTACGGTCCGTGCGCCGTTTTTCTTCTCTACCATAACGAATCAATTGATTAAATGTAGGCATCGCTCTTTCCTTTGTCCTTCCCCCCGATTTTTGCCCTATCACTAGTGATTACTCCCGATCCGAAGCACCCCTTTTCCATTCATAAAGAAATCCAATCGTCAAAATAAATAAAAAGGCCATCATGGACCAAAATCCAAACAGATCAATCTTGTTGGGAGGTACTGCCCAAGGAAAGAAAAAGGTTACTTCCGGATCAAGGATAATAAATAAAATGGAAACAAGATAAAATCGTATATCGAAACGACTTCTGGCATCACCGGAAGGATCGAAACCACATTCGTAGGCCGACAATTTATCTGGATAGGTCGAACTATTGGAAGCAAATGGAAAAGGAACACCGAGTGGGATCAAAGAAACTAGCGGACTGATCACTAAATAGATAGAAATAGGTGCAAATTCTGACATCACCACAGCTCACTTGGTTCTCTCGCTCCTTGCTCGCAGAGCGGCATACCGAAAAAAGAAAGTGGGGGGGGACGGAGGAACCCCCAAAAAAAAGAACTGTACGTGAGAGTTTCCCTTCATACGGCTCGAATCATTCTCAGATGCCTCTCCTCTAGGGCTGGAGGTTACTTTAGAAACTTTTGCGGTTAAGGTTATTGTACAAAACCAATCTCATGTCGACGACGGAACGAAGAACGAAACTTTACGACAGCTTTTTCGTACACGTTCACTTGCATCACATACACAAGTGCTCTCTGAACCGTGCAATAAGGTCACCCATAACACGGCTCTCTCACTTGAGTTACCTTAGCCTAACCCTCTTCCCATGCTGCCTGCCAACGACAACTGGTACTTTCGGGTCATCAGCAGAGACCTCGCCCCCCCCAACCATAACTATGATCTTAAAAAGAGAGCTTATCGTTCTAACAAGAGATCATAGTTTTGGATGGCTCTCATAATCCGGCGATATGGAACGCTTTCTCGGGTGCCATGTTCTCTTATCTGAGTGACGTACGAGTTATAGGTACGTGGACTCAGGAGCTCCCCTTGCGGAGAATGGAGAAACCCCCGAATTTCTTTATATTTGGAAAGAATGGAATGGGGAGAAAATCCATCATCTACCAATGCCGCCTCCACATACTCTTCGACTAGGCGTTGAGCATTGATAATATCGACCATTCTCCGAAGGTCGTTATTCCCCCCGATATTCAGAAATTGGTACCGGTTAAAAAGCATGGCTTCGCGGATCACCTCTGAGATAAGAGGCTGGGCCAATTGGGGGATAACAACCGGTTGAGGTACCGGCGGAGCCGCGGGAGGAGTCACCGGTTGTTCCGGCAATTCCACCGGACTAGGTGGGGGCGAAAAAGCGTTTATCTCATCGCAATAGGCGATGGAAGGATGGTGAAGGCCTAAGACTAATAAAAGATTACCACATACTATCAAAATGATAAAATGAACTAAAAAAAGATTCGAACTTTCGGACTCTTTGGCAACTAACATTTCTTTACACTCTTTTATTAATTTAGATAATAAAAATACAGAAACCACTAGGAATGCAATACAGAAGTATACAGCTTTGCCCAAGAAGAATGGACTTCCTTCTGTAAGACAATCCAAAGGAATTAGGATGGGCGAGCATTCAACGAAGAAGAAATCCAAAAACATGGGAATGATTGATATGATAGATAGGGAGAAATTCAAATGATAAATAAGCTGTGCTATGGCTTTTGCGCTATTGTTACTTACGATCTTTCTTATCTTAAGATATTTCGAGTTCAATCTTATGGCAAGTCTCCCCCCTTACTTATGATACTTATATCCAGAATAACCCTTAGTGAACTGATAGCTCCATTAGGCCTGTTATCCAAGGTATCTACCATATGCCCTGAAACTATTTGCTCTTATATATATGAAATATGACAGGCAGAAGGCATGAAAGGAGGAAGAAAGCAGTCCACCAAAGCCTATTAAAAAGGGGGAGAAAACCTAAACTAGGAGATATTTGAAGAAAGCAAGTGATAGTATTCTATAAGAAAGAAAAAGACTAGCTCTATTAAAGAAATAGAATCCCAGACTCACTTCACATCAGAGGACATATCAGAGCATATAGCAGAGGGCATAGGCTCACTCACAAGGGAATCTTTTTCAAAAAGGTTTCCTCCATCGACGGAAACTGGCTCAGGATGATAAGGTAGCTTGGGATATTTTGAAGAAATCAGCTAGTCGAGATATGCCTTTGCTCGCTATCCAAAACTTGAAACCTTTCTTGCCCTATGAACCATGAAGATCTTATGCAGCAGAGTCTTCGGGTACAAGCAGAGCTGATGTAAGGTTAAGGTAGTGGTAATGGATGGGGTATATTCGTGTCTTCCAAGCCACATCATCGATCGTCTTGAAAGCCCAGTCCTTAGATCATCCGCAAGCAGAGAGTGGTAACAGACATACGGATCATTCTGAAGGTGGGATAAGGCATGAGGATCCTTACTTATCCAACTCCTCTGCGTTGGGTACGCCTATTCAAGCCCATTTAAGATATTCACTGGAGTAGAGCTTAAACAAAATTGGGAAGAACTCCGGTATGGAAGGAAATGGTTGAATGACATGCTCTCTTTCTGCTCATTCATTGAGCTAGAGGACTTTGAGTCCAATTTACTTGTTGGAATAATGGTCGTGTCGTCATGCTTCAAAATTTCTTCCCGAGAGGGCCTTTCTCAATTAAAGAAAATTCCTCTTTCTAAGTTGTCCGTCTGATCATAATGCTTTAGTTTAGCTTGACTGCTCTCCCTTATTGAAAAAGAGAAGAGCCCCCTTTCGCTATAACCAGACTTAGCATTGGCCAATTCCCCCGCTTGAGCTCTGCCTGCCTTTAATATGACCAAGACGAGAGTGAAAAAGGTTCTGATTGAGGAATGGCCGATTTACGCCCACCCTTACCGCAACCTTTCTTAAGAACAAGAAGAATAGCTAGGTTTCCCTTTTTCCCGAGGGGAACTGGCACTCTAATAGTTGACCTATACCTATCTTCACTATCGATCATGACTTCCGTCTTGTACGATATCGGTCAAATAAAAAGAATTGAAGAGTGGTTTCCTTCTTCTTCTTACGTAAGACAATGCTTCCGGAGCTAGACTAAAACAGCCTTCTACCAACCAATCTTTTTCAAAGCATTCGCTACCGGTGGTAAGTCGCAGATCAGCTGTAAGGAAAAGCATTTCACTTCTGATGTCGCATATGCGACTCCGTAACCATGATCTTTGGCGATCATATCCACCTGCCACAGGTTTTGAATCTATTTAAGTTCCCTGGTCATGACACCTCTTCTCTCTGACGTAGCCAAAGTGAGAACCATTCGACCGAGGTCGAGATCTAAGCCGGTCTATAGCACAGGTGCTGCAGTGAAAGATTCCGCCGTAGAGGAGTCCGACCTTGGGAGCATCCCGGGCAAGATCTATGGCTTCAGCTGCGGCTAAACGAACTACCTATTCTATATATTCTATAGAAGTGAATATGAGAGAAAAAGCTCTTCTTTCACATAGTAGGAGGCCGGCCTTCTCTCTTCCCAATGAGACCTCTTTCACTCACTTAGTGGACGAGCCAGAGGACTTTACTAAAGCCCCCCTTTGCCTCATCCCTGAAAAGAGGGTAAAGTAGCGGCCTCCTCCTCTTACTATTACTGGGGTGGAGTCGAAGCTATGGCACCAGAAAGTCAAAGAGATTCCTTCCCGAACCACTCGTGTAGTCTTCTTCCTGCCTCCCAGTTAAGGCCCTATCTCGCTTTCCAAGTCTCATTTTGATGAGGCGCTACTAAATACAACTCTCATTTCAGCATTCTTTCTTCTCTATTGACCCTTCCTTCTCTATCTGCCTAGAGAACCTCTCTTTCCCTACAAGGCACTCTAAGGTCTACCCACTTTCCACACTATGTTGACTTGACTCCTGATCCCAGTCATTCCCCGCTACTCTTTCACACAGCATCGAGGGCTTTTTCATAAGAAACAGCGTCCACTTCGATAGCTTTCCATAGTCTCTTTCATACATCGTTCCGGGGTCTCCAACCCCCTTTTCCGGCGGGCCTTCTTTCCTCTGCTTCCTTGTGCTTCTGAGATCGCTAGCAATTTGCCATTGAAAAATACGGGATAGGATCACTTTGATAGCTGAAACTTCTTTGTCTCCCATTTGAAGTAAGGGGAGAGGTTTGAAGACGCTCTCCCGTAAGGGAGAGGATTAGATTTGCATGTATTTTTGATATAGCTTGAAGTAGCATAATGGGCGCTTCTTAACGTTTAGGCTACTACCTATAAGCTTCTACCTCCCTTAGATTGAGGAGATAGTAAGCGGGATCATAGCGTATCGTATAAAGGCTCTCTTCTCTTATGATATTGCATCCGCCTTCGAATTAGGATTCTTCAATCTACAACTCATCCACCCTAGAATAGTCTAACCTAACGAATGTTCGGATCTATGCCTAAGCTATGCTTCCTTCCGGCTGGGAAGAAGAAGTCCCCTGAAAAAGGGTCCGCTGTTAGTTAAAGAGGCTGCCTCATCGGCGGCTGGAATTTCGTTCTCGGCTTGTTGCCTTTTTTTTGTGAGTCCCGGTGGAACGACTCCCTGAATTTACTACTCTAGCTAACGTGAAAGGACGTTTTGCGATATCGTATATTCAACTAGTTGATCGAAATGTGATAGAAGGCAAAGCGCTTCGGGCGAGGAATTTTTCTCTGTGTATCTTTGGTTGTAAAATAAATGTCTAAAGAGAAATGGTCAGCTCTCAACCCAATCCCTTACTTGACCCTCAATACTCACTATCGAGTTGTAACCGAAGTAGATCAAGAGAAGAGATGATGCCCAGACAGATTTGACCCAATGTCAAACGGGCCAAAGGCCAAAAATGAGACGAGTCGGGGATCCAGAATGATTTCATTGACTGATCACCGAACAAGAAAGACGCTTTACGCAGGTCAGAAAACTCTAAAAGCGTGTTATCCAGTTAGATTAGGCCAACCTCGGAACTAGATGTGGTCACCTTTCTTATCTAACACCACACAGCAATCACCTAATTGTATTATACGTTATTCTTTTGACGTGATATTCAAAAAGTGCGAGTGGCTTCGCTTATATCCCACGGTATCTTTCTTTCAAGATGAAGGGCGCCCGTCCCACGAGACGTAGGATTTAGGAGACCTGTTCCCACGCTACTGCGAGATCTAACCCCACAGGCGATGGCCGGGGATCATCCTCTCAATAAGACAGAAAGAAAGGAAAAGAACCTAGACGGTTTTTGAAAGCATCCTTACTTTGTTGTTCACAGTAGCAGCTTGCCAAGTGAGAGATTGAGGACAGTGGGTGAAGAAGAGAAGGAAGAGACAATAGTAGCAGAGCACCAGCCTTTAGTGATAATTCAGACCATATTGATTCATTTTCTGGTGAAATGAATACCGACCTATCCGATTTTCAAACCAGTCTAAGTTGGTTCCGGTAAACATCTTATTATTAGGATCAAATGCATACCGGATCCTAGGTGGCCACAAGGTACCGGGAGTCCACTGCTCACCCACAGAATTGACATAATTGGTGAGAAATTGAAAGCCTTCAAGCTCAATTAGAAAGGAGAGAATTTCAGAAAGTCACCCTCTCCAACCTTTTCTATCTATCTTTAGAAGTAGGGCGAGAGAAAGTAAATATGATATTTGCGTTGGTTTTTCCAACGAAACTAAGCACTTTTTTCTTTCTCATTCGTAACTCTGGCTGGAAAGGGGAAGGTACGGAAAGCCCTCACTTTATTGATGGGACATTATGACCCCCTTTTCTCGGGCGATAGGGGTCCCCTTTAGACTCCGAGGGTTGAGTTTCGGCTTGGTCGTATTCCTGTTCCAGGGGGGTCCCTTATACCCGTTGAATATTCTTTCCTTCCCCTAAAGCTGTTCCTATTCATCCTTTTCTTGATTGGAAAAAAAGTTAGGTTTCCCTCCACCCCTTCCATCTTGGATTCTATTTTCAAATTATTTTACTTGGTTAAACACAGATTTGGTCGCGGGTAAATCTTCTTGAATATTGCGTTTAGAACCCCCTTGCGCTTCCGCCTCAAATTCTTTTATTAGTGTGAATTCTTCGGCTTTTGTTCCTATCTCAAAGTCTTCTTCCACTGCTTGACGAACTTCGGAAACTCTTTGTCCATCTCCGAGATCTCCTTTTCGTTCTTTTAAATTTTCCTGAATGAGCTCATTTGTTCGTTCTTCAAAGGCGGAAGGCGCAGACGATGAGTCATCAGTCCTCGCATTAGAAGGACCTGCCCCCGTTTGGTTTACGCTCGCTTCCGAGCTTGATACTTCCGAACCCGACCCAGAAGGCATCATCATCTGAGGACCACCTATATCGGACCCAGAAGGCATCATCATCTGAGGACCACCTATATCGGATGCGACTCCGGTAATCATGGCCCTGACAGCAAAAACTAGCACGAAGGCCAGAGTCGAAGAGCACCCAACCTTCTTTAGTAAATAAGAACCTAGAAGTCTACTAGCGGAATAAATTCCCGCCCTGTAAAGCAGGGTCTCGAACCCGTCCATCAGCCCCAGGTGAACACACACAAAAAAAGTTAGCCCCAGAAATAACAACCCTATGATTCGTTGGCCAATCCAACGAAAAACTATCGCTATCGGGTTAATACTCATGTAGAAAGGAAGACCGAGTAGGATCAAAGACACTAGCGAACTGATCACAAACGAGATACAAATCGGTGCAAATTCTGACATTTCCACAAAAAAACTCACTTACTTCTTTCGCTCCTTGCTCGCGGAGCGGCATACCGAAAAAAGAAAGCACTGGGAGTTGGTTGTTTTCCAACGGAAAGCATGGGAAAAAGTTCACCGACTTACTTACGGAATCTCCCATTTTTTACAAGAAAACTTCGTTCGACTTGCATATAGCTAGGGTAAACCCTTACTATAGATTGGTACCGGCAGTGGTAGAACCAGACGTACTACTTCGCGAATTTATAAGCAATTTAGAGTTTGATGAACAGATCAATCACTCCTAAATGCAGCAGTGATCAACTATACGATAGCACCAAAGGAAACTTCTTCATGGCAATTCTTGGTCCCAGCTAAACAAGAGAAAGAGCATCTATCCTAGCTGTGGTAATGCCGATTCCAAGACCTGGCTTTAAGAAAGCAGAAAGGCGGATGATCATTATCATACGATGATAGCATCTGATTAGCACTAATCACTTACCCTGCTCTTAGCATCTGTCTAGGGCGACTTTCAAAACTGCGGATTCTGTAATAAGACCCTCTTCATGGGGCATTCACGGGTAACTTTCAATGAAAGCCGAATACGTGCCTTCACCTCAACGAAGGGAGTAAACACCTTGGGCATTAGCAATAGCAGCAGTACAGGAAGCATCCAATCCAATTGACACAGATGTGGCACAAACTTTCTGATCCGCTCTAATGTGCTCCCTCTATCTCCGCACTATAGGACAGGAAGGGGCTATTGCGCTTCTTAGGTGCTTTAACTTTATTTAAGGGCTTGATTCTCTTAAAGTGATGGATCACCTTATTTATCTCCCATCCCAGGTCTAATGGATCTCCCTCTGCCTGCGCTAGAACTTGATATCAGGCTTTTTTTCAGCTCTGATAGTAAGGGCGCTTGCGGTTGCTGCCCAGTACTGCTTAGTCGCTGTGACAGTTTAAGCGTAGGCTCTGTCCGGAGAGAAAATAACTTTCTCTTTATATCCCCGCCATACAATAAAATAAAGAAAGGATTGACTTACTCGCGCTTAGATTGATTACTGCACTTTATTCTCCTTTCATCGCTTCTCCCCCCGTGCTGCAGTCCCTTTAGTCGACCATATAAGAGTTATCAAAGACTATCCCCGGCTTCTATCGGATATGCAATTATATGCCCTGACTGTGCCCCTTCCTCTCCCCTGTGGTAGTCGAAGTCGACTTCTCTCTCTATCTCATCTCTGCTCTTTAAAGAAGAGGTATAAACCAGAAACCAGCGCACTCACTGACATAAAAAAACCTGCTCTCAAGAAAGGATCTTCAAGAGGTCTACCTTCGAATAAGCAATCACAAACGGTCATAGGCTCAGCCCTAGTTCTTAAGGCAAAGTCTCACATTAAAGACAAAACTCAAGCGAGAAATGAGGCAGAAAGAAATAACCCAGACGAAGGAGCTTCGTCAGATGAAGACGGTGCTAGCGAAGTTAATTAACTAAAATCGGTCTTTTCTGACGAGAATGGGTTGTGAATAGCATGGATGAACCTATCTTCAGGAATGAAAGCTATGGAGTACGGATCACATTCTATAAATATCCTCCGCCCTGAATGAGGGTGCTTGCAGGTTTGAACCCCTTCCGGCTGAGAGGAAATCTTCACTTCAAGCCGCTTTCAAAATAGGTTCATGAGCGTGACGGCATCGTGAGAGGAGTCATAGGTAGACCTGATTGAGAGTATTGACCCCTGATTTCTTCATAAGATAAAGGATGCTTGCAGAGAGTCTTTTCAGATATGGGATTTGTCACGGTTTCTAGTATGCGTTACCTGAAAGGAACTTGGTCTAACTGGGACAATCTACCTTTGGGTGTGGATCCCTACAAGGGAGAACCATTTCACCTTCGAGTTGCTCTCCAGACTCAATGAGGTCTATCAGATGGGATTGAATCTCACTGAACTGATAGTAGAATTGAGGAGAGAACTCGAACTCAGAGCAACAGAACTCGTCAACCCTGAATATATATGCCTGAAAGCGAGAGAGTGAAAAGGTGTTCAGTGTACCCATAGAATAGAAAGGTACAATAATTGAAAGGAACTGTCTTTCTTCAGCACTTTGATTTTAGATCTTGTACTAAGCACTGAACACTAAGCCAATCTCGATAAAGTGAAGTACAGGCAAGGCAATTTACTCGATCAAGAAGGTATGGAACTTCTCGACGCACCTCTATCAATTCCTTCTTTGCCCCATCTCTCTTCTCTTATGAAATGGATCGTTACCGTCGAAAAGAGAACAAGCCCTTTCTTATATATGCAATTTTGTCTGTCACAAGAAGCAGGATGCTACTGCTTGCGGGTATGAATCCCATCTCGAAAGAGAAAGATCCTGTTAAATACGCACCCTTGCCAGCGTAGAGGTGAAGTTCCTATTGAGGAGATCTAGGAGTCGTTTTAAAAGATATATCCGATGTCGATTCAAAAGTCATTTCCCATAATTTATAGAAGAAAGGACCGAAGAGAGATCCCCAAAAAGATCGAACGGAGGGAGAAACTATTTGAGAGGACCTAGGAGCATCCTCCCCCAACAAAATAGGACAGACCGAAGAGTAGGATAGTCTTAAATATGATAATCCAAAAGGGAAAGGAGTGTGGGAGGACGGAGCTTAGCGATTAGAGAAGCGAAGCAGGCTTACTGATAGAAAGCGAAAGAAAGAAGGATTACGTCCGAGACGGATTAGGGTTAAAGGCAAGGCAATTCGCCAACCAAGAACATAGGGAATGGTTCTACACCAGGAAAAAGATACCCCGCTTCAAGTAAAATAATAAGTCCCACTGCTGTTATTCCCTAAGCGTTTATTCCGCTAGTCTGTCCCTTAGGGAAACAGGAACTTCATTCATATCATCTTGTTTTACCGAAGTCTGCTTTGCTCTATCTGAGGCTAGGCTCCTAATCCCCAACAACTTGAATAGGGCTTTGGTCTTGTAGCAACCCGAATTGTCTCTTAGCTTTGACTTAATAGATGCTCTCACTTATCTTGCTGTTGAGAATGGGATGCTAATATTTTACACCGAATCCTCTCTTTTCAGGAAGCTAGTGAGCTAGTCTTTACCGAAGAGATCTATGCTGCTATTTCAGCTGGTAAGAAGGAGAACTTTCTTGATGTTTCGAAATTACCTTAACTTAACAAACAAGGAAGGGATTTAACAAACAAGGAAGGGACTTGAAGATCCCTCAAATACTAAAAAAAAGGACCTTCTCACTTCCAATTCCAAATAGCAAACTCTTGATTTTTCTACTTGCTGCTCTGCTGATGGATAATCATACCTGAGAACCGCTCTTTCATCTAAGGATGCCTAATTATTTGCTTACCTACCTGTCACTTGGTAATTTTATCTTGAAAGCAAGGAAGAATATCGGGGTGAATCATGCAGATGTGGTTTATGAGCGGGGATCCTACTTGTGTTTGTTTCCCACTTCCAGATGGGATAGGAAGAAAAGCCAGTCGTACACTAAGGCTTATCTATCGGTTTATGTTTATGTTGTACAGAAGTCTATTCTATATATGCCTATTCTGGATCATTCGAAAGGAAAAGGGCGGCTACTCAGTTAACAGGATTGGATGATTAGGGTTCGGTACTGAACGAGTGGGCCCTTTTTTATGTTGTCAAAGCGCAGATGAACCGAATTTCACTGGGTGACCGGGGAAGTAAGAATCGAGACTTTAAGAGTAAGACGTGACCTTAAATCCCAAGTACAAGTATAGGAGCGGGCAGCCAATCAAGGTGCTTCCACACGCCCCGTTTTCTTATAGGAAAGTCTTACAGTCCTTTTGTCTTACTGAAGCCTCCCAACCCCTTTTGAATCGATCACGCACACACGTTGTGAACAAGGAATTTTCTTTCTCTAGCCCGCGCAGGGAGGTTACCTTCAAATATCTCTAAACCTTCCATTATCTATTTTCCTATGTAATTTCATCCGGGAAGGCTCTACTTCAGACTTTCCATCTGAGCGTACAAATAGGTTTTGGTAAGTTTCCGAACAAGGATGACTCCCGTCAGCTGTAGATCTAGCCTCTAGACAGGCATTCCAGTCCATATAGAGAGTATCTTCTTCCTAGGCGACAGGTATTCCCGTCTTACTTCTACTAAGGTAATTCTTCCCCGCTTTCTTACTTTTAGGATGAAGAGATTAAGCTATCTCCTTCTTTTTTCTTTTTCTTAGTCTGAGAATATTAGCAGAATTCTCTCGTTTTCTGGAGGATCTATCAGCATTCCTGCCGGGATGCTGCCTCGGCCGCTCTTTTTTCAACTATCTCATTCCGGTATGGGAATTTATCACATTGAAGAGTTCTTGATGATAGGGCTTCCTAAGAGCAGATTGAAGGAGGGCGCTTTCTATGTCAATGAATGGACTTGAAAAGGTTTAAGCACAGGTCCTACCCGCATGTCAATGAAGGTCGGTCCTTC
>JAIWQS010000263.1:125000-132500 GCA_029891385.1 Erythroxylum novogranatense | reverse complement strand
GAAAGCATCATTCGTTCGGATCCTCCCACATGTTCAATCTTTTTTTAGCGGTTTCCCCAGAGATCTTTATTATTAATGCAACCTCCATTTTGCTCATTCATGGAGTTGTATTTAGTACCTCTAAGAAATATGATTATCCGCCGTTAGTCAGAAATGTGGGTTGGCTTGGATTACTTAGTGTTGCGCGCCTAGGAGGGCAGCGCGCTTTGGGATGCGGAGGAGCTATTATCGCCCAGCCCCCTAACCTAATGCGGCACCGGGTTTGGACCGGAGGGAACCGTAGCCTGGGGGACGTCTGATCCTTTTGCCGCCGCAAGGCTGGCTAATCGTACGCAGCAGGCTCGAAGACCCCTGGTCCTATCGAACCAGATATTGTATAACCTGGTTCTGGAAGGCACATGAGTTCGAACGCTATGTAAAATGTGCAACCGACACTACGTAGGTACTTGTGCAGGTGAGGCGTCGGTCGGTCCTAGAAACGGCGGCAGCGGCGCGAGGAGTTAACGACCGGGCGTGCTGCAACCTAGGGATCACCAGGCAGCTCTTTCGCTCTATAGGGATCGGGAGGGCATAGCACAATTCTTCTTGGAGGGGGGTTGGTTTGCCCGGGTGACTGATCCTGCCATAATGTACTCCTACCTATTATAGCATCGGCAACCGAAGTCGAGCATACATACGACGATCTTCATGCGTGAATAGCTGGGAGGAAATCAAGGGCGGTAGATGATAATGAAAAAGGGCTTAGCGTCTGGACGGGCGGGCCAAATAGAGCTTACCTCCGGCGCGTATTAGCTTAGCTGCGCTTAATAGGCCGGTTTGGCTTCCTCTCTGGCGGCCACTTTCCTTACCTTACCCACGCTACACTCCCACTCCAAGCTACGCCTGCTGAGCAAGATGCATTGCGATTTCCTCTTCTGTAGACGCACCGGAATATGATCCGGGACGGGAAGAGAAACACTTTTTTCTTCGTTCTCTAGTAAAGCCAAAGACGCCCCAAGACAAGGCCGTTAAGGCTGTTAGGAAGGAGACATGCTCAATATCACCTGTCTGGATCGGGGCTGGGATAGTGGCGCCCATTCCTAACCAGTTCCGAAAAGGTTCGCTCATATTGGAGGGAGCATCCCCGCTTAGTGATCGGTACGTTAGTTCACGCAAATCCGAATCAGTTATCAAGGACGAGCCACATGCAGGGAAACTTGCACGTGTGGTTCTGGCCGGGCTTTCCTGAGGTATCTAATAACCTTGCTTCTGCTCGCCGCTGGCGCACCTCTCCTAACTATTGCCCATTTATTCTGGAATAATCTTTTTAGGAGGGACAATTTTACATATTTCTGCCAAATCCTTCTATTATTAAGTACGGCTGGTACCATTTCGATGTGTTTCGATTCTTCCGAACAAGAGAGGTTTGATGCTTTTGAATTCATTGTATTAATTCTACTTCCTACTCGCAGTATGCTCTTTATGATCTCGGCTTATGATTCAATTGCCATGTATTTAGCTATTGAGCCTCAAAGTTTATGTTTTTATGTGATCGCAGCATCAAAAAGAAAGTCTGAATTTTCCACGGAAGCCGGCTCGAAATATTTAATCTTAGGTGCATTTCCCTCTGGAATATTATTGTTTGGGTACGACCGGGCAACTACCGATATCCATTAATATCTTTTCTTAAAAAGTTGTTGTTTAATATGTATATCGTAAACTCTCGGATCGGGTATTACAACTATGTGAAACTTGCAGACCTCATTGATTGTGATATTGATCTTACGGGAGGAACGAAATCAAAGAATATATAGACGTGTAGAGACCCTCTATGTAGTTGTCTATCTAGTTCTAGGGAGATCGATCTACATCTTTCCCCATAGCCCTGGGGCTGTGTCTCGATCTCCTACGTGCGAAAGATGAGGGACTAGAGTTCCTATGGAGATTCCCCTTGGTCTAATTCCACGCGCTTTATGACGAAAAGGGAGTTGGCGTGGCGTAAAGTGAAGATTGAGGGAAGTAGAGCAAAATTCCCTTCTGGGGTATTCCGAAGGTGTAACCTAGGCAACGAAAAGGGGGCACGATACTTCAACTAGAGGAACGACCTGTTGGTTCACCAAACCCCGACCCAGCGTCACACGTTTTCCAGGTCCGAAGGACGCCCCACTACCGACTCCTCCCGGAATTGCGTTATCGGAGCCGAGCCAGGAATGGCCGTTAGTGGACACCCACCACTTTTCACCGGTTAGAGAGGCCCTCTTTAATACATTAAGAAAAGATGTTCACAGGGGCCAGAAAGACTCGGTCATAGGAACTTAGACCACCTACGCGCTGGTAAACGAAAACCACCTCGACCGGATCAGAGTAAACAACAATGTCGAATCAGGCCGCCCCTTGCCTTGAAATCATTCACACGCGGCCACCAGCTTTCCCAAAATAAGGGGGGATCCGCTGCTTACTGCTAACAAAAGCATTCGACCTATACAACTAATCAAGTCGTCCGCCTATCTTTCTGATCTCCTTTCCTTCTATTCATCAGATTTTTGGCTTTGACCAATTCAAAGTTCAAAATGGGGTTTTTGATATTGGCTAAAAAAGGGGGAGAGAAGATAGGTTTGGGGTACGCTCACTTCTGCATTAGGTTATCGAAATTTTCAATCGCTCTTTTTGGGAGGAATAGTGCGTGAATGGCGGTTCTCAGACGAGGGAATCATCTCTCTCTAAATCAAAATAGGCTAGAATGCTTCTATCGATAGAACTTTCACGTCTGCGCATAGAATTTTATTTTTCTTTCTATTCCGTTCTTACCATATCATGGGCAGTTGGATCGGAATCCGTGTGATGGTTCGAGAGTGGTTTTCAATATTATTTGCATCCATCTTTGGCCTTGTGTAAGAAAGTCCCGCGGGACTGAGTTAGTGGTCGAGTCGCTTTTGGAAATTGACACCCGTCGCATTAGTTTAAATTCATATGTTACCATTCATAGTGAAGTAGCCCTCTTTTTGATGTCTGAGTGCCTTATTCTATCTATCAAAGTCCTTCTTTGTCTATAGCTCGGGTCAGTCTCCCATGGTCCGCTTTGATTTTCTCGAACAGTGCCGGTCTGCATCAGGGACTCTCGAGCGAGCCTTGCAACGTTCCCAGGCGGGACTGCTCCTTTCCTTGAGCTCCCTATTTAGTTCCTCCCAGGCGTTGATCTCGCAACGGCCCTCCAGCACGTCCTCATCTCGCGTCCGTCACCACAGCTTCACATCCTAGTGCAAAGGTGCCCAGCTAAAGCCAAAGGGCTGATTCAATATCACCGGAGTCGTGAACAGAGAAAGCCTCGTCTACCGCTCCTCGGGGCAACACCAAGGCAAGTCCACTCTCAGCATAAGCTTGGGATCTTTCTTTCCTAAAATCAAGCATTTCCCTTGAAGCCAGGTCTTGATTCTTCTTCTCTTCTTTAAAGCCTGGAGCTGGACTGATTATTCTTCCTGACTCAATTCACAGTTTAATCACACTAAGCCAGAACCCAACCAGGGTGAGAGAGAGGAGAGTAGGGATCTGATTCTTTATAATTTAGAATAATAATACGTACGAGACTACCAAAGCCAATTCAACTTCATTCCCCGAAACAGCCGCAAAAGCCACTGGAGCAGGTTATAGAACTGGTACTAGTAACTGTTTCAGGTCTATTTCCGTACGTAGGAGTAGCTGCTGCTGCAGAGGCGGATTGTTGCCTGCGGAGATCAGCTTGCTTCTTCTTGGCATAGTCCTTGAACATATGGCCCCAAGCATGACAATAGCGGCACCCAATATCATACATGACGGCTAGAAGAATCACGAGAAGCAAAGGATCCAGAGGTAGAAGACCTGGAGCCAAAAGCAGCAAGCACAGTAGCTGGCTCAGCAGAACGGGAGGAGCCCAGGACGAGACAAATAGGATTATTCAGGATCACATACAGAAGTGCAGCCCTTTGGGAACCAGAAGTGGACACAACGATTCGAATAGGGGATGTTTGTTTTGAATTCGAACATAGACCCTTGGTCTCGTACAGAACAGAACCGCTTTCCCAAACCTTTCAAAAATGGAAGCGTAGCAGACGTTACAGCAACAAATCTTTATTTCCGGGCTGTTGAACCGAGCTAACTTTCTATCCCCTTCCCACCTTTTTTGGCATTCAGCCCCTATCGCTAAATCAATGATCTAAGGGAGGAATCAAGAAGCTATCTTTGTTTGTTCTTCTCGGAACTGCTGGAAGACTGGGAAAAATCCCCCTCTCTTTCAAATTCGACTGTTCCGGCTACTACCTCAGAAAGGATATCCGGTTATGCCTCATCATCAGAGTGGGGACCACCTTCGTTGGCTGAATGTTAGGAGTCTTAGACAGCCCATCGCCGTTGCCCAAATGGCCTGTTCATTCTGTGGTCGAGAGGCCGAACTCTTATTAGAGCTAGAGAGTTTATTTGTTGCTCTTTGGATTTGAGATATCCACCCTGAGGGCACCAGTTGCTAGAGTTGTTCTTTAGTTAAGAGTTGCTGAGTTATTTCAGCCCGAGGAATGCTATGAATCGGCTTTTTTCTAGCCGGGATATCATATCCTCTCTCCTCTTTAGGGGCTGGGGAGCCCCTACACGAGTAGGAGAGCGGGTTAGCGGGAGTTCTGAGTTAGAGTAGTTCAAGCTGTGTGACTAGCTAGCCTAAGGAACCCAAAGACTTCCTTCATCTTCTCTCTTAGTTAGGAGCTAGAAGGCAGAAGCTAGTAGCCCTAGTCTCTCTCACCTAGGAGTCCCGTCCCAGCCATTCCTCTTATTTGAATATCCTCCCTTGGCTTGGGGGACTCTTTCAATTGCTGTAAGACCGCTTCTCTTATTCAGGGCCTGACCCTTTCTTTGAATAACTCTATTTTAGTTGCTCTCTTCACTCCGGAGCTCTTGGGACTAAGTCAATTACAGACTACCCCGCTGAAAAAGGTGAGCAGCTTCAGTTAGAACCCGAGTGGAACGGTTGTTGGTGCTATATTTCATATCCTCCACCTGTTGGTGAGTTACCTCTTCCCTTTCGGAATCAAGCAATAGTAGGATTTCAGTCCCGGATCTTGAGTACTAGTTGGGATTTTCTCCATCAATGGCAGAAGGGGCGGGTAAAGCGGAGCAAGTCTTGTCTCGATAAAGTGGGCTTGGTTTGACCATTTCATAGGTTCGACTCCTTCAACCTTGAAGATGTCTGTCTTTTCAGATAGAGATAGGATCGGCCAAGTAGAAAAGGCAACCGGTTCTGATTTGATTTTCGCAGAAGGAACAGATTCAAACGTGGCCAAGAAAGCTATTTCATCCGATCGAGCAAGCCAGATTTCGGTATGCGCCAAAGACCCCAATTGTATCGGAAAGGCGGCAAATTCTTTCTTTCAGAGATCAGCTTCATCTGCGAACAGGTATTGTGCATAGAAAGTAGCCGTCCTTGGTTTGTGCCAGAGGTTGAGTTTGATTCAAAACTAGAAAAAGTGTCCAAATGCGAGTCGATTGAGAGATCAAAAGTGAGTTGTCACAGAGAGACTGATGGGACAAGAATTTGAGCGGGAGTAGGGGCTTGCTCTGAGTTCAGATTGGAGCAATCGTCTCTCGAGCCTAATGCCATTTAGCCAATCCAGCTAAAAGAAGGAATGAATCTATTTGTACGAAGTCAGCGGCTCAGAAGATAGATAGCATTTCGATCCTAATGCTTGAAGAAGAAAGGAACCTTCCACTTTGTTATACGAAAGATATGGGCGATCCCCTCTTTCCTACACGCGGCTAATCAAGTCTTTTGCTCGATAGCGTCGAAAGTACGAGTTCACGTTAAACAGATCCACCCACCAACCACGAGATGCGAAAGAAAGGCCGAGCTAGCTGGCATAAACAACACTTTTCCAATTATGATACGAAAGATTGATCCAGGACAAATCCAGATTTAGGCTTTGCTGTCGAACGATAACTAGCACCGGCCAGATAGAGATCCCTCGCATAGCTATCTCTGGCCAACCAAGCCAGGATCAGGATATCACCCTGATTTATCATATTCTCAATCCAATCCATTTCGGAATTTATGATAAAAAAAGAAAAAAGGAAGTGAGTTAGACAAAAAAAGAAGTAACTTGGACAAAAAAAGAAGTAACTTGGACAAAAAGAAAGGAAGTGACTTAGACAAATCTTTTTTGTCGATAACCTCAGACCAATCAATCGAATATTGATTAATACGTAATCGATCGAACACTACTTGAAAAAGAAAACGGCTCTTCTGCTCAGAAATGAAATGTTCCAAATGTTCCTGGAAATTCTTGCTCCCATTAGACCATTTGTATCTATATGCATTAGGATCCCAATTCATGGATCTCTCGGTTCGAGAAAGAAAAATAAGAGGATCGAACCATTTCTTCTGACTCTGTTTCAAATTCGATAAATGTTGGTTGATCGTATATTTCATTATAGTTCTATGATTCAGAGTATCATTTCCTATTTGATCCCTTTGAATTCCATATTCGAAGTTGCGATCGGATCTATTCATTAAAAAGAATTGATTCAATACATTTCTTATGTACCCATAGGTGCTATATTGGATTTGAATCAGATTTCGGATCAATCCATATTGATTGACTGCCTCCATTATGTTGTTGCTAACAAATACCACTCTTTTTTGTTTTGGATCTTCCAAATCATTCCCGCAGGAGATCCGGACCCATTTTTTTCTGATCCTTCGATAAAAAGATTCATTCTCTTCATAAAAAATAGGAGGTAGAACCAATAAAGATTTCTTTTTCGATTCATCCCTGGAGTTAAATACCTCATTCAAGAATTGTTTTTGATCCAATCCGTAGGAATCAATAAAAAAGGCAAATCCCTTATGATACACCAGATCTGGCTCGGTTATTGATAGAGTGAATAGATCTGCCATTTCTTGAAATCTCTTCTGATTCAAAATCGTGGTGTAACGTGTACCCGCCCCCGTTCCGATCATGGAATAGATGAAATAAATCAAAAAATAGATTTTTGTTCAAGAAAGAAATCTTATCGGAACTGTCCATATCCAGTTCATCCTTCAGAACCATATCACATCCCGGATCTGATGAAATAGGATGAATTGAGACGGTATTTTGTAAATACGTAATTATCTTGAATATATTAACTATTTCTTTATTTTCCGATCGCCTGGAAGGGACAAAAGAAACATCTTGTTCTTTCTTCAACAATTTCTGATCTCTAGTGGACCTCTCAGTGGGATTCGAACCCAGATGAAGTTCTGACCATCTGTCAGAGAAAAAAGAACGAATGGATCTTGTAGGATTCCCAAGAAATTCTTCGATTTCTTCCGGAAGCAGATGATTATTCATCTCCTTCTCACCTTCCGTGAATAGCCGGGACATTGAGGAATATCCAGAAACGCAGTTAGGGAATCGGTCTGATTCTATCTCTGTTCGTTCCGTTTGAAGAAAGGAAGGATCCCAAAGAATCGATCTTTCTTTTAGTTTTAGTTGTTGAATCTCTCTTTGATTGATCAATGTG
>JAIWQS010000263.1:100000-120000 GCA_029891385.1 Erythroxylum novogranatense | reverse complement strand
ATCGAGAAAAAACATTGATCCAAAAGATTTATTCATTACTACTACATAAACAACCACATATTCCTTTACTATAGCTTTAAAAGCATTCTGTTATGCTAACTACATGAATGAATTTCGAAACAGAAAGAAGTCAAAGGATAGGCCTTAACAAGTAGAAAGAAGAGAAAGTAACTACTTTTTTGAATTTCTTCTAGTGGTTTTTCCGGTCACCGAGGTTGACAGCCTGCACAATGAGTTCTTGCTGCTCCTTCCGCAGCACTTGCAGCCTCCTCTCCAAATCCCTTATGTTCTCTCTGGCAGTGCCAATGCGTCTTTCTGCCTCTGCAGGATCTCTTGCTCTAACATTTCTCAAAAAGAGGTTTAGCGCTCTACGGCGCTCTTGAATTTCATTTTTCAGTTGCCCCATTTCGGCATCAATTTCAAAAAGTCTGTTTGTAGCAGCCATAGCCATACGTACGTGCTATTACTTTCTTTGCTTTGATTTGAATTTACATTTATTGAGCCTCCATTTATAGAGTAGAAGTAGAGTAATCCCGCCATGCGGCACGAATTGGATGATAGGCAAAATTCTTACTAGTTCTCCGCACTACTTTTCTGTGAGTGAAGACTATCATGCCTGTTTAATGAGCAAACTAACTACCTTGTGAAGCAAATACACCCTCAGAATCACATCACACTGCCTGTGTGAACAACCTAACTAACTTTGCATAACCAGCTTCAACAGTTACGCCTAATCTATCACTGTTAGGATAAGCGAAATCGAAGAGGTTAGTTATAAGGTAAGGATAGCATGATTAACTAGTTGCGGGTCTTTTGGATCATGGGCCACAGCTACTTGGGTAGAGACCGCTGAACATCATTTGGGTGGGCCGCGGCTATATGGGCTTAGACCTTTTGATGGTTGTCATTCTCTGGGTGGGCTATTTTGTTTGACGGGCTTTTCATTTTGATAGATCTGGAGGACCTTGGCCTTCTTGCATAGACTTGGGCTTGTGGGTAGGCTTGCTGTGCTTTGGCCCTTCTGTGGGCTTTCATCGAGGAAAGCAGGCTTCACAAGATGCGAATCATATGCTTATCAAAAATTGAATCATTTTTCAAATTCAAGTTTGAGAGATAGTGAGACTTTGCCTATGCGAAGAAAAGGTCTTCCCCTATAGTAGCGGGGCTAACGCGCTAGGAAGCTTGCTTGTTAGTATAAAAAAGGATTTTTACACCGAAACCCAACCAATACAAAAAACTACTTGGGCATACTTAGCTTTCCCCCCTAAGAGCTTTCCACCAAGCTTGTCACTTTTATAAACCTCTTCACTAAACTAAATTCATAAGCTAAAGAAGGGGATAAGCACCTAACGGTACACTTACCGCTTCCCTAGTAACTTTTAGAGAAGAATTTCCACTAAATAACACTAAAGGGAAGATGATTCAAATAGGGGGGCTACTATAGTAATTGTCTATTTCGAGTGCCCTTGCTGTACTGACTTACTGTATACCGGTGTTAGTGGACTGACAGAGTGAGCTGGAAAGGGGCTTTTCCGTGTTTCCGGGGAAAAAGCAAGCGTCTGATCAGATCAATCAAGTTAATCAAGGACTGGGCTGTCGAGTGACGATTGGCCGAGGGGAGTGCCATCATGTAGCTGGGTACAAATAAGCCAGTGAAATAGGACTAGGAAGTGTACGACGAAGCACGCGTGGTACGTAAGCGAATACGGATCACGTGGGTTTGTACTTCTCCGCTTTCGAGCTGTCGAGTGACGATTGCTCCATCTATGAAGAAAGGACGCAGGGGGCCTGTCTTATTATAAAGGGGGGTACTCTCTTCTCTGATGTGCGCTATATTATTGTGTCCTATTCCTGAAGGAGTGATCGGGATTAAGCCACGTGGCGATACCCGCGAAAAACTAAGCTAAGGATTTTTTTTTCTTTATGGACCCCCGCGCCTATAAATAGGACGCTTCTTTCTCTATTTGGCAAAGCAAAGGGAGATGGATCCAGCTACCGCTGAAAGACTTTCTCAAATTGATCAAGAAATTCAAAACATCGATACCGACGGCAGGAAACCCTGGCTGCCTTTTGGGAGCACCTGCCTCCCATCGATCCAGCGGTTGTGGCTGCAGCCATGCACCAGATCCTGGACCGCATTCGCGGTCTGGAAGACAGGAGGAGGGCCCTCCTCCAAGAACATAAATACCTCATTGTGCATGATCTCACCCGCAACCGGAGAGAAAGAGTCCGTCGACCCAAAGTAGTGTGTTTGCATGTATCACTAGTAGTCTTCAATGCTTACGTTGTTCACTTTGTAATGTTGTGTTTAGTTGTTTGGCTGGTTTGTCTATGTGTGTGTAAGTTGAACGGCTTGAGTTCGTTCGACTAATGGGATGCCATAATTGGTAGCCCGTTAGTCTCTCTTGCTGGCCAAAAAGAAGCTAAAAGCTGAGTCTTTTTTGGTTTATGATTATTATTCTTACCGTAATAACATTATGATTAGAAAGCCAGTGAATTATCTGCCTATGGGCGTATACGAACTCTCCTTCTAGCTCCTAGCATCCTAACTGAAAGTCTTCCTCTTTGTCTGCGCTTCCCTAGTCTGACTGATTCATCCGTGCCAATAAAAGAAGAAGTCATAATGCACGAGGAACTATTTAAGTAGGTCTTAGTTAAGGCATCCTTCGATAGGTGATCTACCAACAATGATATAAAAAAGAATGAAGATAGATATAGCGTTAAGGAGATAACAGCTCGGGAAGCAACAAGGGCTAAGAGGAGATAGGTGTTTGCTTCTAGCTCTACGGCTAGCAATTACCTTTGCTTGTATGTTCACTCACAAGTAGTTTGTTTTACCAGAGCGAAAACGACTAGAAAGGGATCTCCTGTAAAGGAAGAAAACCCTAATAACCTTTAGTTCTCTAGCTCTGGCCCGCTTAACGTTCTTTGGAACATCCCTAAAGCTCTCTTGCCAGCTCCAAAATAAACAACTAAAAGAAAGTCCTGGTCTTAGTTCTTGACCTTATCAATCCTAAGTTTTTTAGTCGCCAGCTAGTCAACCAGTAAGTATACTGAGGAACAAAGCTTTCTAGCTTTGAGTGAGGAAAGGGCATGGGAGAGCGGTGAGTTGAAGAGCGTGGTTTCCTATCCATAGGAATATCTTGGACCGGTAAGTAAGTCTTAGCGAATACTATAATCGGGAATGAGGAGCTCGATATGATCTTACACTTTCACTAATAGGAAATGTATTAATAAAATCCATGAGATGCTTCCAACGAGGTTTAGAATGCACGTAACGTAAGACTCAGTTCCATTCTCTTTTTGGATTTGGACTTCTTTTATTGATGCTGAGGATTAACTGCATGAATAGTCTCGTCCTCATAGCCGCAATGCAAGGATGAAAAAGACCGACCCGAAGCTCTATCTGATCTGCTCGATGAACTCTTCCGTTGGTGGATAAGTAAAAAACCTTGCTTGGTCTCCGTTCTGTTTTAAAGGCACCCATCACCTGTTAACAGCCCGGGCTTGACGCCACGTTTCGATATCCGATCCCTATCTTCCAAAGAATCAAACTCTTTTAGAGCCTTACCTTGGGAGATTTCCATGGCTGCGTGAGCTTCCAGATCGACTGCAGCTGCTGCCTAAGGTAGCCCAGACTCAAGGCTTTGTCTCCCCCTTGGACAATAGAAAGCGGCCTATTCCTATTAGGGTTTTCGCACATTCGGAGACAGGCCACTGATAGAGGTCTTCATCCACGGTGATGGTATAGTAGTCACCGGCATAATCTCCTCAGCGCACACTGATGCCTTCGAGAAAGCTGTAGCATCGTGAAAAAAGCTGCGCAAATGACTGTGGTGGAGAGGGCCCCTAGACTGTTAGCTCGCCTGCGCCCAGTACTCTTTCACTTTATGGCTAGCCTGAGAAGGAAGGAGAGGAATGAACAAGCACCGGCGGAAGCCGGTGTGAACAAACACCGGTTTAGTCAAGCTATAGTGAAACTAATAGTTTCATTTCATTTCATCGACTAAAACAAACAAAGGCATCTTTTCATCTTTTCAGAGGAACGACAGGTTCTCTTCAGAGCAGGAAAAAAACAACCTTCACCTTTCGGGATAGAATCTAACTCTCAATCCAGGCTTAGACCAGCTCGAAGCTATAGAAAAGATCCTTGTTAGTAACATAAGCCAATCCAGGCAAAGGAATGGGGTAAGGGACTGACCATACCACTAAGACTAACCGTCGCATTTCAACTGTTAGGAAGAAAGATAGACATGTCGCATATCAGCTGTGTTAGAAAATATCTCTTCTTCGCTAGGCTCCTTGGCTTTTGTTTCCTTCTCGTTCCCCACTAGTTACAATACTCCCGAAAGAAGCCTTTTCTCGGATTAGATAAAAAAGAATTGACTCTCCCTTTACTAGTAAGGGCAGTAAAAGGATAAGCCTAAGAGGCAATGGCAACCCCTTTCAACCTGACCCCCGTCTCTTTGAGCTCTATTTTTCTGAATCAGTTGTTGATGAATGAGTCCTTTCTGACTTCATTGAAGAAAGACTTTGATTTAGAACGTAAATGATCTTCGTTTTACGCAAAAAGATGAGCTTCAAAAGACACGTTGGTCTGTCGCCTTCATAAGAGTAGGATAGGTCACTTTCATTCCCAAGTCAGCTAATGAAGGTTCGGCTCGCCTGTCTTTTCGGAACTATTCTATTCATCTATCCCGTTCTCCTCCGTTCCGTTCTGGCCCTGTCGTCACCTATTGAGAAAGCAGCCTCCGTCGCCTCTCGTTCGAGTTCTATTTTTGCTTTCCCTCCAAGTAGAGGAAGCGATCTTATTCATCTGATCTTGGGTTGGCCTTTGAGTTGCCTGATACCGGCTATGATCTAGCTCTTCAATGCCATCCATGCTTTAAGTTTGGTTTTTTAGTAATCCAAAAAGCAAAGTATATACTCTGATGGAAGGAATGGATTTAGTACAATTGATATCTTAGTGAAAAGATGGACAAAAGTCTCGTTCAGTATCAATTGATGAATTGGCCTGTCAAGTAGGAAAGAAAGTCAGAAAATCCTTTTTCTTTTAGATTTATAGAAGGGCAGCAGCTTTCTCTTCGAAGAATATGGATTTGATTCCCTCTTCTGAAAGCTAGTGAGGGATGTTAGTCAGCTAGGCTTTGAAGCAGTTGGCCTGTAAGCCAGTCTGATTGCCTTTTCACTTTCCTCCTACTATCAGGACCCTTTAGGGGAAAGGGCTCCCGCAAAAAAATGATCCTACTAATTGAACTAATCTTTAGGGAAGAAACTGTCTTGCTTTCTTCCTCAGGTCTTACCCTAAGTTTTGACCGATTCCTAATAAAAAATTCCCATTGCCTTAGAACTATCTATGATTAGGTACGGTACAACCCGGGTTAGGCGCAGGAGTTGGGGTTCAAGTCTTTAAAGACTTGAGCTAGGGACGCTACAGTGTAACCAGAGGAACACTGGGGTTACAATCATATATATATTCAAAAATAACAAAATGATTTCCATGATGTCTTTTGGATTATCTGTCACTTCATCTCGTGGATCATATCATTGGTATAATAGATATAAAGTTGAATCGGTCTATTTGATGTCTAGATCTTATTCTGATAGAACGGAGGTCGTTACTAATTATAACGTTAATTATGGGCGTTTCCTGGTTCTGGTCTGCTTGGGCATTGGTTGTACAGTCTGGTACACGTCAGCGCCTAGCTTTGGAAATCTTCCCCCCCGAAGCGGCAACTTCTCTCCTTTGGACACGTTTACAAGTGGTAGAAACTTGGATAATAGTGGTAAGTGTCCAGATGAGGCAAATGGGCGCATTTTGGAGGATGAGAATAGTCAGGATCAGATGGAAGTGATACCACCAGCCGCTTCCCCCCTTCACGAAGTACCGTTTAACCAATTGCTCTCTCAAGCCGGTTCCACTTCTGAGTCTCAGGTAAATTCTGAACCAACCCATCTAAAAGTGCTACCCAACCGAGTCACAAGAGGAATACCTAAAATAAACTATGAACCTGTTCTTAAATTCGCAACCTAAGTATCCCATAAGTAATTCTGTGTCTTATCATAGATTGTCAAAGGAAAATGAATCATTTGTGAATCAATTATCTGCTGTATCTATTCCTAGTAGTGTGCAGGAGGCCTTGAAAGATTCCAGATGGAAGGAAGCAATGAATGAAGAGATTCAGTCTCTCCAAAAGAACTCAACGTGGGAAGTAGTTGACTTACCTGAAGGGAAGAAACCCGTCGGATGTAGATGGGTCTTCACCATTAAATAAAAAGTTGATGGAACCATTGAACGGTACAAAGCAAGACTTGTCGCCAAGGGATATACTCAAACTTACGGAATTTATTATATGGAGACATTTGCACCAGTGGCCAAAATGAATACGGTTCGTATTCTACTATCTCTGGCGGTGAATCTTGACTGGTCTTTGCACCAGTTTGATGTGAAGAATGCGTTTCTGCATGGAGATCTCCAAGAATCAGTATATATGGTGTTGCCTCCTGGTTGTAATATACAGACTAAAAACAGCAAACAAGTGTGTAAATTGAGAAAGGCCCTGTATGGGTTGAAGCAATCCCCTTTCTTTCCTTTCCATGCCTGAGGCGAGAGCTTGCTTTACCTAGAACTAGGCTTTTGCTTCATCAGATGCTTATAGACGGACGAGACCACTTATGTCACTTAATTGTCTGCCTTAGAGTTAGAGGATACACCTTCTGTCTCTGCCGAAAAATCTGATTCTTCTTTATTAGAGTCTAAGAAAGATTGGTTTTTTTAGTCTCATCTAAAGTGGGCGATTGAGCAACAGAAAGCGGTAGAAGGGGTTGGATCATCTCTTGCAGACTCCGCGGCACCAGACGCTTAAGGAAGGCACTCTGGGGAAAGATCTGTCTTACTTTCCAACAGTTAAAATATAGTTATGTATGGGTCTCCCGCGTTACCTCGACCCAAAAAGGGGGCAACCGGTTCCGGGATAGCGGACTCTATTTTTCCATCCTCAGATCCAACTTCTGCGAAGGCAGACTTTTTTTTCCACCAAATCCAGGTAAAAGATAAGAGGGGTGGGTCTAGAACAACAAATTCAATAGAGATTCAAAGGATGAGACTTCAAGCTATAGAATCAATTCCACTTTTAAGTATAAGTAATAAGATGTTCGGTCGGGTATAGAGCTTGCCAGCAAGCAAGCGAACAAAAAAGCCTCCTCCTCTCATCATTTGGGAAGGAATCAACCGATACTTATTCTGATAGGGCAAACAAAGAACAGAGGAAAAGCAAAGAAAGAAAGATTTGGTGCTAGGAACAGAGCTTAAAACAAGATGTCCAGTAACAGATGCTGACAGCAAGCATTCCATCGATCAAAGACCCATGCTTGGGAAGTCTCTCCTGTCTTTCTCTTACCTAGATATGGAAAAAGACTTCAAACAAGTAGCTCGTGGAACATCTCCCACTTGCCCTGCTTTTCTCAATCTTCTATCTCGGACTACGTCATGATCGGGCAGCCACGCAATCTATTTCACTCCTAGCGGTAGGAAGAGAGGTTCAGCGCAACATGTCCACAGGTTGATCCCTGATTTCTGTTTCGACCTAAACCTGATATTTTGATTTGATAAGCACTGGAAGAGATCTAAAAGCAAACATTCCATTGATTGAGCACCCATGATTTTGTTTTATGATGATCCAACCTGCTATCTCAATGCATGGGATTCCCTTGGGGATACAAAGATTCACATAATAAGTAGTGAGACCTTAATGGCCTAGTACGACCAGACAGAAGCAGAATCATAGTCTTCCTCCAGGGATTGGTCATTCATGAGCCTTCCTTTCTTTACGAGATCAGGAAAAAAGAAAGAGTAGCACTAGCTGAGCAAAGTCAGGTTGCACATTGAGAGGCTTCCCCAGTCAACATAGAGAAGTACCAATTATCCGAGGAACCTTCCTTCACTGTTGGTGTCCCATATTCAAACAAATTAATAGCTATATGCTTTTCACAGGCAAGTCGTGGATATAACATTTGATTTTTCCCAGTTTATGACATCAGGAGATTCAAACTGCGATCTTACTCCTTTGTCTGATGAATGGTCTGATTTGAGAGCTTCAAGGCAAGCTACTCGTTAGGGCGAGGACGAGACGAAACCTGAATTGTTTAAGGATATCCAGATTCCAGGGGAAGACTACTCTTAGTCAATTCTCTTTTCATCCAGCAGTGGCGATAGAGATCGAGTCAGTAAGCGCAGCTCTCTCCTATATTGTTGGAGGGGCTAGGATACTAGAAGGGAAAGATCCCACAGACCGGGAAGCCCTTCTTCCTATATGGACAGAATCCGCCATTTTTTGCCCTTGGTCAGAGAATGGATTTTCTAAGAAGAATTTCCGTAAGAAAGCATCAAAGCATTCGAACTCAAGAGATTCATTCATACATTTCTTTCTCGATGCCCATCACAAGCTCGTAAGCTTCACATGGCGATTCTTCTGCTATTAGGCTAGCTAGATCTGCATCGCATTCTCAGGTCTTTAACCCGGATTGACTGTCGTAAGTCGAGAAGAAGGGTCTTCTTCCTGCATCCTTTGCAGCCTCTTTTTCCTTTGAAAGGAATTGGATCTTGCTTTTAGGTCGAGAAATCAGTCAGATAGACTATCTGCTTTCTAGCTGTTATTAAACGGTTAAGGGGTTATGGAGTTAAGGGGCAAAGGTAATCAATCCCTAATACCATGCCTGTAGGCCTTTTATTAAGAGTTTCTTTCCTCGCCAGAGTTACCCCCTTTCAAACATACTCTTTGCGATTCTATCTATCTCTTCTTTATGTAAGACTTAATGAAGGATGCGGAGGAGGACAAAAGGGCTTTCTAGGAATTGAATCAATAGGCTCAGAAGGCGAACTGATTGAAAGCTTGATTCACAGCAAACCTGACTTGACTCTATCAATGACTTTGGAATCGACAGATGAGATTCATTTTCTAACTAATGGTTTTTCTTCCTCAATAGGAACTGAACTTCGACTTGCCTCCTGGTCTGGACTGCATTGTCTTACTCTTTTGCGGGATAAAGGCTGGTGCTCTAGCATAAATTGACACAGTGAGGGAAGGGCGCCTTAGCGAACTTTCTCCAGTCAATCTTTCGCGCAGCTCAAGCTATCTATCTTACTAATAATAAGAAGGGGGCTCCTGTTGATCAAAGTAGCTGCTAACAAAGCAAGAGGTTCACTTTTCCTTCTTTCCCGCCCTCGGTGCTCATTTTGGCAAGATCCGTGGGATGCTTCCAGCCGAGCCGGGGTTTAATCATTCCTACTTTAACTAGAGAATATCCTACTTTATTATCCTAAGATTTTATCCAACTCTTAGAACACACCGGTAGTGGATTCAATTGCTAAGAAGGAGCTGTGAGGAAGGGAATGATTGCACTAGTCCCACACCCACGGACAGAAGGAATAGAATCCGCTCTTTGAAGGACGCTCCGTCCGAAAGCGAGTTAGGGACTACTGCCATAGGGTTCGTTTAAACTAGAAGTCAGAAATCAGGCAGCCAAAAAAGCCCTTACCTTTCCTGTCAGCGAGTCTAATCCTATTGACTTTCAAGCCTTCGATTAAAAAAAAAGGTGTAGATTAGGTAGGTGTTCAGTGAGTGAAAGGAAGATCCATTAGAGCCAGAGTCAGAGCAAGGCAAGCCCCGATTGGCATACTTCACTAAATCAGTCTAAGCCGAAAAGCAGTAAAGCAGGCTAGCTGCCTATTCCATTCCTTAAGTCCCAGACTTTCTAATTGACAGTTATTAGAAGCACATGTGCTAGAATAGCAATTTACAGTAGCTAGTCTAGTAAACTCATAGCATTCGATTGCATTCAAGGTAGGTCAAAGAAAGGACGGACTACAAGGGCCCTAACCACTCGTTGATTGGGAGAAGCTGCCTTGAAAAGCATATCGGACTTCTTCCTTCTATGACCGAAGTGAGTCCATCAGATGGGTAAGAGGAAGCACCATCTCCCTTTGGTTCTGCTTTCGCTGTGATGCTTCTTTGTCTTTCTTTCTCATCCGTCTATTCGACATGACTATATGACAATCTCGAATCTTAGGCAGAGGAGAGAAAGCCGCTTGCTTAATGGGCGAGTCAGTCACAGACCGAGGATCGGAGTTGTCCCATTCGATTGATCGATTCAGAGTCCCGAACCCGACAAAGAAAGAGGACAAGCAGTTACAACTATGACTGACAAGGAGCGTGAAGGCAGAGGGAAAGCAGTTCCAATGCCACTAAACCATAGGAAGAGAAGCGCAGCAGCTTCACCATCGGGCCCTCTTCATGGCAAGGGGCTATCACTATTCAAACTAGCTGTAGCTGTGGCCAATAGATGAGGAGCAGAAAGGGAAAGATTGACCTCAGGGTTCATGTCCCAGTAAGGAACAGACAGAGGCAAGGAGCCGATTGCCTTCCTTCGTTGGTTTGTCTTCAGTTATCACAGTGTACTGGTTCCTATAGGCATTTTAGCGAGTTAATCTTTCCAGGAGGATCTATTTAAGGTCTTTGCTTTACTCTATAGTAAGAGATTGGGATTGGATAAAAATGGATTGACGACTTTTATCGGTAGGATACCTGTATTGGCATTTTATTGATTGAATGGCCGCATCAGGTTTGAATAAGGTTCTCTACTCAATCGCTACAGCCTTTGATGGAAAGGAAGAATGTTTCAGGTATCCCTTCTTTCTATCCGTAGGCTGTTTCTAAAAAATGTCCTCTTATATTCTTTGTCAGGTAACTACCCTTTCCAACTTTAAGTAGACTAGGTTACCCCACTATGTTTGATCTTGTACTGCCCGACCAACCTAAGTGACTTTGGGATTGTCTTACCTGTTAACTGTAACTGAGCGCTGCTAGATCGCTTTTTAGTTAAAGTTATAAAAGGGTTATAAGGGAAAGGGAACTTGCTCGCAGCGCAGCTTTCATCCTGTATTGTATGTGACTTTGATGGCCTCTGCCCAAGAATATGCTTCCTTCTTTCCTTCACCAACCTGAGGGTGGGGCGGATTGCCCTGGTAAGCCTGATTGCGAGAAAGAACATCCGTCAGTCACTGCCTTAACTGGATATATATTTATAAAGGCTTGGTACAGCGAATTTCTTGTTTTGTTTTAATTTGACTGTATGGCCGCTGCTTTAAAAACTATTCAAAATTAGGATTATGTGAGCGTTATTCAAAAACGGCTATCTTAGTCGCAGGAATTCAACCTAAATTCTCTTACTTTCGTGCTAGCTCTTTCACCTGCGCTGTATGTACAAGAAAAAAAATTGGGTCGATCCCTCCCTTCCCTGCTTTTGCTTGTTTGAAATACAATTCGAGGATCTTAGACGTCAGTCAGCCGGTGAAGTGAATCAAGTCAGGAAGAAGGAAGAATAAGTCCAGCTCCAGGCTTTCAAGAAGAGAAGAAAGACCCTACGGCCAAGACTTCCATGTGGTGTTTCAGAAGAGGAAATCGACACATAAACAATGCAATCGCTGTATTGACTTTCCGTAACATGAACTTGTATTCCCCGAAGGCTGGGTCAAGTGTATAGATTCCTGGAGAAAGTCCTCTGCCAGCCCAGCCCGGATGACCCGCCCGTCATGACATTCTCGTAGGAGTACCTTCCTCAAATCTCCAACCTTCGGTACAAACAATCGGTGCCCCTTTCCTTTTTGTCATCAAAAAGTCCGTCCTCCACCCAGAACTGACGGGTCTTCCCTTCTCGCACCAAATTCAGGAGGGCTTGAGCCGTAGGATCTTTAGACCAATTCTCCTTAATATGTTCCCGCACTGAGGTTGCCACTTGGCTGGCGGAGGTGTGGGAAAGGTATTTGAAAGCTGCTAGTTCTGCTTTCCGGCTAAGAGCATCTGCTACTTGATTGGTTCGACCCGTCAACTATTCAAAGTGAAAGTCGAACTCTGCCAAGAATTCCTGCCACCGTACGGGGGAGCTTTGGCTGCGTAAGAAAATGGCTCACTGCAGTCTTATCTGTCTTCACTACAAACTTGGACCCCAATAAGTAGTGTTTCCAGACCCTAACCTAAGGCAATGGATTACTGCCAATAGACCCTTTTCTTGTGCTGTGTATCTTGTCTCTGGGTCGCTCAGTTTACGACTCTCATATGCAACTGGGTGACCTTCCTGCAATAGGACTCCCCTAAACAAAAATCTGAGGCATCCCTTTGTACCTCAAAGGGCTTCAAACCATCCGGAAGAGCAAGTTTGTTCTGGGTCACTTATCATCGCCTGTTTCAAATCGTCGAAGGCCACTTGGCATTCTTTAGACCAGTTCCAATCTCGTCCCTTCTTCAAAAGAGCAGTCAGAGGTGTAGCCCTTCGTGAGTAGCCCTCCAAAAAGCGACGATAGTAGTTAGCTAGTCCCAGAAAGGACCTAAATTCCGTCACATTTAAGGGGGTCTTCCATTCTTGGATCGCCTTCACCTTCCCCAAATCCATCCGAATGTGGCCATGCTCAATGATATGGCCCCAGAACTTGATGCGTTGTTGGGCAAAGGCACATTTTTCTCTCTTCAAGTAGAGTTGGTTCTCGCGCAATTTGTTGAAGACCAGTCGAAGGTGTTCCACATGTTCTTCCAGAGATGAATTATAAACCAAAATGTCGTCTAGATACATCACCACGAACTTCTCGAGATATTCATGAAATACCTGATTCATCAAGGTACAAAAGGCATAAAATCAATTCAAAAGCCCCATACCGAGTAACACAGGTTGTCTTTGGTTCGTCTCCCTCAGCAATTCTAACTTGCTGATACCCCGACCTCAAATCCAGTTTAGTGACAAATTTTGCATTGCTCAGTTGATCGAATAGATCTGCAACGAGAGGAATGGGGCCAGGAATGAGTTCAATCTCGTGATCCACCCTCCTTCGTAGTGGCAAGGCAAGGACTTTTCCTGGTTACCCGGCTGCTGATTGCTTTCGGAGTAGAAAAGGAAGGGTGTCTAAGTCAAGCCCATCTAAGTCAGAGCAGAACATGATTATTCTTAAAACTTCAAAGCTTGGGCTTTCAGATTGCCTGCTTTGAACATCATTAGATCATCGGCAGATGAGTGAGGTTCACACTTAGGATGATAGGGCAAGAAGGCCTTCAGCAGCAGCTTCACCATCATATCAAAATATCCTAACCTTAAAAAAAAAGAGTTTTTGCTTTTTTCTTACCCTTTTTCATACGCGAACTCGGGAGTCGAACCCGAATCTTCTATTCCGCATTCGCCCCCGCCCTCCCTCCAATCCATTTCTTTATCCTCTATTACACTTTCCTTACTAACTCAAAACCTACTTTAACCTCCAAATAAAAAAAAAGAATTGGTTTAAAATAGCGCTCAAAAAGTCGAGAAACTGTCATATATTTGAGTGAGAAAAGAAAGATTATTAGGGTCATGCGCTACCAATCGTTCTAATAAATCCGAGGGGCGTGTCCCACGGGGGAGCGGAATCCCCTGTTGTTGAAAGATGGGGTCCAAAAATCTATCTGAAATCTGTTCTTTAAGTGTATCGGCAACACTTTCGTCAACCTTTTCTCTATAATTGTCCAATGTCAAATTGCGCAGACGCGCTACTCTCCATATTGCTAGAATACACACTGCGAAAATCGATTTTCTCAATGAGTTGAATTAAATAGTTAATCACTTTGTCGGGAAGATTGTTGTTCATGGTTCTATATTATGACAACTCTTGTCCCCCCACCCGAACCATTCTTAAGACCACCAAGCCCTCTCGAATGAGTTCTACTATCGAAGCTTTCAACGTACACCCGGGGACAAATCTTTCACTCACTGAGCAGTGAAAACCTGTGACTAGATCGTCCTGAAGACGGATGCGACGGGAAGAAGTGGCATTTGGAAGTGTTGCTGACTTAACATTTAGGTTTCGGCATAACAAAGCTTGCACTGTCTTTTCGCACTTAGGCGAACAGCGTGCCATTGGTAATGATTCGACTACGGTGCCACAAATTCGCAAGCTGATCCTAAGTAATCGTTGTTGTTCATTGGATTCCGGAGGAACTACTTCGTTAGGATTGGGGAATTGCTGCGATTCTTCCTGAATAGCCTTCCTTCTCCCGTCGAGAGTCACTTTGAAAGTCTTACCTAAACTCTTCCGACTGAATATGATAAAGCCTATAAAACAACGAGCTACTATCATTTCTTCATTATAGATTGAGATCTTCTTCGAACTTAATGCACAAATAGATAGAATAGCAGCAAATAACATCTTTCTAGCCTGCATATTCGTGGAACTCCATCTCATTTAGAAAGCTTATCTCTATCTTTCAGCAACTGAACGGGAAGTTGTTTAGGAAAGGACTTTGGAATCGGATGCGCTCGCCCAGCGAGAAAGGCCCTGACCCTGCCAACCGAGTCAAAATAAAAAAGAAAGAAGAGATCTTCGTATTTTGGTAATTATCTAGGAGTCATGTTTAACCTTGGATGCTATTAATAAATTCTACAGCAATAGTCCCTCGGACTCGGAAAGTAATAACGAAAATGGCTAACCCAATAGCGGATTCCGCAGCTGCCACCGTTGGAACCAATGAAGCAAATAATTGACCCATCATATCATCCGAAGAAACGGAAAATACCAAAAAGTTCAAATTCACAGCTAATAACATTGATTCAATTGGCATTGACATAATAGGAATATTTCGTCTATTAAGGAGGATTCCCGAATACCTAAAATAGAGATGATCATAGAAAATGTGAAATATTTGATAGGATCCATTTCGGGAACGTGGAATGGTTGAGAAATTCAAATGTTAACACTTCAGTACGTCAGGAATGCTATGTCATTTATAACCCCGGCGTATTTCGGATGCTTGAAGGCCCCGCTCACCCGAAGTGATTTAGAAAGATGATTCTTTATCGATGGTGATCGGTCATGGTATCCATAGCCTGACTTCTTTTTCTTTCAATTCTAAGAAAGAGAAATCCCGAAAAATCCGTCAATAAATGACGAACCCCATTATATAGATGATAGGACAGGGCTAAGGCAGTCATCTCGACGGAGATTAGGGTGAGCTTTGATGAATAAAAGAAGAATTGGTAGAAATTATCATAGGTGAAGCAAAGCAAACCTATTTTCAGACAAAGAAGATAAAAACAAAACTATAGTGGCTAGGAAAGCCCCGGAGATTCTATGGGAAATTGGAAACGTCGAAGTCAGCTGTGGCTTATAAATAGGAAGATGAGGAGATAAGGGGCGAAGGATATTTTTTCTTTTTCTATTATTAATTAGATTACGACGTCTGATTAGATCATTACATAGGACATCCGAAAGTTTATTTAAAAATTCTTTCTTTTCTTCATTCATTTTTTTTTTAGTTCTCTTTTATATTATTTTTCGATTTTGACTTCTTGATTCTCTAATTGTTGATTCTCCGAAACCGGAAATTTCATTTGCTTTGCTTTCGTCTTTGACAGCTCTGCTCTCCAACAAAATGAGTAAAGACTTGTCGGAAATCGCCGGTTGGGTTGGTCAAACCAAGAAAGGCATGGGAGTCTTTGGGCATTGCTTGAGCTAAGTCAAGCTTTTTCTAAGTTAAGTAAAGTAAAGACTGGTTACCTAGCAAGAAAACGGATGCGCGTTAGCGAACGGCTTTCTTAAGTTCAATCCGTTGCTTGTTCCCTAACTGCACACTTTCTATATCTATATGGATTGTGAACAGTGACAGAACAGTTGGTGTGCTTTCTTTCTTGTCAGCCGCCTCCTCTTCTCTTGTCCTTTGATGAAGAGGAACGGATCTGATGACAATGCGGATAGAAACGGAAAGACTGAAATTACACCAACCATATTTTTAAGCAATTTCTATCAATTGATTTTCGACTTCCTTGATCGAAATGTAAAAGAGGTGAACCAGGTTCGACTACTGTCAGGCTATATTTCACGGTGGATAGAATGAGGGGGACTATTGATCGAAAGATGTTGGAATGCACGGGACAGGATAAACTCCTCTGAATGGCAAGCTTGAGTTTGACCCTGTTGGTTAGCCAGTCCCACAGACAGAAAGAAACTGAGAGAAAAGTAGATTCAGGCGAGCAATTTCGAGACTATGAGCTCTTCCTATGACTACGAGCAGTAGCAGTAGTTGTGGCCAAGACACGAGCAAGAGAATAGCTATTCTTTCGCACCTTCTGAACTGGACACCTTTCTGACATCAAGGCAAACTCCAACTACCGGAAACAGCCGTTACATTAGCTCGAACATTCGAGTCAGAGATTCAAAGGACCGCCCTTCAGCTATCAGAGTCTCGCCCTCCCTTAAAGAAATTCAATTGAGTCAGTGACCCCGTCCCCTATTAGAGAGGAAGAGTTCCGTTGTGTCTATTCAACTCAAAGAACTTGACTTTCACTTCTAGTTTGATTAGCATAAAGTGCCAGCTAGGCCAGCCATTAGTTCCACTGCTTTCCAAAGAAGTGAAGTAGCGAACCCTCCTCTGAATGAACAGAAGCGGAATGCAACTCAAACAAAGTTCTAGGATCGGATCGAGCAATGAGGTCCCACGATGAATGAAAATGAGCTGAAACGGAGCAAAAGGGAAAGCCCGCGGGAAGCAAAGTAGCAGCTCAACCAAACCACTATTCATTCAAAGGAGCGGTAGCCCCTAGACATGAGCTCAAGGCCATAGCAAGAAGCGTTCCGGCTATTAACTACGATCAGTATTTACTAGTCAGCAACGGAATCAGAGGCGCCAACCATTAGTTCCACTGCTTTCCCAAGAAGGATAGGAGATGGATCAGACTCTTCAGCGGCAAAGAATGCGATCAAAGGACCCTATTCAGACTACTAGCCGTAGCTCTGGTTGTGGCCAAGAAGCAGGCAGGAAAGAGCTGTCCTTCTTTAAAGATTTAAAGGAATTTATTCAGGGAGATAACCTCTATTCCATGAATCAATAAAGCAAACTAAAAGTCTGGCTGTGCGAGAGGCCAATATGACTCTCTCTTTTGAACAACTGCTCAGGCAGGAACCAAAAAACCCAGCAGTTGAGTACCGAGAAGAGGCTATCCGGGCGAAGGTCTTCTTTCGACGCATTCTGAACCTGAAGACTGAATGCCCGGTATGACATCCAGTAGAAGCTCAGGGACGGATTGAACAGCTGCTGTTAGGGAAGCTAAGGATCTCTATCATTGGTTCATCAGAAGCCATCAAGCACGAAAGCAGCTGGAACGGAACAAAGAAAGAAAGTCTTAGGCGCTGAATGAAGGGCTTATCGGATTAGGGTTAAAGGATAGGCAATAGCCCTTACAACAAGAAGAACATAGGCGTATGGGCCTACAACCCCAAACCCAAAAGAGGATTCCCGCACTCTACTTACCGACTGAACGAACTCCGGCAAAAGGAAATGTCCCTGATATCCATAAAGGTTAAGGGGATGGGACTACTACTGCAAAAGCATAAGCTCGCTCTACGACTTCGAAGGCTGGAAGAAAAAAAACGAAATCCACACCCGGAAAAAGAGTAACTCGCTTTGGACTATTATATATACGGAATTTTCCATAGGCCACGCGAAAAAGAAATCGACTTTACTCCTGACACAGGCACGGGAAAAAGAGCACCATCAACTGAAGAACGAATCGAAGGCTTCGAAGGCTACAAAGAGAAGACCGAATGCAAGACGGAGGGAGTGAGTCAAAGGATGAACCCACCTAGTATAGAAGACTCCAAGGCTTAGAACAAGAAGACATACCGGAATCCGAAGACAGGGGCATACCCATAAACGACCTCAGACCCTGACTCTACTCTCATTCTCAAGGACAAAGGCAATTCATTCGCCTAGCTACAATCCCTACCTTTTGGTTGGACCGCTAAAGGCGCTTACAAGAATGGAAGTTTCTGATTTCAGATTCAAGTAGAAAGCATATACGTCGGCTTCATACCCTCCATTTGGAGCTTAACTTGAAGCTTGAGACGCGCACACAGACGACTAGAAAGATCAGGGAAAGGGCAGGAACTGCAATCACTGAAAGAAGGGAAATGAATTTCTTCGGGGTTTCTTAAGGATAAAGGAAGAGTGTTCCAGCGGATGGAACACCTTAAAAGCGGGATGCCAGTGGGTATAGACCAGGCATGAATAGAAAGTGAAAAAGCAAGACCGGGAGCAACTTCAATAAGCAAACAAAGAGAAGGAATTGATGCGGTAGAGAACGAAAGCAAAAGACAAGACTCATAACTTAGAATAGACCGAAGGAAAATAGCAAAGTCGGAAAATATGAGTATAAGAGCGCCGTGGGCAACACTGACTATGTTGATATGGATCAATTTCCAATAATAAAAGCGCCCGATATAAACATTTATAAAAAGGATAATAAAGGACGTACCGGCCGTGGATGAAGGGAAAAATGTAGCCACAGATTCGAGACAAGGTTCTTTGATACTATCCTTATTTACTAAATAGATTATGATTTTATAGAAGGAGTCACCTCGACTTCGACTGACGGATATGCCTGCCCTACCACTCCGTGGGTTGAAAGTTCCCCACCGAACCCTATTTACGTCACTCGAAAGAGTTTGATTCTCCGCCTCAACAGAAATATTCTCAGATTCCAACCTTTTATCATAAGATTCAGATGTCGATCATCTTTCGAACGTTGTGTCAGCAGCTTCATCTTCGGCTGATGGTGTGGAAAGAACCCTTGCCCCTGTGACTTATGCCCAGTGTTCCCCTACTCTAGCTACTGGTCAAGTGACTCAGCTCCATTCCTGGCTTTCGGCTTGAAGTTCAGTGTCCTTTACTAATAAGAGAAACTCCTTTTCTCAGGTGATTCCCGGTTGAGGCCCATTCCCACAAATCCTGATTGATCCTTCTCTTTCTCTGCCTGTCGGTCTTGCAGCCGATATTGCAGCTGTTCTCTTGTCTGATTCTTTTCCATATTCTGTGGAAAACAGGGATTCCACTCTGGAGATAGTTCAGTAAGTAGATTCCCTGATTGATAGTCGTTCAAGTCAAGCTTCTTCCTCCTCAACCACTTGTTGTACTGCCTTTGGCGAATAATATAGGGTGAGCTCCTCAGTCAATGGGAAGAATCGAATCCCTGATCTTTGTTTAATGGCATATCCCGGATCGAAGGAAGGACATTCAACCTGCTCCGTCTCCTTATTCCGTTTCTGTTGAGCTGGTTCCCGCCTCTCCTATTCGTTTAGTCGATCTGGAGATGTCTCCCCCTCAGCTACTTATTTGAAGATCTGTTTGAAACTCCGAGACTTTGATGAAAGAGAAGAGGTTTATGCTAACACGCCTAGAAAGAATACTTAGCTTTCAGTGAACTTCTTTTGTATGGGTATCGGACAAAGAAAGTCGATAAAGCCTGCTTTCAGACAGAGATCCGGGATTCCCACTCATTAGTGAAGTAGATGCCTTAGTTCCACAGTGAAACTCCGAGAAGAGAGTAGAGTTGAGTTTACTTCAAGCTGGGGAAGGCATAGAACTACTATAAATAAAGAAGGGAGGGGAAGGCTTTCCTCGGATTCTGATCATGTCTAGAGAAGTTGCCTCGAGCTGAAGTTATTCCAAATCGCTTTTTAATAACTTTTGAAAACGAAGGTAGACCGCTTCGGAATCGCACTGGTTTTTTATAGCAACGATCATATCATCCGCATATCGTAGATAGCATAGGTTATCCTCTTGATTCATAAGTGTCTGAATCTTAAGATCAAGTTGGTGAATAAAGTCAAGATATTCATTAGAATCGGAGAGAGGGGACACCCCTGCGGTATACCTCTTTTTGTCTGATATTTGATATTGGAGTTTGTAGGAAAGATTCTAAAAGCTTAGGATTGAGACTACGATCCCCAGTCTCGATACCTTTCCCAGGGCTCTTTTTATTGCTTCTCTTAAAAAGATAAGCAGAGAGAACAACCGCTTCGGATGAAGTCTACATAGTGCTTTGCCCCACCACTAATAGTTCCGTTCCTCAACAATAAAGCCATTTTTCATACTGAAAGAAAAGAGATTGTTCCCAGGCTGAGTGAGCCTATTCGACCTACCTACCTCATAGAA
>JAIWQS010000263.1:95000-97500 GCA_029891385.1 Erythroxylum novogranatense | reverse complement strand
ACCGTACGTGACACTCTCGTGTCATACGGCTCCGTCCCGGAATCAGGACCTCCCCTTTCCTTTGACCAACGGGTCCTCGAACCAAAGATCAGTCCAATAATACCACTCACTGGTAAATAGCGCAAGACTTCTTCGTGAATCTCCGCTATTTGAATATGGAACATCATAACAACGAATGAATGAAATGGCTATAGCTCCTATATGAACTACTGGGAAGATCATAGCGGAGAAGTCGAGACCTAACAAAATCAGTAAACCTGAAGAAAGAGACTGAATAAGAGACCATTTGAGCTGCCGATCGGAATACGGCAAAGAAAATCATTCTAAAAACGATTTTAGTCATCCTCTCGGTAATACTGTTCAAAGAACAGATCTATTAGACTTTTCGCTTTTTGATAATTCTTTAGGAATTTTGCCAGATCCATTATTTCACTATCTGTCTTCGTGTCGATGTCGAGAATAGAAATTGCCAAATTTTCTGCAAAATATTGAGGATCCTCCTCTAACGCAAAAGGATATTTCTCGGAAATCACTTGGGAAGCACAGTGTTTTTTTATATGGCGGGTCAGTTCGGACACGAGTTTCCTCTTCCCCTGATGTGGGTCGAGATGAGGATGAGAGGATCCCGGATGGCCTTCCTGATGTGCCTCTTGCGAGGACCCGGAAGGATAGTGATTCGAGTCCGGGCGATCCCCATCCCCCTCGCTTTGCGCACCCGGAATGAGCCCCAAACCGGAATTTTCTGGTGGCTCGGGAGGGTGGACCCCATTCATGTTCGCCCCACCACCCCAATTCGAAGGAATTGGGCCACTGCGCGGGACAGATCATCCATAAACAAATTAAATAAGTCGGGCAACGAATGAAAGAGTGCGAACGAGGCCTTTGCAAAAATAAGACCGAAAACCAGAAACACGTGCAGTTGTAACCCCATCGGCATCCTTCGAACCAGGAAAAGCTCGCTAAAGAAAATCAAGCGACTAGCAAAATGAAATTCCAAGACTGAAACAAACTTTACAAACACAAAAAATGGGTGCTCAAAAAATCGAATCAGTATGCGTATCTTTGTGGTCGTTACTTTTGGTGGTCTTTCTTTTTTGCTGACTCCTCTTCCTCTTCTATTGATCAAAAAACTTCCAGCGGAGCAAGGCTCAACAAAACGGAAAGTCTCATGGTACGTCGTCCTAGCCTGAAAGCACAACCTCAAGAGCTTGGACTCAGTTCTAGCTATTTCTGCCTCTTCTATTGATCAAAAAACTTCCAGCGGAGAAATCAATTCAATAGATTGACTTCGAAAGATATGGGCTTCTTTGGGCGTAAAAGTTGTTCTCTTATCTTAAGATATTTCGAGTTGGATGAAAAGATCGCTCCTAAATGAGGCCTTCTTTTTACAATTAAAGAGTTTAGAAAAGCTCTTTTTTAGCGTAGGGGAAGGAGCTCTTACTTCTTAGAAGTAGATGAGCTACCTAGATCTGTGTATGCACGGGTCTCGATGCCTCTTGTTCCTGTTTAGTCCCCTTCGTTTCGGAAGTTGTTTCTATTTCTACATCGGTTTCTTACTCGTGCAAAGGCACTTTTTCTTGGCAACTTGGACAACTTATAACGATGTTTGTCGAGCGGAAGATCGGGATTTTTACAAAATTGGAAGGCTTTCGTCTCCTAATTCTTTCCATTCTACCTCCGAATAATCTAAAATAATTCGCAAATCCAGATCAAAAACACTTCTCGGATAGCACCGGCTCCAGTAGAAATTTATCGATTGATAAATGTATCGAAGCCTTGGGTAGTCAAAAAAAGTGGAATACTGTATTTCCAGGATTGAATTTCATATTCAAATGAACCTCGTAATCGTAAGAAAGTTGGTTTTTTCGCTATAGGCCTAGCAAAAGCAAAATTTTGATAGACTCCTATAGTCTAGGATCTCCCCCCTTCCAAATCGGACGTGAGAATTTCCCCTCATCTGGCTCAAGTAGTTACACCAAATAAAGGAAGGGACTCCCACTTTCAAAATCGATAACCCTCCCCAAAAAAGCCACTCCTTACTCAAGTTCCCAATGAAGACCAAACAACATTTCATTGGTTCAGTCTTTTTTTTTAGAATTTCTGAATGATTTATTCAATTCTCACAATTACGCCCTAAATGAAATGTTCAATTCTTGAGTAGTCTACTTCCCTTCTAATGATGAATTCGTAGTACCTTGGAATGAATAAGGATTGATTTGTCTATGTCTCCTTGCATTCGATCTTTTAGGTCCCGAATTCACCTCGACGGTTATGCCACGTTACTATTATAAATATAAAAAAATAGAAATATAAATATAAAAAAAAAATAGAAAACCTATATGCGATATATAGACTCCTGCAACCATGACATTTTTGCTTACTTGACAAAATTTCTTTCTAAAAGTAAAAGAAAGGGAATAATTTATTCCACAAAATCAGTCTGTTTTCACGAGGTATAACTAGAAATTCCTATTTATTTGTTACTGACTCGACCATAGAC